>WBMZ01009303.1:0-20126 GCA_013400975.1 Atrichornis clamosus | reverse complement strand
TGGGCACTGGAACAGGCTCCCCAGGGCAGTGGTCACAGCACCAACCCTGACAGAGTTCAAGAAGTGTTTGGACAATGCTCTCAGGGACATGGTGTGACTCTTGGGGATGGTCCTGTGCAAGGCCAGGAGTTGGACTCAATGATCGCTGTGGGTCCCTTCCAACTCAGGATATTCTATATCTCTCTGGCATTTAAAGATTTCATTCCTTGTAGGTTTCAAACAAGGCTTGTAAGGAAAAATCTTATTTACACAATCCTAAATTTTAATTTTATCTTGGATACTTTTAAGTTTATTTTAGAAGCAAAGTTATCTGCTGAGACAAATGTGTGTGTGTGTATTTTGGAATTATATTTCATCAGGCCAAATTATATTTATTAATTCCTTTGCTGAACAGATGACAAATCCCTTTTCCCTAATTCTAATATTATTGTTGCCACAGAATATGTCTTCAGTTATTACAGAACAACCAAACAGGCCTAAATATTTCATATTTTCTCAAAAATTTTATTAGCCAGGAGTTAGATCCTAAAACAGTGTGGATAATTTCAAGCATTGTTTCTTTCTTGGAAAATCCTAAGACCGTACAAAGCATTTCAGATAAAGAAAATGCTAAACCAATGCGTTTTTACACACTGTGGTTGGTTCTTTAGCATTACAGCTGTCTGACACCTACTTCAGTTGAAGGTGGTGGTGTCAAGAGTTTGGGCACATTATGGTCAGGAAGTAATTTCAGGAAAGTTGATATATCTTAACTTGATAGAGGAGGGTAGTTATCATCCTTATCTGTCAACTAGCAATGTTTGCTAGTTTTGTTTCTCCGAGTCTTTGAAACTTAGGTGTATAAAGGTAACTATATAAAATGTGGATATATATTTGTGCTTAGAGTTCTTTGGCAAATTTTAGTGGTTGTTTTATTTAGTATATCATTTTCTGTGAATCTGTGTGGTGGTGAAGGTGTGTGTTGTCATGCTGAAGTTCTTTGATTTATAATGCCTTAGTTGTTATCATTGCTTTTAATGCAAATAAACCTGTTTTTGATAGACCATACAGAGTTGATAATATTATATTCAGTGTTACAAGCATCCCTATGAATTGCAGAGATTTCAGATTGATTTTGGTACCTTTTTGTTAATGATTGAATGATGTTGAGGAGCATTTCTCCATGGCATAGAAGATTAATTAATTACTTTTTAATCATAATTTGGATATGGCTTAGAGCAAGTCCAAATCAGCTTGACTCCTCAAGGCCCAGAAGGTGGTGGGAGCTGTGGAAATACACTCTTCCTACCATCACTTGACATTGTTAGGGCACTGGTTGGACAGAGTTTCTTCCAACCTAAGTGATTCTACATCAACATAATCTTAGTCTGCTATTTTCACATTGCTATTTCTCTTCAGTTTAACAAGAGTTACATGGATTATTTGAGCACAGTGGGTTGTAAACACAGCAATCTTTTATCTTTTGGCAGTCACGGTAGAAAGCAGTTGCACTTTTGTAGCTTTCAGTTTAACACAGATTGCATTTTGGACAGCATGTGGTGTATATATTGTCAGACATTCTGATCATGGTGATGTCTTGCCGACCTCTTGATCATGTCCTCTCATTTGTTCAAGTTCAATTATCACTTTGGCAACATCAAAGAAGTGGCAAAGACATACACATGTCCTGCTGGGCATGTCATCCAGATATGTTAATAATTCTTAAGAAAGATAGTTTTTATAAAACATAATACAGAAAGGAAAAATCACCCTTTTAAATGTCTTTGGCTCAAAGTACAGTAAAGTTCTGATCAGGATAAAAGAAAGGATAAATAAGGATATGGCAGGTGGCCAAGTAAAAATAAGTTTATGGGTATATGCCATAATTCAATTAAAGGGTGATTCTTTGGTTACAGAAATCTATTTGATTTTATTTTACAGGGAAACACAGAAACCAGTTTTGTAGCCATTGTGTTTCTCTCTTCCAGGAACATGCAGGAAATCTGCAACATGATTGTGAAAAAGATGACAGTTCTGCTTCTTCCATGATACTGGTAGTTGACTTACATGTACAGCAATCTGACAATGACACATAAATTTACAGCATGAAATATTTACATCTCAGCTTTATCGAAGGTTTAACAATAGCATTGAAGCTGCACTTTTTAATGGTGACAGCCTGGAAAAGTATAAAAAGATATACAGATGGAAAGCATTTCTAATCTGCTGCTCCATCAAACACCACTGCAGGAAAAAGCAGCAGGGGAGGGAGGGGGGATGTGAAGAGAAGGAGGGAGAGAGGGAAGAGCGAGAGGTCTCAGTCATTCTAGTTGCATCTCTTCTTTCTCTTGGTTCCAGCAGATACTTCTGTACATTGTGGTATAGACCTAAGAAGTAAGTAATTTCTTTCATCATAATAAAATCCTGGAGAAAAAAGTCTGTTTGTGAACGCTAGTCTGTGCTTTTATACACAGACGATAAAATTTAAAACAAATGTTAATGAGAAGTCAGTTTTTCCTTTTATTGTTTTGTGACAGAAGATATACATGCATCATAATAAAAGGATCATAGAATAATTAATTGTTTTGTCTCTTTCATTTTTTTTTTAATAACATCAACTGGATTGAGAATGTAATTACTAACCTGTGGATAAACCAACTATGGAGATAACAAAAAGCAGCTGAGACGCAAGCATAGAATACGCTTCTTTTCATTGGAATGGTGATTTAATTGCCACCAGGAATATCTACCTGCAGCTTCTGATGCCAGTATGCAGAGTTGACTCAGGATGAGATGCACTGATGTAATGAAAAGATGTTAGAGCACAAACTTGGTACTCTGAACTGCATCCACAGATCTGACTTCTAAAGGTGGAGGTGAGTAAATGAAAAATTAAGTATGGTACTGATAATGTGGTTCAAACACACTTAGAGAAACAAAATAACACAAAATGTTGATGCAGAATTCAGCCTGGAGTGAACTGATGAAAATCACTAATTTTTACCCAAACTCATGCCAAGTTGTAAGGAAGGAAGTATAGTTCTTTGCTATGTGAAAGCTGTTAAAAAATAAATGGATGAAGAACAGATTTTTAAGCAATAAGTGGAATGGGAAAAATGGAAGTGGAAACTGTAGTGATGTTTCTCTTAGTATTGTTTCAGGGTGGATTTTTTTTTTTAAGTCTTTCTTTTGGAACAGTATCACACTGTGGGCCAGAATTCAGTTTGCAGCTTGTGTGCCATGACATTTTTTTGGTATTGTTTTCAAGCAATTTCTCTATCAAGATCATTTAGAATTCTGAACCAGTGGTGCAAGTGCTTGCAAAGATTTTGGTGACCTGCACAGAGCCTCCTTGCTCTGATATCTAGGTTATTAATGGAAGTTTTGAAGTGGTACAAACCTAGAACCCACTCCTATGTTGAAACAACCCCTTGATTTGACATAAAATTGTTGATACTCAGACTTGAACTGATGGCTGTGTAGACAACTCTGCCATCACTCAGCTGTGTTCTGTGGGGTCCTGGGGAGATACAGCATCCATTGCTTCTAAAGAGTTTGGAACAGGCTTTGCAAATCATTAATTTTACATATGTAAAGTTTACAGGGTGCTCATACCTCTTCTGCGAAATTGTTGATGATCCCTAAGTGAGAAAATGTTGAAAAGTCACTGGCTATGTTGATTTTACCCAGTTTGGTTATGTAATGTGATTTCTGCTGTCCTTAAAAATGCATTATAGTTAGGAAACAGTGCAACTTCTTATTTTTTCATTTTCTGTAGCCATGTCAGATTATGAGCTGGATTGATACACACTGTTCGTGACCAACCCATCTCTTTATATAATGTTGTATGATGTTTTAGATGGCTAACACAGCACTTCCTTAATAATTTCTTTATCTTTGTAACTTCAGTCTTCTAATCTCTAATTTCCAGAGTTCCTTCTAAAGCTATATTATGTTTGCCCTTTATAAACATAGCTGAAACTATTTTATCTTTTATGTGCTTACAAGGAAATAACATAAATGTGAAAAGTAAACCCAGAAAGAAAAAAAAAATTAAAAATCAGCCAAAGAAGGTTTTTCTTCTAAGTTATCTGACTCTTCATGTAGTATAACTGAGGCTCAGAACAGCTCTGGCATAATTCAGACGTTAGCTAGTTACTGATGGATTTTGTTTCCATTGAAAAGGAGAGGGGAAAATAATAGAAACTACTTTTTCTCTTTTCTCCCTCTTTTTCTTATTTTGAATCTGGATGTTGAAAGAAAGAACAACAACAAAAAAAGAGTAATATCCCAAGGAGATGTGTAGTGTTTCAGATGAAGTTCTGTCCCATAAACTAGATGGAATACAGGCCTCAAAATTCCCAGCTGGGGGAGTCTGTATTTCTACAACTTGTAGAAATATTATTGTATTTCTATACTGTACTTCCACTTATTATAAATGCTCTCCTCACAACTCTGGGGTAACAACCAGCAGAAGTTTTTTATCTGTAGAATTTAAAAATTAATATAAAGATGTAGCTCCCATATTTGCACATAGATGCCAAAAGACCTGTGTTCAGCTTGTACCAGAGGAGGATTAGCACCAAGCCAGAGAGAAAATCACAAATTGTCATTGTGATCTAACCAAACATCACATCACAGACAAGTAGAAAAAATAGATTGAGAAAGCTAAAAGCATTTTAAAATTATTGTAGTAAAGAGTTGACATGTTTTTATGAACACAAAATTTTCCATTTTAGTTTTTAAAGAGGCTGTTAAGGTCTGGATTTAAACCGGAACTCCCTGAAAAGATTCACTGATACTGAAAGCAATAAATGCTTTTCTCTGCCATCTTCCCAGCTATTGCTTTGAGGTCTGATGGGAGTTTCTGAACCATCACAAGCCTAGATATGTTGAAGTTATCTTTGATGTTTTTAATATTTTATGAATGAAAGACTTGCCCCAGTCTTTAATAGTACGACCAGATACCCAGCCCCCTCAGCTGAAAGACAGGGACAGGGAACAGAGTGAAGCCCTGATAATCCAAGGAGAAATGATCAGGGACTTTCTACACCACCAAGACACATGAAGTCAATGGGCTGGATGGGATCCACCCAAGGATACTGGGGGATCTGGCAGAAGAGCTCCCCAAGCCACTTGCTATCATTTACAAGCAGTCCCGGCTAACCAGGGAGCTCCCAGGTGGCTGGAAGTTAGCCAGGACACCCACAAGAAGGGCTGGAAGGAGTATCTGGGGAACTACAGGCCTGTCAGTCTGATCCTGGTGCCAGGGGAAGCTCATGGATCAGATCATCTTGAGTGCCACTGCACAGCACATGCAGGACAACCAGGGCATCAGGCCCAGCCACCACGAGTTCATAACAGGCAGGTCCTGCTTGGCCAGCCTGGTCTCCTATGACAAGGTGACCTGCTTAGTGGATGAGGGAAAGGCTGTGGATGTTGTCTACCTGGACTGTAGTAAAGCCTGCTGTTTCTCACAGCATTTTCCTGGAGAAACGGGCGTCACATGGCTTGGGACGGGTGTACTGTTGGCTGGGTAGCAAACTGCATGGATGGCTGGGCCCAGGGAATGTAGATGAATGGAGTTCCAGCCAGCTGGTGGCCAGTCACAAGTGCTCCCCAGGGCTCAGTGTTGGTGTCAGTCCTGTTTGGTATCTTTGTCGACAACCTGGACAAGGGGATCGAGGGCACCCTCAGTCATTTTGCAGATGACACTAAGCTGGGCCAGAGTATTGATCTGCTGGAGGGTAGGAGGGCTTTGCAGAGGGATCTGGACAGGCTGATTGATGGGTTGAGGCCAGTTGCATGAGGTTCAGCAAGACCAAGTGTTGGGTCCCACACTTGGGTCACAACAACCCCAGGCAGCACTACAGAGGGTCTGGAAAGTGGCCCAGTGGAAAAGAACCTGGGGGTACCGCTCAAGAGCCAGCTGAACATGAGCCAACAGGGAACCCAGGTGGCCAAGGAGGCCAATGGCATCCTGGCTTGTTGTTTTGGTTTGAGCCTGGCCAGAGGCCAGGAACTCCCCAGGCTCATGGACTTCCCCCTCCTTCTCGCAGCCGGACAGAGGAGAGGGAAGGAAAAAAAATTCAAAGCGTCCATGAGGTTTGTGATTAAAATCTTGAGAGAATAGTCACAGGCAAAACAGGCAATCTACTTAAAAATATGAAACTACATTTATTATACTACCAGAAAAAGAAGAAAAATTGAGACGCAATATGAGCTGTGGGAAAAAAGCGCCTTCTTTCCCCCTCGCCACTACTCCCGCCCTGCTTCCCTCCTACCCAAACAATGCAGGGCGACAGAGAATAGAATTTTTTACGGTTAGGCCAGGTCTTCATATTCTCAAGGCTTGGAGTCTTCCCCTGCTGAATGGTGGGGTCCCTGTAGAGAGTAAAGTCCAAAGTCCATCCCACGGACAACAGCAGCCCTCAAACTGCTGCGGTGTGGGTCACTGCTCCACAGGCTGCAGTCTTTAAGCATCCCCCTGCTCCAATGTCTGCAAAGGGGGCTCTGCATTCCCGTGCTCCTCCATTGGCACAAGGGGGGACAGCCCATCTCACCACGGTCTCACCACCAGCTGCAGAGGAATCTCGACTCCGGCCCTGCTGTATCTTCTTCTGACCTGGCCTGGGTGCTTCTCCATGTTGGTCTTTTATCTCACATCCTCCTCCTCCCTGGCTGCAATTTTTAGCTGCACAACCAGAGTTGTTTTGAATTCCTTCTTAAATGTGTTATCACAGAGGCGTTACCACTTCTAATTGGCCTGCAGCATGTCCATCTTTGCAGCTAGACAGACATTGGCCCTGCAGGACATGGTGGTGGGGCTTCTACCAGCTTCTCACAGAAGCCACCCCTGCAGCCTCCCCACTACCAAAACCCAGGTCTAGCAAAAGCATGACACTTGTGTCAGCAATAGAGTGGCCAGCAGGACTTGAGAGATGATCATTCCCCTGTACTTGGCACTGGTGAGGCCACACTTTGAATCCTATGCTCAGTTTTAGGCCCCTCACTCCAAAGGACACTGAGGCATTGGGGAGTGTCCAAAGAAGGGAACAAAGCCCGTGAAGGGTCTGGAGCACAAGTTCTACGAGGAGTGGCTGAAGGAAATGAGGTTGTTTAGCCTGGAAAAAAGGAGACCTTATGCTGTGGACTAGTGGTGCCAAATCTTTAAAAGATGCTTGGATGTGTGCTTAGGGACAGACTATAGTGGTGGGCTTGGCACTGCTATGTTAATGATTAATTATATTAAAGATCTATTCCAACCGAAATGAGTCCCTGAATCAATGGATACGTTTTTACTATGTCTAGCTGGAGAGGCTTTATAGAGAAAGAAATTTTCTCCCCTATTTTGTGAAAGGTGCTGTACATTTACCTCCCACTCAGCAGCACTTCCAGTTCTCTCGTGGCGGCCTGCAACTGTTTTTTATGCGCAGCATGCTTCTGATGTCGTTACTTCTCAATTTCTCTCTTCTGCTAACATTAGGGATCCTCCCAAGACGTGTCATCTCCATCACTGCGAGTCGATACTCATTTACTTCCTTCAAGGTCCATAGCTCCTGCCCCACGCAGCACCAGGGAGAGTCTCATTGAGGCAGCTGAGCAGGAACACGGACCCGCATTCAGAAAATTCCGAAGTCCTAAAGACAATAAATGGCAATTTACCCGACTGATTATCCACTGCTTTAAAGCCCAATCAGCTGTTTACGATGAGCTCTTTTTGGTCACGCACTATGAATCTAATCCAATCACACTGGAAAAACAGCATTGCACTGTGAGGGCTTTTCCCTCTGTGTGAATCCTTTTATAGCTCACTCAGGATAAGGAGAGCAGTTGAAATAAGAGCAGGGAAATGATAAATCCTACCTTTTTTTTCTTTTAATCCACATAGGTGAATAATGCAGAATCAAGTGCTAGGTGTGTTTTCCTCCTAAAATGTCATTTTGTTTATTCTGTGTGATTTATGTTATATTACTGTTGGTAATTTCCAGCTGTGTTCTTTATACAGCTGTTATTTTTGAGTTTGGTCCTTCCCTGAAATCTGTTCAAAGGAGGATTTTCACTTCAGATAACTTGGAAAAGAAAGTGTTTTTATGGAAAAGGAAATGCACTTAACCAAGTTTACATGCTTTTTTCCCCTCCAGAATGACATTTTAAGACCCTAGGAGACAGTGTTCAGTAGGAATAAATATAAAAAATGTATCAGGAGATAACAAGCAGAAGACCATAAGGCCCCAGCTGAATAATGAATTCACTCTGTTGGCAGCTTCAATTAGGAATCATTGATAGGAATTTTCTGAGTTCTTGAAAGATATGGGTTGTGGGCTCCTGACTGAAATTTGTATTCTTTTTGGCTGTAGAAAACCCTAGGCTCTCAGTAAGCTCTCTCATCTTGGTGAGTTTGATAGCACTGCTTATAAAAAACATCAGTTGGCTTTCAGAGGCACCAAGATAGACCTGCCCATCATTCATAGAGATGTAGTGCAGCTGCTTCCCAGGGACTGTAGCCAAAAGGCCTATTTTTGCTGAATAAATAGTGCTGAGGAGTCTAAATTTGAAGATATGACTTTTATGTGGGTGTTAGCAGAAGGGGTAGATGTCTCTTGAATTTTCCATATCTTTTAACAGCCCATTGTATATTCAGTGCTTGTGTAGTTAGTTTTAAACCATACTACCCAAGATACATGTGTTAAGAACCAAAAACTGTAAGTTTCTCATTTCCATCAATAAGTATCTGATTTCCATCTCTTTGTTGTGGTACATCCTCATTTATTTTAAGGTAGCAGTTCATGTTTTTGTAGCATGACATTTAAATTGGCAGAGGGGTGTTAAAGACAGGGCCTTTTCATAATGACCAGGAAGTGCAGAGGTTTGTTATTACTGGGGATTCATTGCACAGTTTTGGAACAACCCTTCAGAAGATGAGTTTTCTTTTGAATGTGGAAATACTTTTACAAAGTGGATGACTTCTCCCTAGGCTCCACTCCAGAGAGGGGGATGGCAGCCAGTCTATAGTAGGAGACTTTCAGTTCAGCTGAAAAACTGGTCCTGGAACTGAGATAGATGACTTCCCTTCTCCAAGTGATTTTTACATTCATGTATGTACATTACATATAATGCATGCAGTGTGACTATATGTATAAAAAGATATAGCTGTATGCATATATAATTCAAAACTAAAAGGAAGTCAGATACTATTTGAAGATAATTTTCCAAATGCATGCATAAATATGCTTGATGTATATCTTCTGTATGAAAACTAGCTATTTGTTGACATTGTAACTTTCTAAGGGCAGACTAGAATTGAGTGTACGCTCTGGGTTTGGTTGGGTTTAATTGGTTTTTTTTTTATAAAATGGTGACGTAATCTTCTAGATTGAGTCAATATTAGGAAACGTTCTGTTTTTCTTCCCTCTTCTATTTCCCTTCCCTACTCCCCAGGAGAAGACCAAGGAAAGCCAATATTTTTTTTTTTAGTCTTTAAGGCATGGAGGTTGTTAGCATTTTATGCCACTGAAGTCACAGCAAGATTTCATTGGAAATTTAAAGGAACTTAACATTTTATAGCAGAAATCCCAACATTCAACGTAGAGATGTGATTCATAAAACTCACTCTCATTTCCTAAGTGTCCTCATCCTCATTTTTCAAATTCTCACATGTTGAGACTTAAGAGGCATGCACTGAGGTTTACTGAAGTTCATTGTGCTTCGTGGAAGGACCTTATGTGTACAACGTATTAATGTTATCCTGTGCTGAATCCTAGGGTGGGATTGAATACTGGTCCCTTAAGTAATTAGTAAAGGACTATTTTGACATCAGTGCTGGAGCATGGTTTGGCTTTGGCTACATAAATGAATTTTAAGCTTTCTGTTCTAGCCAGTGAAAATCCTGTTTGGCCTTGTGCTAGTATTGAATTATTATTCTGAGGTCTGCATCCACCTGCAAGTGATTCTTAGAAATGAAGATAAAATTTAAATACTTCAAATTATTCCTATTGGTTTCTGCTTCAGCAGAAAAAAATGCAGGGCTACAAGACTCCATTCTTGACGATATAAGGGAATCTGGGAGTGGGTCTGGATCTGTTGGCAACACTTGAAGCTCTAAATTTTAAATGGGTGTTTTCATCAGCAGCTTTAGAGAAACCTTCCGTCTTTCAGATTCTTCTTTCAGAGGTTAAACCTGCACACCTACATCCTGATCCAAGTGGGAAGATGTTTGTGATTCTGTAACTGTCTGTCTGGTAAGAATAATAAGGTCATTACCCATGACTGGCAGTGCTAAAAGAGCAGCCGGAATTTACCCCAACTGTGAATTTTTGTTTATTGTTGAATGGCTGACTGATAAGATATGTCATCCAAGGTGTTCATCTGAGCTGTGGCACTGCATGTGTGGAGAGTTTATGAGCCAGATAATGTTAGTGTCTTCTGTAATGTGTATGCACTTTAGGACTTCTGATAATTTTCATAGTATTATAAACCAATAATCTTTGTAATACAAACCACTGTTTTCAGTAAAGTGTTGAAAGAATTGGTACTCTGCAAAACAATGCCTACTGGCAGCAATTACCTGAACAGAGGCAATTGCAGAGTTTTGGGACATTTCTTGAACCTGCCTTGTTGGCAGGTTCTGGAAGAAAATGAAGCAATATAATTTTATTAAATGTAAACATAGAGAAGAAGGCTACAGTCTTGAATTTTGGTTTTACCTGGTTCCAAAGGAGGTTGTTTCAGAATAACTAATGCAGAAATGTTTCTGCAGCATTAACTCTGATTGCTGAGGTAAGTCCTGCAAAAATAACACCTGGTCAGTGATGCAAACATTCTTTATTTCCCTCTTTATTTTTTTCTTTTAAGTTAGATGAACTCCTAGTCCTTTTCACAGTTTTAAGGTGTCACAGTGAGTACTATGGCTGCAGGTGTTTAAGGTGTCTTAATACAAGAATGTAAGAAATAGACATTTAATGGAATTAAGCAATCTGCAACATATGCTTTATTTGAAAGTCTGGCTAAAAGACACCGTAATTTCTGATTAAAAGAAAAAAGTATTTACACTTCATCTTAGTACAAAGAATCATGAAACAATGGGGGGAAGATGAGAAAGACGTGGATAAACCAAGAGTGGAAGTCTAAGTAAAGAGTGTTACAGATGCCGTTCTCTTTTCCAAAAGAGATATTTTCATATTTAATGTTGGTCAAAATAGATTGGACTGATAAAACTCTTAGTAACTAACCACAACTAAAATGGCAAAAGGATCTAAGTTTTTAAAATTTTCAAATTTTTCTTCATTAGTAAGAGCACAGCTATATTGGTTTTCTAGTTTATTTTCATTTTCTCTTAGTATGTAAGATGAAAATGGGACGTGATTTTTGATGGTACCACTAAAGGAGACAAGGGTGGCTCACCCACTTTGGGCGAGCAGTCACCAGCTGGTCATCCCTAGAAGTCTGCTCAGTTCCCAGGTTGGAATGGGAGCCTGTTTCCAAGGGTGCTCAGACTTAATTGGTGTCTCATGGCCTCGGCTGCCACTGCTCACCGTGAGGAGCAGCCCCGAGACACCTGCTTTTGTCAGAAGCACTGTCTGCATAACCTACGTACAGCTTGTGCGATCAAGGAACATATGTCCGATAAACACGGTTATAAACAAACCTGTCATCAGTATCCTGCTTCCCGAGCACAGCTCAGAGGAACTTGTGATGTCAGGGTGGGTATACCAAGTTGATGTCTGTGCAAAAAGGCAGAAGAGCAGACGTGCTTGTGCCCACATCCAGCACACTCGTGGTTAACACACACATTTGCAATCTGAGAAGCCCCGGCGATGGTTGAAGGACCTGCATCATCCGTAAAGCCAGTAAGGATCACAGACATCCATAACTGTGTTTCCAGGTGGTATTTTTTCTGCTGAAGGCAGCTGTTCATAGAGGGAGAAAGTTTAATGCTCCATGTCTAGTCTGATACAGGCAAGTTATATTTTAAATTCTGCTTTTTCTAAACAAAAACTTACCCCTTTTCATTAGGATATTCTTTTCTGAATACGTTTTTAAAAGTAAAGAAGAAGTATTTATTGCACAGTATGCACAAGAAACAGACAGTACAGTGTAAGGGTATAGTTCAAACCCCACTGAAATCCACTAAAAAGCTCCCATTGATTTCACTAGGCCTTGGACCAGGTATCAGTGGAAGATGACATCAGGCAAAGCACCTGCTTGGACATTAACCATTATGCATAAGCAGGTGCTCTTCCTTGCCTCTAGCTGGTATTTAAGTTCTGAAGAAAGCGTGTCTTTCATTGACAAAAGCTTTATTCTTTAAGAGGCCTGTTCATTTTCAAGTTTGGATGTTGCACTTGTCAAGTACAGATAACAATGATTATTGCTGTTGAGATATATTATTATACTGTTCCTACACACAACTGCATAATCGTCCCCTTTCTAAATTGGTATCTTTATTGGCAGTGACAATAACGGGTTGATAGAGTGCAGAAATGTTATTGAGCAGAATGTTGGTACACTGGCTTAAAGATCTGGATCTAAGAAATAGGGGTGGGGGAGAAGAAGAGTATCTGAACTGGAATATTAGCTTTTAGAGCAAAGGAAGCGAAAGGTTACTGCAGCTCACCTACTGTCATGTATGATAGCAGATCTCTTGTGATTTATGCTTTTCCTACAGTACTTAAATGAATATATACATTGGACCAGAGTTACCTTCAGTCGTCCCATTCCTAATTGAAGCTGATTGCCTCTGGTCCTTCCGTGATAAGGGCGAGATGGAGTTTGCATCGCACAGCCTTGGGCTTTTTTGAGCAAGGGGGCAGTACAGCATGCTTCATCATATTGTACCGGGGCTTGTTTGACTGGTTTGTTGCAGATGACCACCTGGAAGATCTGTGCAGCTCAGCACATAGTGTTGATGTGCTTCTTTGCCCACTGGCATGAAAAGGGCTTTTAAAAATCTGTGTGGGTTTTCTTTTTTCTTCCCCGTCTCCTTTTATGACTCTGCAGAAGGTGCACTACTGAGAGCACAGTGCTTCGCCTTGCAGTCTCCAAGGCTAAACCCATGGTTTAGTACAATTTTCGATTTTACTAAACTATTGCCAAGTGTAAGTAATCAGGTGGTACCTTCTCTAGGCTCTATCCAATTGTACAAAATACAGTACTTAGAAGCCCTGTAATGGACAGCTGCCAGAAAGCAGACACTGATACCTGCCTGATGAGCTCTCTCCAGAAAATGGTGCTGTTTTCACATCGCCTCTTGTTCCCCTCTGGTCCCTTACAATGCCAGCAGAATGCTGTGCTCACAGAGACATAAGCACTTCAGGCTTGAAGGGGATTACTTTAAGATTAAATGCAATGACTCCTTCTGCTACTTTCAAAATAGATCTGGGGGAAAAAAATCCCATTCCTTAAAATGCTACCTGCCCCTCCCATGCTCACTGCTGAGGACCTGTGACTTACTGGTTTGCCTTGGCAGGATTTCCCCTCCCCTGCTGCTTCTCCCCCTGCAGCTGCTAATTTTGGAGCGTGCGTGGCAGTACGCGTTGTTAAAAAACACAGCTGCTCTGCATCCATTGTGAGCTCCAGCTATTGATTTAGATCCTCCAATTTGTATGTGTTGAAAGACAAAATGGTTGTTTAGAAAGGCATTTGTGTGGGACCTGGAGTCAGCCAGGGCCTTGAGGCAGAACAGCTTCAACTTCTCTGCATGGCTGATGTGCCAAAGTGCTTAAAGTGGCTCCCAGTCTCTTGTCCTGATTCTATTATAACAAACACAAACTAATAAGCTGGAACAAGGTAACTACTTTTAGAAAAAATACACAGTTCTGTTGGGTCAGGCAGGTTTAAATAAAAAGGTCTGAAAAGAAATCTACCCCCATCTACACTATCCTTGAAAAGTGGAACCTTTCTTCTGACTTTGCAGGGAGAGATCAGTCACCAGTTACTGTCATGGACAAAACAGACAAGACTGGAGGAAACGAATTTTTTACCAATCAAATCAGAGTGTGGCAATGAGAAATAAAACTAAATCTTAAAAACACCTTCCCTCCACCCTTCCTTTCTTCCCAGGCTTAATTTCACTCCTGAATTTTCTACCTCTTCCTCCAGAGTTGCAGGGGAATGGGGAAAAAGAGTTGTGGTCAGTTCATTGCATGTGTTTCCCTCTCCTTCCTCCACAGGGAGAGGAGTGTTCCAGAGTGGAGTTCATTTCATGGGAGGCAGTCCACCACGAACTTCTCCAAAGTGAGTCCTTCCCACAGGCTACAGTTCATGAAGCACTTCAGTGCTAGTCCCTTTCCACGGGATGCAGTACTTCTGGAACAGACTGCTCCAGTGTGGGTTCCCTGTGTGGCCACAAGTCCTGCCAGAAAACCCGTTCCAGTGTGACTCCTCTCTCCACAGATCCTGACAGGACCCTGCTCCAGGGCAGGCTTCCCATGGGGTTGCAGCCTCTCTGGGTATTCATCTGCTCCAATGTGGTGTCCTACAGGGGCTGCAGCGGCACAGCTGCCTCACCACGGGCTATAGGGGAATCTCAGCTCCAGCACCTGGAGCACGTCCTCCCCCACCTCCTCCACTGACCTTGGTGTCTGCAGAGCTCTTTCTCTCACATATTCTCCCCTGCTCTTCTCTGGCTGCAATTGCTTTTGCACAGTAACTTTTTCCCCTTAAATATATTATCACAGAGGCACTATCACCACCCCTGATGGGCTCAGCCTTGGACAGCGGTGGGTCTGTCTTGGAGCTGGCCGGCATTGGCTCTATCAGACACAGAGAGAGCTTCTTGCAGCTTCTTGCAGAAGCCACCCATGTAGCACCTCCATGCTCCCCAAAACCTTTCCATGCAAATCTGTCCAAGAAGGCTTGGGATCCACTTTCAAGGATTCTTGATTTTTGGGGAACTGTTTTGGTTGTGCCCTGCTTAAAAGCAGTGTTTGCTCGGAGTGATTTGAATTATGTTTTCTGGGAGCTCTCACAGGGTTGATTGTATTTGCTTTATTTACTATTTGCTTGTACCATTATGGCCCTGCAATCCAGAAAGTCCCATGACGATTTGCCCAGCGTCTTTAGTGGAATGGAGCAGGACATGAATGCTATTGCACCACCTCACCAGCTGCAACGTTGTGTTTTCTATGACAATCTAACACAGAAATATTTTTCTGTGTAGGGAGGTCAAAGCAGTGATACAGTTATCTCTAGGATTTTTCCCCAACCCACACTCATGAGTTAGAAAGGCAAGTGCTACCTAACGTACCTGAGCAAGCAGAGAATCAAGTAAGTATGGTCTGAATAATGGAACTTGAGGTTTTTAGGTTAAAACCCAGGAATCTGGCTCTAGGCTTTGCTACAGATTTTCCATGTAATCTCCAGTGAGGTTATTTCACAAAACTCTATTTTGCAAATGGAAAATGCTGTGCTTGCAGAGACAGCTAGGAGTACTGGGTTTTTTTTCAGTTGAAATCTGTCTGATTGTGCCATTGAAAGGACTGACATTTTCAATTTATTTGAAAATTTCAGTAGCATACAATAAATATTGATGCTACAAGAAATGGAATTGTATGCTATTATCATACTAGAAATGGCATTTTGAAATTAATATTGCCAAATCAATTTTACTGTGACTTTTATTACAGTAGTTTAAATAATGAGTCAGGTAATAAACAGAAAGATACATTTGATTTGTTTTAAATCTACAAGCAAAAAGACAGAAATGCCAATTTAAATTTTAAAAAGTTTTGAAGGTGTAAGAGTTTTTCATGAAGAGAGCTATTTGTCACAAATTATTTGTACTGTTTAGAGGGAGAATTAGAGTTATCCATCTAAAGGTGGAGAAGGTTTTAGTGCACATATTGCCCACCACAGAAATGCAAATAGACCACTGTACCTACTCCAAGGAGGGGATGAAGTACAGCTCAGAAGGAGATTTCACCCTTGGATTAAGTTAGGGAATGAGGAAAGGAACTGGCATCTCCCACTACCCATTTCTGTGTGCTCAATGTAATTATTTTTTACTTCAGGAGAGCTGCTGACTTGTCATGGGATGTATGTTGTGCATTAGCAGCCTTATGCATGCCCATGATGCAATTCATGTTGCATCTGCACTGGAATCCGGTTGTGCCTAGTAGCTGGGAATTTATGGTGTGCAGGTTTAGCAGCTGAGGTTATGTGTACAATATGAGATTGAGAGCGTGTGTTTGTACAAAGTGTGGTTTGCATGCACTGCTGAATTCACAGCTGACTTTTATGCTGTGGAAATTATGGTGAAAGCACATTTTGGGGAATTTGTGGCATGATAAAGGAAGCTTGTCTCACGTTTGGAAGTTTGGCACTTCAGTGTTAATACTAAAGGGCCAGCTTTTTGGATTTGGGATGGAACACGTGTTTTCTAACTCATTGTGCTCTCAAGTTCTACAAAAAATCTGTCATACATTCTGTGCCAGGGCACTCACTTGGCAATCTCTGTTTTGAGCTGCAGCCCAATATTAGTGAAATGCAGTCAAAATCTCCTTGGGGAGGCTCTTTGTATCCCACTGCATGTGCAAATGGCACTATTGGTAACAATAAATAAGAATTCCAGAAAGCTAAAAGGGGTCATCATTTAGAAGATAATATCTCCTGTGTAGCTAGGGCACTACAGTCAATTCCTTCCTTTCTACCCCATTTATTACTCTTTACCTGGAACAAAGGAGACTCATGAATAGCTCCCTTCAGCTCTTGCTTTCCTAATGTAAGAAATTAATTAGGAAAATCTGGTCCTTTGCAGGAGAGAAATTCTACTGTTCATAAAGATTCATCTTAGCAATGGGAAATAACATCATGCGTTAATAAAAGGTGTATCCAGCTCTCAACAGGAGAACACTAACTGCTCAGAGATTTCCAGAATGGTCTCCTTAGATGTGCATTTTCACTGAATGTAGCTTGCATGGGATTTATTTTACTTTTGTGTAACCCATTGTTTCACTGTAACCCAGTAGCTGAGGTGTCACTATGACTGACGCGAGCTGCTTGACCCACAAGTGACTTCTGGAAAAGCTTGTAAATCGGTAAGTGCCTGGGTTTCTGTAACTTGAAGACAAAGCGGCTTCTAATCATGTCACAGAGCAGCCCTTTTGCAATACAGAGGAAATTACTGAAACCAGGGTTTGACTATCAGTCACTTGCAGATTTTCAGGCCACCTGAGAAACAGTGTGGAGAATGGGTGCTTCAGAAGTAATTAGCACGTACTCAGTTAATGACTTGCCACTCTGGCTTTATTTTGGAAAAAGAAATAAAAAACCTGTTTCACATATTTTTGCTTCTCAGCTGTAGTCAATCAAGAATTATAAGCAAGCACATTTAAACTAATAAAGAACAAGATATGTAGTTGCTTAGTTTTTAATTAGGAAGGGTATGTTGAGTGCAGAAATATAATTACAGCTTTTTTTTTTTTTAATAGACCAGCAATTACCAGGAAGAAAGGTTACTGATGTACTGGAGCCTTATTTATGAACGTAAATTTCCAGTGATGTCAACACAAACATAAAACCGCAGATCTTCAGTACCCAGCTTTAGATGACTATTGCTGTTGTCTTAATTAGGGATCTTCAACTGGCATGAAATGTTTATCCATACAGAAAGAAAAAGCAATGAGAAGGCTAATGGGCATGTTGTTATTTTTGTTTATATTTTTTGGGGGGCAGACATACTTATAATCAAGTGGAACTCAAAGGTTTGGTATATAAACTGATAGTTTGGATGACTTGAAGACTTCACTTGACAAAAAGTCTTATGTTGATTTTGTAGGCAGATATGAACTTCTGAAGATGTTTTGAAGGGTGGATCTGTGCTGGAAATTCCTGCAGGAGAGAAAGAGGTGTTGGGAGGATGTGAGAAACACAAACTGAATATGGGATGCTGAAGATACTGAAAGATAAGCCACTCAAGATGCACACACTACTAGTGCAACAGTGTTTTGTTTATTTTTCTGAATGACAATAAAGATGTCAGAAAATTGCAGACCATGTAGAAAAATATACAGAAGTTTGCCTGTTATTCCAGCTACCAACCAGATGCTTGGAATGGTGTGTTAGATATAGGAATTTCCACTACTCTTCTCTGTGATCCCCCTGCCCATTTCCAGCCCCCTTTTACTAAATTGCTGAAAAGCCTATCTTTTAACTGTGGTGTCTGTGAGAGACAGGCTCTTTCCACCATGCAAAAAAAAAAAAAGAGTTCACTGCCTCTGGAAAGCTGATAGTCTGCAGCTTCAGTCTAAGTTGTCTTAATGGGTTTTATACTGCCAGATAGCAGTTCTGCTCTATGACAACACTGCTTTGGAAACTCGCTGAACAGACCTAATGGAAATGGATGTAAAGTTTAGTGATTGTTAAACTGTGACGCTGAGAGACAGCACCCTTGAGGTAAAGTCCTCCAAATGAACTGCAACTGCAGAATATTTGCAGGATAAGGAAATTTGTCATATAACCACTAGGATCTGACGTTGGTCCTGACTGGCAGAAGAAAAGATAAAAACACTTTATGGATTCTTACAGTCAGAAGCAGAATTTGCCAGTTTAGAGTGAATCTAAAGTCCTTTGTGTGTGTATATGTTTTATCTTTGTAAACACCTGATTATAGTGATGTGCAAAGACCCTTAAAAAGGTCATGCTAAATACCCTTGTAGTAAAAAGTGGCAAACCCTTTGCTACAATTTCTAATTTTTTTTTTCCTCAGGAGAAAAGAAGATTGAAGTGTTCCTTGGAAGATGACAGGGTCTTCCCTTTATCTATCTGCTGTTTGAGAACATCAGAAAATTTATCACAGATGCTCCCAAACCTTGTTGCAATGTTGTCCCTCACTTTGTGATGCATTATGTGCATAGGTGATAGGGTGCAAATTTTAGGAGTCTAAAGCCATAAACAGGACATTTCTTACTATCCAAGTTTATACTAAGCTTAGCTGAGTACCAAGCCAGGCTTATGCACTTGAGCTGCAGTGCCACTGAGATTAGCTCAGCTGATTAGAGCATGGTGCTAATATTGCCAAGGTTGTGGGGCCATTCACCTGAGTTGGACTTTATGATCCTTGTGCATCCCTTTCAACTCAGAATATTCTGTGATTCTGTGCTCAAAAAGTTTGACTTGACAGGCAGATGGGAAAACTGCTTGCTTTGTTCAGCAGCTCCTGTTAGAGCTGAGCAGGACCTTCACCAGCATCACAATTAACAACTCATAAAATGGCATGTTACATGTGGAAATCTGTGTGAAAAGTTGTGCATTTCAGTTGCTTACTAGTGAATTCTGATATGAAGACCCTTTCATTAAAACCCTTTCCTTTAGACACCAGATTCTCTGAAATCTGTAAAACTGAAGTTGGATTTAGGTGTCTCTGTTCTGTATGGAAGTATAATCCATGATGTTACTGGGAAGATGAAAAAGGAGGATGTCTGGGTTTTTTTGAGAGTTTTACAGTCATAATAGTGTTCAAGGATGACTTGCATGACACTGGGAGTTCTGTCTTGAGATATCACCATGATAAATAACTAAGTTGTTTTGGTGAGTAGAGTCCTTTATAATGCAGTCCCCTTAGAAAGCAATAGATCAGACTCCTGGCTGGTGTTCTCCAATATTGCTCCATGGCTTGAATATAAACATATGCATATATATATTTAATACCTTCTGAGATTTTGCTCTGTGTTTCTATGAGGTTCTTCACTGAAGTGCATCAAGATGATCTGGGAGTGTTTCTGCAGAGCAGGTTGTTGGCTGAAAGGATCTTTGTGCCCTTCAGGTTGCCCTTCAGGTTACAGAACAGTCCTTTTTCCTTTACATTTTGATGCGTTTGGGGTTTTTTTCTATTTGAGAAGAGGTCTAAGAAATTGGGTGCTTTATCTCAAATTGAAACTATCCTAGATGAAATTTCAACACTTACTTTTATATGCTCTACATACTTTAATATGTTTCTGACTATGAAATAAAATGCATCATCTCAACAAAATAGCTTCTTTTTTACTGCTGCTTCACTCTGCAAAGCATCTTCTGTAATATATTTAACTTCCCAGTGAAATTCAGCTCAGTAAATATACTACAAGTGTAGAATTTGTATTAAATCTGCGAAACGACTGCTCCCTGCAAAATCAGGGAATCTCCAGGGTTGAAAGGGACCCAAGAGGATC
>WBMZ01009302.1:0-147083 GCA_013400975.1 Atrichornis clamosus | reverse complement strand
CACGGCGCATCACGAGGTGTTGGCGTGACGTCACGCCGCGTCCCGGGATGACGTGAGGGGGGAACGGAGGCGGCGGGGCTCGGGAGACAGTGTTAGTGACGTGCTGTGGAGAACCCAGCGGGGTTCGTTCCCACCGGAGCGATCCAGCGGCCGAGTAGCACTAAGGCAGTGATGTAACAAAAGGTGCAATCGCTGACGTCATCAGCGAGCACATGTCCAGCGCACCGCAGCATCCGCAGTGCCTTTCTCAGCGGGCTTAAACTGCGCAGGGATTTGTCTCCGCAGACCCGGCTGCCCCTGGGAGCTGATCCCGAGCGGATTCAGGCTGTCCTGGTGACATCCAATATCCAACATCGTGGGTGAACCCCGTCCTGTGATGTCAGGGGTGTCTGCGGGACACTTCATCCCCTCACTGACGTCACGTGTGATTCCTTGCAAAGCGTGCTGGAGCAATCCAGTGCCGGGCTGATGGCGAGGCGGGGATTAAAGTATCAAAGTACACATTTTAGAGAAAATCCCCCTTCGGTCTCGTGATTAGGTACTGGAGGGAAAAAACCATTTTGGGAAGCAGCTGGTGTGTGATCACCGAGCAGTGGCTGGGATCCCAGACCTTCTGGCTGCAGAATGAAATCGCAAAAGACAGGCACATCTTCAGTTCTATGAGTTTATTTGTCCTTTCTGCATTACTTCTGTCTGTACTTCCAGTTATTTGTGCCATAAACATCTATTCCAGTTCAGTTTCAGATAACTTATCCTCCCCAGGCCTGCTCCAAACACTGGAGCAAGTGACACAAGTATAGAAGTTGTGGGAAACTACTAAAGTGATTGGGATTTCATAGCAAATTAAGGATGTTAAGAATCACGGTACAGTTTGGGTTGGAAGGCACCTTAAAGCTCACATTGTTCCACCCCTTGCCGTAGGCAGGGATACTTTCCACTAGACCAGGTTGCTCCAAGCCCCATCCAACCTGGCCTTGGACACTTCCATGAACAGGGCAGCCACAACTTCTCTGGGCAACCTGTGCCAGGGCGTCCCCACCCTCACAGGGAAGAATTTCTTCCCAAAATCCAATCTAAATCTACCTCTCTTCAGCTTAAGGCCATTCCCCCTTGTCCTGTCACCACATGCCCTTGTCTAAAGTTCCTTTCAAGTCTCCTTGTAGGCATTGAGACATCCCAAAAGCTCAGGGAGTCACAGTTTTAAAACAAGAACACTTAAAGAAAACCTTTCAGTGAGAATCCTGTGTAAGTATTAATGCCACTGAGATGCTGCTTTCAACACTTCCCCAAAGAGTAAGTCTTTTTCTCCCTGGCAAGAAGAGATATTTCAAAACACTTGTTGGTATTGGAAATTTCAGGAGAACACCACAAGACTCTCAGTCATGAGCCATTTCCTACAGAACGTTTCTTAAACTGTTATTTTCACTTCTAGGATCCTTACCCTTCGATTGTCGTTGAAGCAAGCTCATTCCATGTATAAAATGCTGCTGTAGTTCAGGAGTTTCCCACTGGATGTCATGATTGCCCTGCCAGAACCCAGTCACGCCAATGGGATGGGGACAAGCAACCCAACCCCGAACCCCCCCGTTCTCTGTAGCCTGATTTTCCCAACAGCTGAGCACTCAGGACTTCCACTGGAATCCACAGATGTTAAACTGCCTGGAAATCAGGCCCTATGGAACTGTGGAGTGCCCAGATTGGTGTTTTCTGATTAGCTCAGGTTCTCCTGCCGCACTGGCTCTGTCTGTGCCCTACTTGAGGTCCTCTTCAGACTTCTGAGGTTCTGAGGGGTTTTGGCAGAGAGTTCAGTAGCTGTGAAGTCCAACTCCAGCGAAAGACCTGCTTCATCTGGGAGAGTGAAATTATGGTATACAATAAATGACTCAAATCGGTTGCCAGACATCCTTAGTTTTCTCTGCATTCATCCACAAAAGCAGCTTTCAACAGCTCCCATCTAACTGTCAAGAGGAAAAGGTCCACCCCTCCCTCCACCCCCGCAGCACTGTTGTCCCTCATGGAGTCATGGAGAAGCTGCTCCAGAGCAGGACAAAGCAGAATTCTGTTTCCTCCCGCAGCTCTGCAGCAGCCGGGGCTGGTGCTGTGCCGAGGGCCCGGGCAGGGCTCACAACCACTCGTGACAATCCCTGCTGATGTTTCTGCAGAGGTTTTGTTATGAGCACAAGCAAGAGGTGAAAGTGCCCCTTATGAGAGACAGGTTGTACTGAGTGTCAGTGCCTTCCCATTCCCTGTTTCCCTATTATCTGCCCAGCTCCATGCTGTGGGATTTCTGGTTCACCTCCCTTCTTTGGGTTTAGACTGAAATTAAAACAATTTAGATTGATACAAAATAAACTAAAACAATATTAATTACTTCATTTTTCTATTATTCCTTTTAATTTCTTAGTTTTCCATTTTTCCACTTTTTTTTTCCTATTTCTAGTCTTTTTTCCTCTTCCCCATCTTTGTTTCTTCCTATAACTCCTGTTCTCTTTCTGCTGAGATTAAGAAATGCTTATACAGCTGCTTCTATTTTTCCTTCTTTCATCTCGCATAGAGAGAGGGAAAAGACTAAAAGATGGAGGAGAATAGAGAACTGGAGGATAGAAGGAAAGGGCCAATGAGGGCAACATTATTTCCATTTTCCCCGTTGGCTACGAAGCATCTGAATTATGAGCAGAAAGATGGGGAGTTCCTGGGGGAAAGGCTGGGGAATAAATTTCTGAGGCCCTGGCCCTAAAAATATTTGCAGATTAAAGCTGGAAAGCTGGATGGCAGCTGGAGAAGGTAGTGGGCCTGCTTGTACATGAAGACCTGACTGCAGATGGGAGTGACATGTGGGTAGCTCCAGTGAATTAAAAGGTTGTGGAAAACACACCAATAGTGAGGCTCAGTCAGTAAATCGCAATTAAAGTCCAGGAGAGGATCAGGCCTCACTGATGAATGCTGGCACAAAGGGTGTGAAATGAGGAGGCCTGAGGTGCCTGACCTTGGCTCTTTTGGCCTGCTTTAAGCCCCGCTTGTGCCTGCCTGGCTCAAGCATGGAGAGGATATATGGATTCAACTCTTGGATGGGTGCACAGCTGTCACTGCTGTGTCTTGAGGCATGGAGCTGACTCATCCCAAAGTCTTCCCAAGTCCCCACCTGGACGACGGCCCATTCTTCGCCCAGTGTGCCCCACAGCTTAAAGACTGTTTTTCCTCTGAAAGTGTGTTACCAACATCAGTGGAGGAGGCCCACTGTGAAGGAGCTGCTGCCACTTCAGCTGATGGACCCTCCAAGTGTTAAAAACTGACTGTTTGCTCATACCTGGGACATGGCTGTTGTTTCCCTGGGTGCCACCAGACTCTGTCACTGCCAGGAAGAGCATTTTGCTCAGTGAAACCAGGAAGCAAATAAACCACAAGGAGGATTGCCCCCGCTGCATTACAGCACCTAGCAGCAATACCAGAACTAGTGCAAATGCAATTAAAACTCCAGAATGTAGGCAAGAAACTGGTGATCCTAACACAACAGCAAGGAAAGGTATGCAGTGATGGAATCACCCGAGGTGATAAATCACCCACCTTGTGCTGGGGGAGCAGACTGAGTGAGGTTATTGAACTGTTGCTACCACAGGGCAGGGGCACTCCTGGCTCAGGAGTTGGTTTGAAGATGTCTGGGCCCTTGAGTTGCTCATTGTGCATTCAGGTAGCAAAGCTTGTAGATCTGAAGAGCATTTATGATCTAAACTCCTTTTGCTGCTTCTCTGTTGAGCCTGTGACTCTCTTTGCCTGAGGAGCTGCTGGAGTTTATGTGCACTTCAAGCCCTACCTAAGCTGGTAGTTTGGTCGTGTTAAAAGTGCCATGTTCTGCTTATTGCATTCTCGAGGTTTTATATGGCTTTTTCAATGGCCTTCTCTCTGCACACTCCCCATGGCAGAATGAAAAAGTGGAGAGAGGCAAAGAGAAACACATTTTCCTGTGGTGGAATGAACAAGAATAGTTCAAACAGATCAACCATTTTCTAGTAACATCATTAAGTATATGGGAACCTTCTGGTACTAAAGTATTCGTTTTTGGCTGTAGGTGCTGAGCCCTTGGCTGGTTGTTATCTGAAAGACTTTATGACCCCTATTCTAACATGCTCTTTCTGAGAGATCCCAATTTTTTGAAGTGATTGCAGTCTTAACACTCATGAAGCCACAGAAAACTGAAGTAGTTTGGCATCTCTCAAGAAAAAAATCCACTTATTACTGAATTTGTATCTCAGTATTTGCCTTGTCCCTTTTAACGCCACTCGAAGGCCTGAGAGAACTGAGTTTGTTCAGCCTTGAGAAAAGAAGATTGAGGGGAGACCTTATCACCACATTGCAGTATTTAAAGGGTTGCTACAAAGAAGAAGATACTCCCTTTTTATAGGAGTCATGTGGAAAAGACAGGGGTCATGGGTCCAAGTTATTCCTGGGGAGATTCTGATTGGACACAAGAGGAAAAATTTTCCCAATTAGAACTATCTGTCACTGGAATTATCTCCCCAGATAAGTGGTGGATTCCTCAACATTGGACATTTTTAAGGTTCAGCTGGACTGAGTGCTGGGACATCTTGCCTAGACCAGCCTTTGCCAAGAAAGATTGGACCAGATGATCCTTGAGGTCCCTTCCAACATGGGGAGGGATTCTAGGATTTCAGTGTATTCTGATTTTTAATTATATTTTCTTTCCCCTTTGATGGCTCTGTGAATAGAGGCTGCAGAACCTTTGGTTCATACTGTTTGTGAGTTCTCTTCCAGTGGATTCTCTTGCAGTGGCCCAGCCCAGCTGCCACCAAGCAGTAAAAATGCCAAATTATGTCAAAGCAATTACTCCTGCTTCTCTTATTAAATTGGCAGCCACTATTTTTTCTTTTCCGTGTGGTATTTTCATCTTCTGTCCCACAGAAGACACATTACTCATATACATAAAATATGTGAGTCGTGACACTTCATGGAGTTAATTTTCACTATTTTCAGACTGCTTGACAGCAGCCTGTTCTCCTTCATTACACGCCAGCCAGCAAGTGGATTAGTTTACTTTCAAAACACAAAACCTCATATTAATCCACAAACAATTAATTATTCAGAGAAGACATGCATATTTTGAACCCAGCCTGTGACTTTTCTACTTATTTCATGCAACGAGGCATGATCTGTGTGATTCCAGGCATGTCCTGCAGTTCTTAGTGTGCAGATTGGATCTTAGGAAGAAATTCTTTCCTGTGAGGCCCTGGCACAGGTTGCCAAGAGAAGCTGTGGATTCCCCATTCCTGGAAGTGTCCAAGGCCAGGTTGGATGGGGCTTGGAGTAACCTGGACTACTGAAAGGTCTCCTCTGTCCATGGAAGGGAGTTGGGATGTGATGGTCTTTAAAGTCTTTTTCAACCCAAACTACTGTGGGATTCTGTGAAGTTACTGTGATTCCGCCCCAGGAGGATGTACCTTGGTTCAGAGAGTGCAGAAAGATCAGAGGTTCTGCTCTGAGGTCCCTCCTCAGAGGGCACAGAACCTGGGGCTGAGCTGTCCTAACAGCCCTTGTTTCCGAGTTCTAAACCTGGGGACACCTTCCTGCAGCAAAAAGGAACAGGACAGGCTCGTGCTGGCTCGAGCACTTGCTCTTGGTGTGCACAAAGAGCCTGGCATTGCAGAAACAACTCAAAAGCAGACCTAAGTCCTGGAAGTGTTTGGACCTCTGATGTTCAGTACAAAAGGCTCCAGCAATAAGTAGCTTTGTCAATTTAGGTGTGTTTTGTTTAGTCGTCTATGACATAAAAAGTCATTGGAAAACAAGAGGAGTGACATTAAGAGGGGAGAAAAAAGGCACAAATCTATAGATTGCACAAACAAAGCCAAAGCTCTGGGAGCAGAACCTAACACATTTGCTGCCAAGCTATGTCCATTTTTTCTGCATTGTTTTTAAAATGACTTTTCATCCGGTGATGCAGAGCCAAATATCTCCATGAGTAACATGTATCTCCCAAAACTCGTTGAAAATTAGCAAGCCTTAATAAAATTTATGCATGGCTTGCTATTGCAGTTCCACATCTAAAGGGAAAACAGATGTTCTCTTTAGTTATTCTCTTCATGTCCGAAGGAAAGCTGTTGGTTACAGTTTGTTTTTAAAAAGGCTGGTGCTGAAAAGGTTACAAATGATGCAATTTTTGCAATCCTACTCCAAGGCTCTCTGTGAACCCGAATTGCTGAGGTGACGCTTGCAGATGCCTGTCACCCACTTACCAGCCTCATATTTCTTAACACCTACACTTTAGGATGAATAAATGGAACAGGGTTCCCAGTATTTGCCTGAGATCACTAACAGGCTGCTGGGACAGGCTCCGAGTCCCTTGGCTGAATCCACTGTGAAGTTCCTCAGCCTGGGTTGGTTCCAAAGGTGAGGCAGAACGGATGGTGCATCTGAAAAGTGTTATTAGAAATGTCACTAAATGGGCCTGCCCAGGCTTCAGCATGAAGAAGGAAAGCCTTGATTCTTCACCTCCTTCACCTGGCTCCCTTCACTGAGCATATGTGCACCCTGCCCACAGCATTTTTCACTCACATTGCAGATGGGTGATCTTTCCTCTCTCCATTTTTACACAAATAATTTCAAGATGTGCGAAACCGCTGGCACTCACAGTGAGTGTTTGCCATCTGAAAGAGTTTGCCCCTGCAAACATGGATGCATGCATGCACATACATCTGAAATTCGTATTTTACTTTGCAGATGGGTATCAAACACACAGCCTTTCAAAATGCTAATATTTGTTTGTTTCTACAACATATTTATTCATTGCTCCCTGAATGGAGGATCCCAAACCTTCTTTATTCCTCTGCAGCTACCAAGTGGACATTAATATAAAAAGCTGCTCCCTATCCACAATAAAATGTCCCGAAAGAACAGCAAGTGCTGGAAATTGTAGACATTGGCTTAATACCCTTTCTAAGTGTTTATTCAAACAATCCTTTTTAGCCTGTGAATATTCATGGTCTTACAGATCATATGAAAGATAAACACTCACGCCACACCTAAATGTGACTACTAGCTAATTTAGGAATTATTGCTCTCCAAAAAATGGAGAAGGAAGAGACTCTGTCACTTAAAGAAACAACAGCAAATGATGCAAAACCCAGGTGGCAGGAATGCAGAGAAGAGCTGGCAGGAGCTAACCAGATGAGTGATCAGCATTTTATTCAGACAGTGTTTCAGCGTCCACCCAGAGGAGATTAAGTATCCTGTCCTCTCGGTGCAGAGAAGGAGAAATAAATCAGGTTTTACCACAAGTAGGGTGGCAGGGAGTTAATTAGGAATGGAAAAAATATATTTCAGTTTGAAAAGGAACAAAAAATGGACAAATGAAGGAACTAAAATGCACTGAAAACATGTTGGAACCCACCTGGGAAACTGGCTGAGAATCCTGCCCAGGGATCTGCAGCCACAGGGGACTGACACAACAGGTGATGCTGACAGCTCTCTGAAAGCTGCAGTCCAGCAGCCAAATGCTGCTGCTCTGAGTTGTTATATGAAAGCAGACATTTCCCATAGCCTGTCTCATGTCAGAGTCTTTCCAGCCACAAAGCATATAAAAAAAAGGCGAGGTTGCGTAAAGAAATGAAAGAACCTTAGTTTTCCTCTTAATGTAGTTTTTAAAAACCACAAGTCTCATTAAAGTCAACAGGAATTGCTCCACATCTCTTCTAATTTGCCTCCCAGGATTTGTGCAAAACTAGAAGATGACAGATTTTGGTATTAAAACAAGCAAAAGTACACCAGCAAATTAGTAGAAGCCACAAGCAGCAGAACAGTGGTGAAATCACCTTATTACCCCGTGTTCAGTGATTTCCATTAATGATTTAACAGTAAAGGTCAATTAAATGAGTAGTAGATACTGATACCCTGGCTGAGGCTCTGCTCTGTGTTGTTGGAGCACATGGATGTGGATATGCTAAAGCAGGAGAAGCTTCCAAGGCAATCCACCATTTCCCCCCGGCCTGATCCGAGGTTAGACGTGCCTGGGGCATGTTCCTCTACTCCTAATGAGGATCAATTCCAAACTAAGAGCTGCCAGTCCCTTTCTGTCAGCTGAAGGACAGTGCTTCTGGGAGGGATAAAGGCTTCTGTATCCCTCTGGGATTAAACCCTGGGTACCAGTGGGTTTGGAGGCATGTTGCCTTGCAGGAGGCAAAGTCCTGGCTGTCAGCTGATGGGTGACACACACCTCTGTGGAAAATGGCACAGGTCCTGCTCCGTGTCATTCCAGATCCCTTTTTGCCAAGAATGCTGTAGGCTGCAGATCACGGCTCAAGAGGAAAGGCTTGGAAGTGAATGAATGCATGAACATGGCTTCTGGCTGAAATATTTAATCAATGTGGAAGTGACTTTCTGCCACCAGTGGATATCAACATTCCTCATTTTGGGTAAAAGCTGGGAGTCACATTCCAACAATATATTCAGAAAGCATCAATATATTCAGATTGCCTCCGCTGATGCAAGAGCACAGGCTGTGGTCAATCACCATCCCAGTAATTTAGGAGAGTGCAGAAGAAGGAGTTCTGGCTTTTGACTGTCTCCATGCTTGTTATTTATACACCGTGTCATCTGGAGCTTGTTGTTTGCTTGTAGCTTTGGGCTGACAGTTCCCTGATTCCAAAGGCAATTCAGCCCCTGACATAAAGCAGAGGAACAATGCACAGTTCCTGTAAAACAACAGTGCTCCCCCCGCCACTGTCAGAATGCAGGGATTAGATGCAGAATAATGCAGTCCCTGATCAAACCTGCAGCTGTAATTCAACCTCTGGACAGTGCTGATGCCATAAATTTGGGAAGAAAGTGCAGCTCAAGCGATTTGTGAACAAGAGCTGGTGAGTCCAATTGAATTACAGTTGTGGGAGCAGCCGGGATCCCCCTGCACCGAATCATTACTAATGAGAGCCAGAGAGTGATTACTTACAATTTTAATGAAATTGAATTTTAATTTATAACCTTGGCTAGAAGAAGGAAGAAACATACACTGAATATTTGTGGGTGACAGGGCAAAAGTACAAACAGAAACCCAAAATAAACGGATGGACAATGCTTTCTCCTGGAAGAGACAAGATAAAATTTTATCTTCCAAAATAAATTCATAATTAAGGAAACTGTTGTGATACAGCGAGGACTGAAGATCACAATTCTGATGATAAAAGACCTCAGAAAGAAAATGCTCATTTGTATTTTCTTTAACCCATTTATGATGGTCAGAAGAAGGGGAACTGTTTAGCTGATTCTCAAGCCACCACTGCCCATTGTTTTGGCATGAAATCAGGGGAATGGTAACTACAAGCACCACTGACATATTAAATCAAATAATCCCATGGAAGCCTTTCTGAGCAAGTCTTCCAATTTCAGCACTGAGTGGTTATTCACCACTGGAAGGAAAAGCATAATTAACACTAAATACTGGTTTCAATAGAATACAGTTTCTTGCTGTTTCCCATGTTGGAGGTATCACTCTGCTATTTTAATGCCCTTTTTAATACTGCACCATTTCTACTGGAACTACAGTAAGGCCTAGGGAGGTTAAGAAAAGTGGTTTATGAAGTTTGTCTCAGATATGGAAATGTGAGGAGAGAGAGAGGAAGAACAGAGAACCTGAGTAAGGAACACAAAATGGATGAATAAGAGAGCATTTGTGGCTCCCAACACAGACCACAAGAGTTTTGCAACTCAAAATAAGAATCTGCAATTCAAGGATGATTAGAAAGGTGTGGGATGTATCGTGGAAGGTCTGAGACATGGGGCTTGCAGCCAGGGTCACAGCAATCAGGCAGAGTACAGCAGAGGTGCTGAAAAATGCTTAGACTTTTGACTTTACATTTATTTTGCAGAAGGTAAATCAATATCTCTTCACCCCAGTGCACTCGTGTCATATGGCTTTCTGTTACAAGGTGACCAGGGCTCGGACATGTCTCTTCTGAACTGAAAACAGCTTAATCCAAAGGGAGTTTTTTTCTGCAAAATGTCTAAAGCACTGTATTACCTCATGCCATGGGGTGATGGGATCCAACCCAATATTTTATTGTACAACTTGACAATCAGCAAATAGAAACTACTACTATTCAAACAGTAACACATGCAAATTGAGTGGGATTTCAGTGCTATTTGCATATATTAAACTATTTTGTTATAAGGGGGTAGTATTAAAAGATTTGCTGGACGAAAGGGGATTTTCAAAGAGACAGGAGGGTTCTACTGGGAGAAATATAAGAAGAGGTGGCTAATAGTGAAGGGTCATTCCCTTCTTCAAAAAAATGATTTCACATCAAAGTCTATTGCTATGCATTTACCCATCCTCACATGCCCTAATTGATTTTGGGAGCCAGAGCTGTTTGCTGCCACCACTGGAGGGAGACCTCATTCCTTCAAAAAGCTGTAAAACTTCTGCTGCCAGGCTGCACTTCAGTAAGAAAGGGTGAAAAAATAATCTGGAGAAATACAGCTGCTGAATTTGGTCCAGGCTGGACACGGTAAATCACAGTTTCTAGTAACAATAATAATGCAGCATGAATGAAACAGTGCCAGATTAAGAGAGATACTTAATGTTTCCACTCTGATCAATACAGCTCAAACAAGTCTGCTCCAGGTGTCTGAACTGAGTCCTGGTTAAATTCACCACCAGGGTCTGTACATTCCCACTCCCCTCCCTCCTTCCTCACCCCTTCCCATCACTCTCAGCCTGTGCTTGCAGAAACCATTTGTGATGTTAAGTTCTCAGGCTGATATTTCCTAACCCTTTATCTCACTGTGACCTTAAGTGTGACCAAAAAATGTTCCCATCAGTGGCATTATTTTCGTTTTCACTTAACCCCTACTGGCCTAGTGGCCTATTTTACAATCATTCAATTACCCCCACTGCTGCTGAAAAAAAACCCAGGGACAAAATAATTATTTGGTGCAGCTCAAGGTCATCAGCTGCAGGAGGACAGGGAGCCATCAGGCAAGGTCCAAGTGACTCAGGCACTGTTGACCCACTGACAAGTGTATGGATGTACTTCAGAGAGGGGCCAGGGCACACAGCTCAGCTCTAAAAACCAAAAGCTTCTGCTGGTAGAACAAAAGAAGCAGTTCTGCTAGTTAAAAAAAAAAACAAACCCAAACAAAAAAGACCCGAGTGATTCTCCCCAATGTCATGTGGCATGTTCCCAAAAAAGGATGATATTGCACGTGTCTGCACAGGCTCCTTCTGCTGTGTGGTGACACAGGCGTGTGTTGGCACATGCACACATTCACCCATTCTGCCTAAGTTACAAAACAGCATCTCAGCAAGATAAAACACGTGATAAGAAAGAAATTCCTGTGTGAAGGACTCTCACATTTCCAGTAACAGTGAAGAGCCCACGGAAACTTTCAGCTCAGCTGACTGTCTGCGATTTATGTTTTGAACTTTTAAAATGACAGTGCTACCACCTGAGAGCTGCCTCCTCACTCCTCAACCAGGCTAATTCTAAAATTAGTGTAGAAAACAAAGCTTTTGTTAAATATATATTCTCATCACCTCCCCACGCAATTGCATCTCCCACCTACAGTTGCAGCCAACCATGAGTTTCCTGTTGTACTCACTGAATGGAGCAATTTCAGAGTAAATATAGTTCAAACACTTATAAATCTCTAGAGTGAAATCCCTGCTGTGCTGAAAATAGGAGCTTCACCACAGATTTTGATAGTTTTTCAGTCAGTTTTTAAGTTGCTTTTGATTCTAAGTGAGCCTTGTTAATGGCAAGGGGACGATTAATGTAATCTTACAGCATGTGCCACCCTGTGTCTTCCTGCTGACCCACACGTCAGCTTCCATAAAGCAACACCCACCTCCTGACAGGAATCATCTGCTCTGCCCTGATGGCTTAGATGTGCTGCCTGAGGTCTGCAAGATCCAGCTTGTGAACAGTGACCTAAGACATCAGAGAACAGCAAGGAAGGAGCAGGAAAATAAAACATCATCACCATCAGCTCCATTAGTTTTACTGCAAGACAAAACTTCACCCTGGTACAACATGATTGTCCCAGCCTAAGCACAGGTGCCTGTTCTGCATGTTTGTACCTCCCAGCTGCTTCAGCTCCAGCAGTGGTTCTGGTCAGTGCTGAGCATTTGTAAGGTGTCATCTTGGAGAGCTCATTCATGCTCTGTATCCAAGATTCTCATGGATTTCCCTAGGACTCCACCTGCAGGACTTCACACACTGGTGGAGTCTCATTATCACAAAATCTCCATATGCTGTTTTATAGCAGAGAAGGTCATGGCTTAGTTGCTGGAAGAACCCACTGTTCTGACTATCACCACTGAAACAGAAAGAGCTAAAGAGAGGAGAAATTCAAATCTGTACCCCTCCTGCACAGTGTAGTTCAATCTTCCTGAGGCACACAAAGTAAATAGTAGTAATAAAATGTGATAGGAAAATCAATTGGAACAAATGAAGCACTGTCTGTGCTGTATTCCAGCTTCTCCGGCCCATTGTTACCGCTTTGATTAATAAACAGCAATCTGATAATGAGCAAATCACCTCGGCACCAGGATATGGTGAAGCAAATGCTGCAGACCAGCTACAATGACAAAGCTGAATCTTCCCAGCAAAAGGTTGTGTTTGGAAAGTGCTGGACTGATCCAGAGGCACCAGGACCACCACAGGGAAGGCAGTGCTCGGAGGGCAGGGCTCTTTGGGAGAGGAGCTGTTGTAAGCCACTGGATTTGATGTTATATTTATAAATGTGCACTTAGAACAAGGCATCAATTTTTCACGTTCATTTAAGAGAAGTTTACCCCACTGGCTTTCTCTAAGGTGCAAAAACAAAGGCAACAGCCCAAAATTGGCTCTTAAAACAGTACTTTAACAATACAGTAATGTTAGTATAAAGAACTCCAACTAGGTCAGAGTCGATATCCAGCTTAGTTTCTTTCTGGTGCATACTTAGATAGAACTGAAAGCTAATGGAATTGTGTCCATTTGTGCCAGGAGTAAATCAGTTTAATTATGAGTTATTTTTTATTTCTTACTGTGTTTCTTTCTTTCCTGATGTTTCCAAATGTTCCCGTGACCATGGCTAAAGATTGCCTTGTGCAGCCCTGCCTGAGCAGTGTCCTGATGTGCCCTTGGTGCCTTCCTGTGCACTCTGCCAGGAGTTACTCTCAGAATACCAGTGTTTGAGCAGGGGGCTGAACTTGAGCAAGTGTCAGTGCCTGTTTCTGTTTCCTTGCTGTTTTGCTAATGCCTTGGTAGATGCAATCACTGCAGGCTGTGCCAGAGATCCTTGTTAGTTCCCCACCTCTGTGAGCAAAAATTATCAGATTCACTGACATTTCAGACACAGAGACAAGGAGCGGTGTACATAATTGATGTGAGACCACTGGTTGCAGGGAATTTAAATCAGAAGCAGGGAGCTGTTGTCCAAAGAACTGGATATACCCAACACTTTTCATCAAGAAATGGTTCCAAGAGCCAACTGCTGACCATGAGGAAGCTTTCCTACCAATGTGTGAAAAAGAAATTAATGGGACAGGGGATAAAGGAGAAATCTTAGTTCTAAGGTGGAATTTTTCCAGATTTCCAAGGCATTAAAATGGCTATTTTGGCAGTGCCCTGACAAGTGAGGATGGCTCTTGTACACGAGGGAGAGTCAGGTGGAGTGGTAGCTCTTACTGTTCAGATTGCTTTGCAGCAATTAATTCACATATCCTCTGAAAACAGCAAAGGAAGCAAGCTACATCCCATGTCTCTTCCACACTCCATCTCAGCTCATCTACTTTGCACTATTTCCCATTTTCCCTAGTGGGAGCAGCCTGATCCTGGCCCCATTCCTAGTTCTTCACCCCTGGGATGGTGACCCTCCATTCTGCACAGATTCCTGACGAGGCTGGAGAGGCTCTGTCCCGCGTGTGCCTCCATAACCTCTCACCTGCAGGTCCTTTCCTGCTTCATCTTTGCCCAGGCATAATGGGGATCCTCTGAAAGAGCCATCTCTCCATCTTTGTCTTTCTGCATCTGCACTTTGGAAGAAAATCAATATTGCTGTTTGTTGCTAAATTGTCAGACAGCTTTTGATGCTAATATCTGATGAAGCAGACATGCTGTTGTAGATAGTTACTCTCAAACAGGTTCTCTATCATCTACCATCTGCTTTTAAAAGGTCTTTTTTTTCCCTTTTTTCCAGTGACTAATGGTGCATTTAACCCTGGAGAGACTCTGATCTGAACATCAGACAGTTTCTGCAGCAGAGGAACAGAAAAAAGGAGGTGGGGGAGGGAGGGTGGATGAGCTTCCTGTTGTTCTAACTTGGCTTACTGGTTGGGTTCTCAAATCAAACTAGAAATCTCACCACTTAAGGCAAGCACCACTCAAACCCTTGATCCAGCTGCCAGATGGCATCATCCTCCTGTTCAGAGCCCTGAGACTGGAGCAGTGTAGCCTGGGGGAGAGCCAGGCTCTGCCCCTGGCCCGTGTGGACAAGTGTCCTCAGCTCTCTGTCACCTGCTCCATCCATGCAAAGACAGCAACAGCACCTTCTTAAAGAAGCATCAGTTCTACAGACGAAATCTGCAGGAATGCCAGGCCTTCTGTTTGCTTTCGCAGCCTCAAAGAAATCAAAATTTACAAGGAATTGAGGAAAAGTCCATGAGAATGGCACAGATTCATCAGTGTTTGGGGCCAGGATCGTCCCTGAGGGTTAGACAGAGTTTTACAGAGATATCCAGTGTGCTCTCTGGGAGCATGGCAGAATTCTGCCGTACCTGAAAGACAAGGAGGAAATCTCATGCCATAGTCCTCCAGCACTGCCTTGGCTGAATTAAGTTTTCTTTTCAGGAAAGTGTTGGGCAACCCTAATTGCCGCAGGCTGTGTGTGGGCAGGACACCAGCACAGCAGCGTCACTGTAACCCCTGCTGTGCCAGGAGGGGTGTCCCAGGCAATGACTGTACTGCCACCCAAGCTGCCAGAGCTCAGGAGCCCCATCCACTGTGCTTGCACCAAAATTCACACTGGATTTGATCTCCAGAGCCAAAAGGCACATGGCCTTGATCCATGGGAGAGCCTCCTTTTTCTTTTACAGATGAGCCTGGAAAAGCATTCCGGTTCTTCTGGAATTACAGTTCCAATTTACATCTGTTCCCGGATCTTTTGGTGCACTAAACCCCCGTAGAGAGCAGTGCTCTGATGAGGGAGGGACCTCCGGGCTACACAGCCTGGATCAGCCCTTGTGCTACCCAGAGCGAGAGCAACCAGCCCTGGGAACGGAAGCAGGAGAAATGAGGGAAACAAAGTGACTTATAAGAATCACAATCTCTTGTTTGAAATCGTGTATCTCTTTGTGAGGTACTATCCAATTCTCAGAACCGAACACGAGCAAGGGAGATGGAAACTGCACCAAAGGGGAGCACATTTTCACCGTGTAAGCTGATTAAGGCTGAATGACTTGGAGTGCACAATAACAAATAACTGCAAAATCCTAGAATGTTGATGTTGCTCTCCCAGAAGCCCTGAACTCCTGTGTCTTGCTTTTCCAGTCTCCAGGGAACAGTTTAACAACTGCTGCTTAGACAGCTCAGCCTTGTGCCCAGGCAGGGCTGAAGAAGGCGCGGCAGCTCCGGGGCTCAGCAGTGCCCGACTCCAGCCTCGCTGCTGAGCTCTCCAACCCTGGGCCATGAAAACAGCTTGGCACAAAGAATACAGAAACCACTAACAGGTTTACAGGCATTTTTCCAGCTTTGGCATCTATCTCCACTTAAAGTTTGTAGGCACAAGTCTGCTTTGTGTGTGTTCCTACCCGCCTGCAAATTGTGCTGCCAGAGCTGTCTGTGCTGCAGCCGGACCGATTGACAGCTTTGCCTCCAGCCAGAATTCTGATTCAAAGAAATATCCAATTCCGTGTAATAAAGTTTGCATGAAATTTTTACCTGCAACAATTCCCTAGTGTGCTGAACTGCATGATACTGACTTACACAATACATCATTTTAGCAGCAGAGTTAAACGAAATGCAAAGCCAGATTCAGTTTGATTTTTCTCTCGTGATCACAGACATTTTACCACATCTGAGAGCTGAAGCCATTACTTCCATTATTTTGTAGTATATAAACATCAAATACAAGTGTTCCAATCAAATCAAATGTTTAAATGTAGACTTTAAAAATATTTCAACAATAAAAATTAAAAATTAAAACAAAAATGTTTTCAAATAAAAGACAGAAAGTATGTGAAATATTGAAAATGACTGCTTCAGTATTATTGAAATACTTTAAATTTTTTTTAAAAATGGAATGTTAGGATGGAAACATTTCCATAGACAATTGATTTAGATGAAAACATATTTTCTAACAGAACAATATTCCACTGAAAAAATTTCCAATTGCATTTTCTAGTGGGCAATTTTTCAATGACATTTACAGAAGAACAATCTACATCTGAAAAATTTTCCAACAAGCTCTTGTGAGCTCTTAAAGGCTAGAAGAAGCAGTTTTCAAATAATCCATTTTGAAAGGCAGTTATTATTCTATGTTTTACGCCTTTTACAGCAAAAGCAGCAGACCAAACATAGGGCAATTTCTGGGCTTTCTGTTACCTCCTAACTTGAAACACAAATCGCTGAGAAATGTTCCCAGACTTCAATTAAAAAGCATGAGTGATTTTGAAATGGGTTGTCCTGTAAAGGTTGCTTACCTTAGGTAGGGATGTACACCTGGGATGCAGACATGCGTCTGTCAGGCAGCTGGGCCCGAGCTCTGGTGTCCAAGCACGGCCTCCAGAGCCAACTCAGGTCTGCAGCTCGAATATTCCTCTTCATCAGACCGATTTAGAGAATGTATCTGAATTCTGGTGGTACCTGTAAACCCAGTTATTGATCCCAAATCTCATACGAAGTGCTCTCTAAAACACTGAAACAACTAAAGAATAAATCAAAATAAAACTTTTCCCACGACCTTTGATGAGGTGAGGTGGAGAACCTGATTGGGATTCCATTGTGACACTATTTACAGGAAACATTTACATTTCCAATTCCTATTTTCTTTTCTTAATTGTTGTTCCCAGTTTTTCAACCACACAACCCCTCCTGAAGCTGGCCTTGCCTGGTGGGCATTTGTGGCTGTGCTGAGCCCAAGTCTGTGTATATGGGATGTGCTTGTGAGGAGGGATGTGGCTGGTGGTTAAAGTGGTACCTCACAAGTGAGATGGAGCAGAATGGAAAATTCTAAGTCTGCACTTCAAATCTGCCAGTTTAGGGCTTGGAATCCACACTGATTCCAGCTCTCTGACATTCAGGGAAGATCATGGCCTCTTTTCAAGGTTTGAATGTATTACAAAAGGTGCAGAGGTTAATTTTCTCCAGCTGAGAGGGACAGCTCTTGGCTCCAGACCAGAAGCACCTCCCAGCCACTGTAAATGACAGTGGCCCCTTTCACTCTGTGGCTGTTCTGCAGCTCTCCTCCAGCTACAGATCTGCTCTTTGAGTTCACACCCAGAAGGCAAGAGGGAATAGAGTTCTCAGTCCTTCTCCACCGAGTCATGGAGAGGTGAGGGCTGTGCAGGCTACAGCACACAGCTGTGTCATGAACTTCACTGGACAGGGTCTGGTTGCTTTGCATCACACGAGCAGACAAGTACAAAGCCTTAGAGTGTCTGCAGAGCTGGGAATTTACAGATGCACTTGGATGTGAGAAGAGAAGTCTGTTCCATGTATTTATTCCTTTCTTGTTTCACTGAAATAATTAAATCTCTTGTTCTCTGTCTCAAACTCTAGTTCCACTTTTCCCATAAGGTGGTTTAGCTGTCCTAAATTACAGATGAAAAAGCTGAATGCTAAAGGCCAGGCTAATTCTCATTTCTCCCTGCAGTCTATGAAAACCCCAATCATTTCAGAGGGCATTTCATCTCAGCCTTAGATAGCCATCTCCAGTAAGTCAGACAAACAGCTCTTTGGAGGTGTATCCCTGTTCATTGAAAAAGAGCCTCCTCCAGAGTTTGGCATATGCCTTTCCTATGCTGAAAGTGAAGTGGGATCAATCACATCTGCAGCTTTGTCATGTAAAGAGACATAAAGCTGTGCTGAGAGAAGTTCACTGCAGAAACAACCATGGCATCCTGAGATACTCCATCCCCTCTGCCCCAGCAGCCATCTGTTGCAGCCATTCCAGCAGATGGTCCTGATCCCTGTGGCACAGCCCGTGGCACACGGACATCCCACGCGCTCTGTCCGGTGAGCAGTCAGCTGGTTGCTCCTGGAGGCATCTGACGCTGACCCGGCTGAACTTTTTGCTGAAGCAGCTGAGAAATGTTCCTACAGTCTCTCCCATTGCTCAGCTGTGGACTCGAAAGCTTTCACAAGAGGGGCAGGAACAAACCACAGGCAGCTGTTACACAAGGTTGCATTATCAGGACATTAGGAATGTATGCAAAATGCTCCTGGAAGGCTTAGTTCTTCCAACTGATGCTTTCTTATTTCTGCTTGAGCTACAGAGGATCTCTGAAGAATCATCCAATTTGTTCTATATATACCCCAACTGGTTGTTATTCCTAGCCCTGGAGGGAGTTGCAAATCGTGTGTGCAGCCTGTCCTTTTTGTAAAGAGATTGCACACAGAAGTATCCCCCTGCTTGCACAGTCCAAGCAGATGGCACCAGGCAGGTAAAGAGCTATCCTCTGAGAAGTGCTAGCTATGAACAGTCTTTCAAACATTAATAACTTGAGAAACAGAGCAGCAGCAATTAGATGTAAAGTGACATAAATTACTTCTCGAAGATTCCATTAGTTAAAAGATGATGTGCATAAAAGAGAAGAGCATAAAAGAAAAAAGAACATAAAAGAAAAGCACAATCCCACAAGCCAACATGAACTGACCCAGTCTACCTGAGAGACACCCACAGCAGAAGTTTGTTGCAAAGACAAGGGAGCAGCTAATCCAGTGAAGGCAACCAGGCCAGATGTTTTGTTTGGATTCTGATTTGTTTTTTATTGCCCGCTGCTGTACGTAAGCCTGCAGCACCAAGGTGGGGGATTTGGGATGAACACAGAAGCACAGGTAAATTTGTTATCAAATGCATCTTAAAAGGGAGGGATATGGCAAGGAATGAAGGATTTAAGGACAATGGGATGTACAACTCTTCATCGGCAGGTCAGTTTTTATTGCATTTCAATCAGCAATTGCAGGAGTCATTATTATCTGGTCAGTTTTATTGAATCAATTTGGCAATCTCAATTACAACGTCTAACGTTCAAAAGACTGAAGAGATTTAGGAGTCTAAGTCACATTCATGATCAGTGGAACTTAAACTCTCTGAGGACTTTTGGAAATGGGACGTGGTCTCCTCAGTCGTACACACACACTTCTGGAAGTTTTACCCCACCTGGCCCCAGCACAGCGTGGTGCTTGTTGGTCTCCTGGCTGCCAATCACGGCACTCAGGTCAAGGAATGAGTGCTTCACAGTAATTACTGGCTTAGGAAATTCTCCTTTTCCTCTTCTCAGAACAGTCCCTCCTGTTGAGAGCAGGAATGCTGGCAGGCTGTGATGCTGCAGAGAAATATTTCAGTGGAGAAACAGAGAAATGTGTTGTCTGGAGAAGGCACCATGGTATTTTCCACGAGTCAAAAAAGTCAAAAAATTGAGAGATGCACAAATGAATATGATGCAGAGGCAGGGATAAACTAAATGAAACATTGGCAGAAAGATCTGATGTGCCACTGGGACAATGAAGTCTGTTTTCCTGTAAGTGCCAGGACTACAAAGGAAACCTACAAAATTGTTAAATAAAATGGAGGTTTCAAAAGGAAGGGAAAATTTTCATTTTAATTAATGCCAGGAAGAATAGCTATTTTCTTCTCTTCTGATTAAAATGGCTATGGAGAAACAGGGCTACAGGGCTGCTCTGGCCATCAGCAGTTGTGTTGCTGCTGCTACAAACCAGCCTTCAGCTTCCTCAGCTGGGTCTGTTCAGAATCTCACTGGAGGGGCTGTGTGGGGCACATCTCAATTGCACATCCTGTAGCCCAATCCCCATGTTTTATCCCTCTCGTTTGCCATGTATTTGGTCTCATCATATATTTTCAGTGAGCCAAATGAGATCCGTATTTTGAACATAATAAATTACCCCAAGCTCCCTCTCAAGATCTTTGTCCTCACGTGTTAAACAGCTGCTGTCCCTTAAGAGGTGCTGGTGGACCAGAAGTGGTGGTGGTGGCTGTGGTCTGACCCACAACCTGGGCCCCAGCACCTGAGACCTTGGCTCTTCTACACAGCTCCAGTTCCATTCCAGACATGCATCCTGCCAGCAGGAAGTCCCCAGCCAGCAAGGGAGAAACAGGAATGAGCTCTGGGCACCTAACCAGAGAATTCTGTGAGCCCCTGCTCCACCTGGACGTGTCCTTTGGTCACCAAGGAGCTCCATTTCACTTATTGCTCTTTACAGCTGATCCTCATCTATCCAGACGGTTTTACGCTGCTCCTCCCCGATCCTGTCCTTTATTGTTCGGATCAGATCTTCAATACTGCTCCATGCCTCTGCCTCCACAGAGGCATAAAGGCACGGCAGTGCTTCCAGCTCTTTCTCCTTCAGACGGCACATCCGTAAAAACTCATCCTCAGTCTCCGGCTTCGGCAATAGTTTCCTGTATCAAATGAGCAGACCAAAAATAAATGTCTTGCATTTTAAGTTAATCCTGTAGTCCCAGCTGTCCCATCAAGAATTTATTTTCTACTAACTACTTAGAAGCAATAAAAGCAGTGAAGAATACAGCTACTCCAGGCCTACCCTCCCCTTACCTCCATGCTGCCCCCAAGGAGAAATATTTGCTATGGGGAAACAATTTAAGAGGATTGAATGGAGGGAGAGTGCAAGTGTTTATGAGCTTTCCTCTTCCAGCTTGCATTACCTTAAGAAATGCTGTGGGAGTGCTGAGCACGGAGAAAACCACATATTCTTCAGTCTCAGCCTCCCACAATGCTCATTGCCACCAGTGACAGAGTGCTAGATTTGGGGAATTCCTGCTTTCTCCGGCTGTAAGATTTCAGGGAGGAGTCATGGGAGGAAACAGTGCACATCGAAGCACCAGATGAAGTGAGATGTGAGGTTCCTTATTTCTCTCAGTGAGAACATTATTGGACTCAAGAATTATTCACTGAATAAGACAGAACATCAAATATGCAAAAGGTTTGAAATGTTACCTGAACCTCTTGATATTTTTCTCTGAGACTCTTATAAAGAGAACAATAGGATATATCTTGGCTTTGATTAAATCCTTTGTGCAGCTTATTCCAGCCTCCAGGAGACAATGCTTGTTCTAAAAACAAAGTCATAACAGTGTCACAAAGGAAAATTCACTGCTGTGAAACCTCAAGATAAAGGTATCCATCCCTTATGGGTGATTTGGAAAGCTCTCTATTTACTATTGTACTGATTTAAAACCTTTTAATCAAATATACATTTAAAGTCCAGCTCCTCCTACCGGTTTAAAAATAGTCAGTCAAATAACAGCTGAGCTTAACAGCATTCTAAAATGGTTTAAAATAGAAATGGATTACTCTAAAGATGAAAAGTATGATAAAACACGAGTTTTACATATAGACACAAACACACAGACTTGCTTTTTGTTCAGAAAGAACAAAAACTGCAACTACTGGTGAGAGAAAAAACCATCACTTTAATTCTCCTTTTTTTCCATGCTGTGCATCAAATCTACTCTACTTGACATCAGATCTCTGTCTTGGGCATTGTTATCTTTGTTCTGTACACCCCCGTGTCTGGGTTTCAGGCTTGCCTTTCCTTTGTCTAGGTCCTTGTATCTCTTACTCTCTCATGTGTTCACATATACTTATGATATGAAAAGGAAATGAATAAAGGATGGAGCACAGAAAATGAAAGGATATTTAGTGCATCTATGTGGGTCATCACAGGGAATGAGGGAGAATATAAAAGGATATGGCTGAGGATGGGAAAGAAAAGGAAAAGCAAGAGCACAAATAAAAGCCATTTGGGGGAATAAATACAAATCTGAGATTGAAGGTGGGCAACAGCGAACATGCAACTGTAAATTGGTCAGTCTCTTATCCAAGACATTGCAGAGAGGTTCACAGACAGCCCAGAGAAGGGACACAGAGGACTTTCAGCACCTTGGCAGCGACAGCCTCGATATTGGCAGGTACAATACACTCGTATGTGTTCAGATTCTTTTCTCTGCTGAAGATGACAGTCTCAGTCCTTTGCTTCCTTAAGAACTCCTCCTTTGTTACAATATCTAGAAAGAGATGTGGATGGGGACAGAATCGAATTTACAAGAGCAGAACACGTAGAAAACTATCCAGCAGTACTTCACATGGGATGTAAGGATGGTTCAGGGAAGGAAGATGAGCAATGAATTGTCTTAACAGCTGCCTCATTTCTTCCATTGAATTCAATTAAAGCCTAATCTGATCACAGCTGAGCATCTCAGCTATATCCTGCACCAATGAGTCCTTGGGCAATTACTACAACACTATGAAGGCATTAAATTAAAACAGTAAATACAATTCCAGCACCTAATGTTATATAGTAACAGTTCAGGGATGGAGGATGCTGAGAAGTGCTAAAAAAAGGAGGTCTCCTCAGCACAGGATCCTAACACAAGGATTTAATGTTCCAACATTTGTGTTTAAAGTTTAAAAAAAATTTGGCTTAGGTTGCAATGTGTGATACCGGCCCCCTTGTGAATTGCAGCTCTACATCAAAGCTTTTGTTTTATGTTGCAAGACAGGGGATATTTATTATAATACTTAACTTCTCCGTTTCTCTGTCTGGATGACTGTAAGGCTGCATACTATGCTGTGGGTATTCAATATTAGTGTAAAAATGAAACGTCAGCTCTGTTTAATGCTGGGTTGTATACAATCCTGCCCTGCAGCCACCACGGCACTGCGTACTGCTTTAATAGTAAATACTTAGCATGGAAGAAAATCAGTCTTTCCAGCAGATCGAATGCACAATCTTCACAGCTTGGATGAGACAGAAACCTAAAGTCGCTCTAGGGAAGATATTCCTCATAATGGCAAATACTAGAAACAAATTAATCAAAATTTCACATTGCCTAGATATGCAGTATGCAAACAGTATGCAAACAGAAAGAGCACTCACAGCATTTCAGTCTCTGAGGGGCAGCCTAGCAACCACACAGCATACACATGGATAATATTTATAGACACAGAATCTCATAACCATGTGTACTGGCTGTCTCAAAAACATTCAAATATCCCAGAGAGTCTCAAAAAGCAGGATTTACAGCTACACATCACTCTGATGTGACTTGAAGTACCTCAAGCAACTCTCACATGTGCATTCCCCTACGTGTGCACGCATATATATGTTCATATTTCCAACACTGAGGGTTTGACAGTCGTGGCCCTCTTTTATCCCATTACCTGGCTTGCATATGTTGAATTCCAGGGCACCTCCAGAGTTGAGAAGCTTCTGCACCAAGGGCTTGGCAAGCATGGTGGGGGTGAACAGTACGGGGCGCCTGCGCTCACAGTGGATTGGTCTCACCAAGCTATAGGGGATCAGACTGAGCTTCTGATTGATTTCACTTTCGGAATCCAAATCTGAGCAAAGAACAAGACATTTATCCTCTGGTTTCCTCTCCATCAATATTTGGAGGAAAAAGAAGGAGAAACACATGAACCAGACACGGTTAGTCACACTGGTCCTCCTTTCCCTTTTGCCAGGATTGTCTTTACTACATGTGCAGCAGTATGATGTCCAACCTCATACAAAATATTCAAGTGCCTTTTGCTTTCAAGAGATTATTTCATAATCTCTTCAACACATCATTTGCTTGGAAACTGTTTCTGCTTGATAGCTTGACTTACTTTGAGTTAAATGTTTTTGAGCAAAAGGCAAGAAAGCACCTAAGAAGAACTGCCAGCCAAACAGGACATTTCAGTGTCCTAAAGCTGCCCGTGAAGGCTTAGTGCCCCAAGCACTTTTAGCAAAACCAGTTTTGGTCACAAATGCTGTTGAGTTTTAGCAGAGTGGACCACAAAAGCAAGACCTATGACACATTTCACAGCCATGCTGTAATGTCGATGTTTATGTAGGCCTTTGCATCAATGCCATGTGGGTAAAAGCTGTTTTAGGCCTGTACCTTCCAGTTTATCAGGCAACTGCTTCTTTGCATCAGATGAGGTCCATGCCAAGCCCGAGGACCAGCCCGTGACGATGCGAACCCGCTCGTTGCTGTTCATTCGCTTGTATTTGTTCTCAGACCTACTGACAAACTAAAAAGGTGAACAAAAAAAAGAGGTTTGACTCTCATTTCTTGCATTATTTACCCCTCCCATGTATTCATCAGCAGGCACTTGTTACCTACGAGATCTGGATTACCTGTGTCTATCAAAGACAAGACTCCATGGATCTGCTGACTGAATTCTAAGGCTCTTTAAATATCATAGATCTGTTTCAGAGCCTGTGTTAATCCCCTTTGGGACTTCTTGTTTTGTTCTCTGCTCTTAAGAGGCATGTTTTCCCTCCACAGAGCTCCCTGCTATCACCAGTACAAGCACTGAAGTATACATCATACCCAGAGTATGTGCACAAATGTATCACAGGTTATGCCCAAACTGCCTGTTCTTCGCTCTACCAGTGAGACTTAAAAACTCCCAAATGGCATCTTTTTACACTCATTTCACACAAGAAATAGGCTTCATGCTTTCTTTGCTCATGCACCCAACTATTCCTTTATCCAAATATTAACTCCTCCTCCTGTGTATTTGCTAACCTTCACAACCACCTTCCTGCACAAGACTTTATCTTTCACCCACACAGGCTCTGTCATGCTCAGAGTCACTGCCCCACAATTAAAGGACTATTTTCTGATGGAGCCTTATCTCACGGAGACTTGGAGATTTGATCTGGCCCATTGGATTTGTCCTTATGGTTCAAGCAAAGTACATTTCAGCCTCTGATGGCAGACATGTGGGAGTCCTCAAGATACATCCAGAATGGAAGGCATGCTCTTAAAAACAAACACCCCACGTCACAACAGAAAACACAACCCATCCTTCCCTTTCACGTATGAAATCTCTTTTTGATAGGAATAAATTCCGGTACAACCTCTAGACCTGAGCTGGGATTTCTGGAGGTATTAGGAGAGCCTGAGAATATCTACTGTTTGGATCCACTATTTCAGACATTGCATTGAGGATTTGAACTTTATTACCTGTAAAATCTGGCCCAAAAGAAAGCTTGCTCTGGAGAGGCGAGGGCTGGTTTTTGGGTCGTTCTGCGGAGCAGGCTCCTCTGGCTGCAATGTATTCTAGCAAAAAATAACACAGGAATTTTTCTTCCCCACCCTCTTTTTTGTATTTTGTTTTAAACGTAACATTTGAGAAACAAAACAAGCCAAAGCAGGTATTTTATATTTCCAAAGGGATAGTGATTGATATCTATTCCAAGTACAATGTTCTAAACAAACGGTAGACACAGCATGGCTGACACTGAGAAACACTGCTTTTTCACTGCTCTTCACATTCCTTTTTTCACAGACTGCTCTCCATACCTAAGAAAGAGGTAATTTCTGCACCAAGAAAGAGCATGCGAAGCTTTTGCTTTCACTAGCACCTCTGCCAGTGATCTCTGTCCCTTTGATCAGTGGGGACGTGAGTACAGAAGGAATGTGTGACACTTAACCTTGACTGAAACCAAGTACAAGCACTGCCTACCTGTCTCTGCAAAAGCTAGAAGCATGAATGTCTCCCAGACTCTAAAAATAATTTATGGTAACTAATACACCGGAAAGGTAGTTTTAATTATGTAAAGATGGAATTTTTGGGTCTAAATTACTTTTAGTGATGGAAAAGGGGAAATTAGAAGGGCTGTTGGTGTGTGAAGACCTGATAAACCCAATTCTCTCCACAGCACATAGGCTAGAAGAGACAGAACTTTCAAATGTGTGACAATGGGCTCTGTGGGTTAGAGGCTTGTCCACAATAGGAGAAAAATAATTCTGATTAGTAACACCAAGGACACAGCTTCTTCCTCATGTGTATGTAAAGATGCACTAAATGTTTACAGGCAGAGAAGAATGAAAAGGGTTAACTAAAACAGAGCAGAGATTTGACTTTTAAAGTGTACTCTCTCATAGCTGGAAGGGTTAATAGGGAGCCAGAGTCAGGTTCATTCCCAGGGACAATATTATTTAAAGCAAACATAAGGTGCCCACTGCCTGACACAATCAAAACCTACACAGAGTGTAAACAGGAATTTCTGTAAAATGATGATGAAAAATGAAAAACCAGTAGCAGAGGAGTATCAGGTTAAAAAGACTCTGTAGATACTTACCCGGAGTGCTCGAAGGGTATTGTAGGAGTTTTCTGTCTCATCTTTGCTTCCTCTGTGCATCAACCGCTGCAGCTTCACCAAAAGAAGTTGCTGGGCTCTGAAAGAAAGGATGGAATCACATAGACCAAGATATTTTTGAAACCACTCACAAGAAAGCTGGATTGCAAGGGGTCTGTGCCTACAGAAAAGATTAAACAGAAATAGCAGTGAGGACTGACTGAACCACGCAGTAAACACAAGAAAAAAATAATAAGGTCTGCAGTGCAATTAAGGATTAAAGAATCTCCATGGAATATTTGCATATGATACTTTTTGAGTAATCCACATTATTTTCAGGTAACATCTGGAGTCTCCTTCCTCAAGGTTTGTAGCTCTTATTACAGTTTCACATCACCAGGCCTTATCTCAAAAATTAAGACAGATATACTTCTTTCCTTACAGCAGTAATGAATTTCCCTGTTTCTAGAGCTCTCAGTCGTGGTCACTCAGCACCAGCCTCACCTGCTGTAGCTGGGAATGGTCCCCATTTCCAGGTTCCTGTCAGTGAAGGGATCCACCCTGGCACACAGCCACTCACACCTGCCCTGGTACATGGTGTCAAGAATGTGGACGATCTCATCACATTTGACGGACAGGGAGCAGCAGTCCAGCTGGCTGGAGATGTTCAGGTTCAGGCGGATATGAAATGAGTCCCCCGAGGTGATCAGCCCCTCTTCCAGCTCCGACAGCAGCTTCCGGTACCCTGCAGCAGGGAAGGGAGGGCTGAAGCAGGATCTCACACGCCGGTGATGCTGCATTCCCAGGCATCCCCTGGGAGAAGCCACAGCACAAACTCCCGAGGCTCCTCCGAGGGAGGTTTGTACTTCCAGAGCACTGCTTGCACTTGTTACAGCAAAATCACAGGCCTGCACCTCAGAGACACCGATGGGGCACTGACCCAGGCACAGCCCATGCTGCTGGTGTCACCTTTGTGGGAATATTCCCATTATAATGCTACTTTTAGGTAACTCAATTTTCAGTACTCCACACATGACCTGTGAAACAGAGAACTTCTCAGCAAAGATGCAGACTCAGTTATAGCTCTACCCTCTAAGTACAGTGTGAGTTCTGCCACCATTTTAATGACAAGCGATTCCCCTTATTATTAGCTCTAATTGGCACTCCCAGAATCTATAATATGCTTTATCTGCAGTTAAGTGGTGCTCCAAAAATTGCAATAGTCTTTCCTACCTTTGAAAACATCAAAGAAAATCAAAGGCATCATTTCCTACATGATCTATGCAGCTGAAATTCTCTAACCAGCATAAAAACACAAACGCCAATTTACACACACCAGTGAAGAATGGATTTTAGAATGTAATTTTTGATCCATAACCTGAAATTATCATTACAGGCCCTGAACACTAAAATCAAATTCTGTTCGCCACACATGAACTCCAGCTGTTAAAGATAAGATAAAGCCACAAAGGTAATAAACAGGGCAACTCCATCAGGTAAATGCTAAATCGACCAGGTGGATAAAGATCTTTTAGCTCACCACATTGTATTGCAGAAAACTGTACATAAAAATAAGCTTGAATGTGTTTCATGAGTCATGTTGCTATTGGCCACCATGTAAATTTTTCAGAATCCTGTCAGGACAAGCATATGGGCTTTTTTTTCCTCAGTCACGAGGCTACAAGCTGAAGGAGCTGTAATCAACACCTGTGACACGCTCCACATTTATCCCAATACAAAGGAAATGCTGGTTCTGTCATTCTCTTCCAGACAAGCTGCTATATAACAGACCTGGGACTATGTGAGATGAGAAATATTTCTGGTCTTACCTTCATGATTTGATTTATACTGGAGCGTTACTGGACCACTGCACCTCTGAATTGTCCAGTGAACTTCTTCCTTTGTGCAAGTATCCAAGGGAACACTCTGATTTTCCCCTTTAATGCAGCCCTCCAACTAGATATGAAAGAAATATTACTCTCCAGTACGAGTTCAATCTCTTGAGACAATTACACATTTTTTTTAAAGAAGTGTCATAATCTTTCTCTTATTAAACAATGCAGACACTTTGCTATCAGGACGTAGATTACATTTTAATTATATAATTTCTTTTCTCTCAAATTAGGAATGCTAACAGTCAACAGAAGTGCAGCACTTTGACAATCCCAGGCTTCCTGGGAGTAGGGCGTGAAGGAATATAAATGGCTGGGTTTGTTTTATTCCCCTTGGAGGCACTTTAATGGGAAAATGGTTTGGGAACATTGGCAATGGAGGAAAAACAAAGCAAAGAGAAACTTGGCAGAAGCACTGTTGAGCTCCTGCTCATGTGATACCAGGGACAGCACGTGTGGGTGGACAGCCAGCCAGTGCTGTTTGGTGCGGATTCTGCGCTCACCAGGAGGATTTGGTGTCCCTCCCGAAGGCCAGCCTTCTCTGCAGGTGAGCCTGTCTTGACAGAGCTGATGAAGCTGCCTTTGTCATTGCCCCCCAGCAGGGTGATCTCTGAGTTGAGGCTGTCCCCGTTGAGGGTGACGCGCTGGATCATGTGGCACGAGCTCCTGATGCGGCCGACGGACGTGACAGAGGGACGGAAGGGTCTGTGTTCAGGAGGGGAGGGAACAGTTATCTCAGTCTGAGTTTAATGCAAGCATGATAAATGAGATATATTCATATATATATATATATATATACACACATATAAACTTTTAGCATTATCAAGCACTAGGACCTAAGGACTCTAAAAGAACTCCTTCTCATTACTGCACAAGGTTTGGATAGCTCCAAGTGCTCTGGCATGACTGAAAACTCAGTGTGTAACAGTGCTCCACTCAGCAACCTCTGGCAGCAAGATAGCAAGATCACAAGAAAAAATTTAAGCCTTTAGAACATTTCATCTGCCTTGAAGTTTTTGAAATTTTAGGATGACCTTCATGGGTTTATAGGACATGAAAGGGCTCCAAGATAACGTTATCCTGCTGCCACCATAATCACTCCTGCCGTTATAACTTCAGCAACTAATAAATAAATAGAGAGTTTCTACCATAGCAGCCTTTCCTCTCAGTCTCTAAGGTTGGTAAACTGGCATCTCAAATACCTTTCCAGAGAGAACTTTCTAAATATGGAGTTGACATGCTCAAGGTCATAGGCATCCAGGCCTTCCGACTGATGAGAAGAAGAGGAAGAGTGCACTGAAGGAGCTCCATGTGACTGCCTGTCATGACTGTCATCTGGGAAGAGTAACAAGAATGAAAATGAGTCCTAGATAAAGTGACAAAGATGGAAAAGGGGAAAATTAATTTTAGTTGATCTCAGCCAAAGCTGAAGAAGGAAATTCCTGAAGTAGAAGCATGATTCATATCCACAGAACATGGCACAGAGAATGTCACTCTTGCTTACTGGACCTACCTGATTATTCTCACAGAATAGAAAGTGGGAAGGGACCTCTGGAGACTGTCTAGTCAAAGCCCCTGCTCAGTGCAGGGTCAGCTCAAGGAGATTGTTCAGGACTTTGTCCAGCTGGGTTGTGATATCTCCAAGGGTGGAGAATTTGACTAAAACTCTCTGGACAACCCTGTTCCAGTGTTTGACCACCCTCCCAGTGAAAAAACAAACTTAAGTTCTTCAAGAATGACTGATTTCCCATTCCCACCACTGGCTGACTCTGTGTTTTCTTGATTTACTCACAGACTGTGTGTCCCATTTGCTTAGAGCACGGTTGGTTATTTGACAGTCTCTGTAGCTGGAGAGCTGATCACATAGAGCACATAATTCAGCTACACACAATATCCTCTTACTTACCATCCAGCTCCAAAGCATCGCATCCAAAGCTGTCATTGTCCTCTTCAACCAGGCTGGAATTAAAAACAAAGCGTGAGATAAAGGAAGAGAGAGAGGGAGAAAAAGTTGAACACTTTTCAGCTTTCAGCAGATTTCTAACTTCAGCAGATTTCATCACATTCTGAAGGAAGAGCTTCTTCTGTGAAAAAGGAAGATGTTGGAGGGCTTGCATCAGGCAATGGTGCAGCTGCAAAAAAATAAGCAAGTAACATTGTTGAGGGTCCAGGCAAGATGCAGGAAGAGGGCAGGAAGACAACATGTGTCACCCAACATGGGAAGCATGTGAAGCAGCAAGAAGGTTCCAAAGGAGGAACTGCCAACAGCAGTGAGGGAATGAAGAGTTTGCTGAAGACTAGAGGGAGCTGCTGACCGATGGCCTCATGAGTGACTCACACCACACTTGCTTCAGCACAGAGACAAAAGGCTGCACAGTGCCTGCTGTACAGACACTGCACCAAGGGGGCTTTCCACGACAGAGCAAAAAGCCAGAAGTTCACTGATGGACGGAGTGAATGCAAGGGAAGTGACTGAGGTGCAGCAGTAAAGAAGCAATTCATCTGCTTGATTTAAAGTACTTGAAGCATTTTACAGCAGTTTAAGGGTACCTGGCATGGCTACTCAGGTACCTGCAGCACAGAATGGCAAAGTGTTCCAGGCTTTTGCACAGGAACTGCCCCAGCTCTGGTCCCAGTCCAGCTCCCAGTGACACAGCTCTGGTGAAGGTGACTAGACTGGTTGACCTTAAAACCAGTCAAAATTCACTACAATTTTGCTCTTACAGGGGCTGTCCAGCCAAGTGAGTGATCTGTCTGCTTCACTGGAAGGACTTCATTAAAGCATGTCCTTTGGTTGCAAAGCTTTTTAAATAACAGCCTGTTGTTTTTCCCATTCAGAATGATTTGTAGCTCTCCTGTGGAGCTGATATTCCTCATATTTGGCTTCAGCTGAAGGGTGAATTTTTGCAGTCAGGCTGCAGAGAACCAGCTATTTTTACTCCATGCATAAGGAGGGCAATAATATACCTTCTCCTACATTAAATGATGATCTCACCTTTTTTTTTTCACACAAATTAAGATCAGATGAACTGTAAAACCTGCAGCATGGCATGCAAATAGCAATTATTCTGGATTATGTTCACAAATAAGTTACAAAAATGTATCATGCTAATTATAAAGTTATAAACTACAGTGAACTTTTGGGCAGGCTCTTGAGATACTTGACTTTAGTGTTTATCAGCTCAACAAAGTAAGACCACATCTAGACCTTGTTCCATGGCACCTTTTCTTTCCACATGAAGAATATTTAATATGAGGGAAAAATTCAGATTTCAGTACAACTCAGTCTTCCAATGCCTTAACACATGAAACAGAATACAGTCAGAGCTACAGTGAAATAAGATAAATAATCTCCATGTAATCTGTACTGTGTTCTGTAATATACTGCAAATATTGGAAAGTTCAGGCATGCCAGAGGCTTCAAGCACCTGAAGCACAAATATTCAAATTGTTAATAAAACAACCTTTTTTCTCCATTTTGAATTAATACAACACACTTTAGAAAGGGATGTGGAGGACAATGTAAGAGAAGTTAAGGGAGACTAAAATAAACACTGCTTAAATTCTCAGCAGCCTAGAAAATTATGTGGGAGGACCAGCTGAGGATACCCTCAGTGGAAAGCTGTCTTGAAAAGCTGTCCAGAGAGAAAGGCAGAAGTGGCACTCTGCCCAAGATCAGATTGTTTTGAAAAACATAAAAACCCGAATAAAGTTGTAATAATGATTAGATATTAAAAATAGATCTAATAAAGATCTAAACCCTCCGCACATATTGCTTTCTTCTAAATGGGTCTGTTTTGCTCTTTTCTCCTTCTGCTTGGGACCTTTAGGGAATGCATTTGTATCTCCTGATATTTCTGATGCAGACACTGATGCTACTGACACCACACCAGCACAGCATGTCCAAGTATCGCATTGCTAAAAACCTTCCAGAAAGGGGTCAGCGCCATTTAGGGAACTGTGAGGCTGGAGAGGTCTCTCTCCTTCCTGCCACCAACTTCCCGCTCACCAGCTGATGTGATTTCACTGCCAGGGGAAGCCCACAGGGCTGTGACCCGACACAAGTGGAAGCTGCAGCAGAAGGTGAAGCTGAGGGCAAAGCCTCTCTCTTCCCTCCCTGCTCTGCTGAGATACAGACCCTGAGCCTGACAAAAACCACCTCCCTCCTCCACTTCTCCCTTCCATTCTTCACAAGTATGTGCAAGCTGCTCTGCTCTATTTTAGCAGCTTACAGAGCAGAAGGAGGGGCTTTGAGAGAAGGGGAAAGAACAGGGACACATGCGCAGCATGGAGCTGAGGAGCAAAAACTGAGGCTGGATCAGGCAATGAAGGCAGAGCACCTTCTCCAATAGCATCGGTGCCGAGTCATTCCAGTCCTGGTTCTACTCATGTCCATTAAAAAGTTGATGTTGCAGTGGTATCACTGTGTCATTCATCCCAGCTGAACTGCCAGAGACTCCTCAGTGTTTTGGACAAAATGTGGGATGAAGGGCTGCAGCCTTGAGAATTTTAATCAAGTTAACCCTGCTGCCTTACAGAAGCTCTTCACCAGTGCCAGACACAAGGACTTCCACGGCCCTTCTTGCCTTGTGCTTGTGAGAGCAGCTTCAGGGCACATTTCCCCACACACATGGTGACCCACCTGCAGTGAGGGGTGTCCTCTTTGCAACGCCGGACTATGGAGTCATTTCCAGGAGGCTCGGGAGTGGTTGACATGATGCTGTCGTTGCGATTTCGCAGGGTTTGCTTTAAACAAGAAACCAAAAGGTGTCAGAAAGGTTGTCTGCCTGAAATGTGCTCTCACTTCTAACTCACGGCAGCATTAGCAGTGGTACTCTGCCCTGTGAAGAACACAACAGTTAAAGTTGATTTTAACTGTGCAGAATGCTACATCCAAGAGCACTCATATATTCCCCTCTTTCAGCACAATGCACAGCTTGTGTGCTGGCACTGCAGCTTCTCCCGTGGCCACATAACTGCCTGATTTACTAAACCATTGTGACTTTACCCTTGATGTGTGGGGTATGTGTTGCACAGCTGACATAGGAGGAAGAGGATGAAAAGCAGTATGTGTGCTTATATAGATATAGTTGGAATGAGGAAGAGAAATACAGATCTCCACACATTAAATAATTAATCTTGCAGTACACTGAAAACTAAACCCTGAATTGCACTAGAGGGAAGACAGTGTAAGTCATCCAAACATCCCACAGATATTCCAAAAAATATTCCTAACCCAGCTAAGCTTATTACAAGTGGCAGCAAGTCCTTTCCTGGCTATTCTTGAGTATAATTTTAATTTCCTGGGGGCAGCATTTTTCACCGTGTTCTAGAAAGATGTTTTGTTCTTTGTTATTAACACTCTGCAAGAGCACTCTCTCTATCTGCTTGTCCTGCTGTGTCAGTGCTCACATATGTATAATAGAATATCTACCTTGGAAGATTATGGGGATACAGCAAGCAGGGAAGAAACGGTTTGACTATGGTATGCAGAAATTTCCAACTGTGATCTGCACCCCTTTTCTCACTTGCTGTTACTTAGAGACAGCAAAAGCATTATAGAACTCAAAAACCCCTTAAAATTTTCTTAGATAAATTACAAAACAGCTTTTAAAGCAAATCTCTTTCTTCTAACAGTAAATGTTAAATGGCATAAGGAGACAGCAAGAGGTCATAAATACCTTTGAAATATCTTTAAATAAACATAAACCAATTCTGTGATTTTGGAAAAGGCTAATAACATAGTTCTAACAAAATGCTGGTAAAGGATTAAGGGAGCTTCTGACAAGGGCCTTGAATGTGATCACAGCTGGGATGCTGGGGAAGTGCTAATACTGAGTTGTGAAAGCTCTGAACCATATTAGGAGAGATGGTTTTAGACAGGCAAGCATCATCCTTACAATTTTGGTGACTTCACAGCTGCTGATGGAGTTACTGATGGACACAGAGGAACTTGTGTCCGTGCGGCCGGTGCTGCCATCGGCCCCGTCTTCATCCTGTGCTCTGACTGCTGCACTCACAGGGGACACAGGAAAACACAGAAAACACACCAGAGAGATGTCAGACCACTTCCAATGCAGAGCCTTTCACACATGTGCACTACACTTACGTTATCTTCCCGTATCAGCTGATCTTGGTTCTCCTGCCCTGTACTGGACAGGGGCCCTGGACACGCTCCTGCCCTGCAGCTCTGGCTCCCGTTCCTTCCCTGGCAGTTCCCAACAAAGCACAGAAATTCCCACCCCTCTGCACAGACTCCTGCCCACTTTGTCTCTCAGCTCTGTCCTGGACATTTTTAATAGATCTGAGAATGCTGTTTGACAAATTAAAGGAGGATTGTTTCATTAATTTATGTTTTAACTTCATCACCTGAATCTGGCAATGTGCAAGGAGGCTGGCTCATTGAATTACACTCTTTTACAACAAAAAAATTACACAGGGACCAGGAAGCTGAGATCCCTCAGCAGCCCCAAGTAACACAGTGTGAAGGTGGACTCCTTCCCTTGCTCAGCACCTCTGATCTGTACTAATGTTGCACATTTGCTGATACCAAACCTGCTGTTTCACAGGGAATACCTCGGAGCAGGAACCATTTTTCCCGTGATATTTTGTGCAACAGGGGCACACTGTGCCACAGAATAACTAAAGGAAGGGTTGCCTATGATGGTGTTTGGTTCAGGGATAGTGTTACATAAAAGAGAAGAATTAGGAGCAGCTCAAACATGAGTGTACAGCAACAAATTTGGCAACTTGGCAGCTGGCTGAGGGGTGGGTCAATCCCCCTCCCCCAGCCTTTGCAAGGCTTTAGATTTAAAATTAATTCCCTTTTGCTGAAGGACAAAGGAACTCATTAGACAATCACTAGATTAGGGCCTTTTCAGCTTGAATGATTTTTCCAACAGCAAAAAGAGAATGGTATAATGATTTTTGGTACAGATGTTACACAAATGACTTTGCAATTTTTGGAAACTAAAAGGAAAATTGAGCGAACAGAAACTTTAGGTAAGCTATAGGATGCATATCTTGTGCCTGTGGTGGTATCTTTGGATGGAGAGGACATTGAAGTAGAACACTTGACTACTTTAAACTATTACATTGGTAACTATGAGAAAAACTGTCTATTTTACTGACTTGGAGTTAGTTAAGAATTTCCCTGGTTGGCATATTTGTTAAAACAACTTAAAGGGATTAAATGAAAGAGACAAAGCAATGGAAAAGGAATAAGGACATGGGTGCTCTTTCTGACCTTGAAACTCTGACGTTTTGTTCATGCTGACAGGGGATTTAGCTCTTGGACTTATCTAAAAGAAAGAGAACAAAAATCAGCACAAATGCAGAATATTTGTCACATACTGTAAACCAGATATTTTCACCACCTTTTTTCACTGTTAAGTTGTAATATATTTGCCCTCCTTTAAACAACAGCACCCAAAATTTAGAAGATATTGAGGTATCTAAATACCACAGCATTGAAGGAGGGTTAGCTACCTGACTACTTTTGAATGTCTGGCCCAAATGCATTGCAATTTTCACATTCTGCTGAGGAAACAAAGAGACAAAAGGTGAAGTGGGTGCCTTGGGACTGGTTTCAGGCAGCTGTTAATACAACAGGCATCCTTTTGGAGTGTGCAATGTGAAAAATGCAGCTCTATTGCCGTAAGTAATAATGACAGTCAGAGCTCAGAAAGGTTAGGAAGGGCAGGGAGAATTCAAATGCAGATGAAAGGAAGGAGAACCTCAAAAGCCTGAATGTTAGATTTTCATGGGTTTTTTTACAATTCATGAATATAGCATCAGATAATAGCTGTGTGAATGCAGCTAGTCAGGGAAATCATGAACCTAACTCATGCTACCCCTTCCTGTTAGGGGCGAGGAAATTGCCATAATTTAATTCTAAATTAGATAGTTAATTTTGCTCTAGATTGTGTCCATTTCTTTCTATTTTTCCTTCCAGCTGCTGTGAGCTTTTCCAACAACGCTTCATTTTTCACCTTCAGTGTGTGCTGGACCTCAGGCATTATGTCATTTTTTTTCCCCACTAATGTTAAGGAGGCAAAGAATCAATTTATTGACAACGCTCCAAGAATGTGAATGAACAGCAGAAGCAAGAAGAAAACAGAAGATGGGGAGAAGGGACAGAAAACAGTCTATGAAGCCTGGTTACATCTTCTCCTCAAGATGCAAATCACCACAGGGCGAAAACTGACAGCTCACTATCATACACAGATCTATTCTTACCTATACAGCACTTTCAGAGGCACGACCACATGTGTTATGTCTGATAGTCCTAACACTCCCTGCTCTGTGTCATTCCAGCCTCATATTCAGACACACCTGGATTCCCTTTAGATTCACTCTTCTCTTGAGACGAACTTGATCAGGCAGGAAGAATTTGTTGTCTTCTGGAGAGTCTTCAGAAGTGGAGGAGTCATCAGCTTCCTGACCATTGGCTTTTGGGCCAGACGTGCTGAGGGTCTGGGAGATAACGGTAATGGGAAGATTCCGTGGCAAACTCTAAGGATCACAAGGGAACACTTTACTTCTGAGACCAGTTTGGTACAACTCATGACCTTCTTTTAGAGGAATCTGATTGAACTTATTGCGACTCCAGTGCTTCAGAAGCTCACGTAGAATGTGGCTCCAGACACAAATCAGTGATTTGGATTGAGATTTGTGGGATTTCTGTTCGCTAACTGAATTCTGTTCGCTCATGTTCATAAAAAGTATTTGCAGTTTCTACCTCCATTTCTTTTCCTTCCATTTAAAATCAAGCTGTGGAATGGCAGCCTTTGGGAAGCCATGTGCAGGACAGACAACTTGAACCACACTGTAGCAAAGAACTCACAACACTGTGAGTTTAGTAATCTCTTTAGTAGGAGATTATTTTTTTTTTCAGTTAATTCACAGAACGAATTAAAAAAGCGCCCTCTCCCTTCCACACCAAAATGTTTGCAAAAGCAAGTCTTAAAAAAAGAAATCATGCCTGCCTTCCTCAGCCCTACCTGGTCGAGGAAGTTGTTGTCCTTGGAGAGCCGTCGGAGCTTGCACTCCAGGTTGACGATGCACGCTTCCTTCCGGACCACCTCGATTCGCAGCTCGTCGTTTCTCTCCTCCAGCTCTCGGATCTGCTTCCTGTACTTATCCTTCTCAATCAGACAGTGGGAATACTGAGTCTGAGCCTCATCGCGCGAGCGGAACGCCTGCAGTGGGGACAAGAGACCTCTTTTGCAGCTGGGCACCAGACCCTTCTCCTGCTGCTTTTGTTTGTGAGGTGTTTGCAACGGGGATGTCAGGACTGGTGCCCAGCCACCAATTAACACAGCAGTTAGGACCAGCATGTGCCACAGTAGCACCATTCAAAATTATCATGATGAGGGTGGTTCATTTACAGCTCTCTGTGGGTTGGTGGGAAAATGCCCCAGAGTGCAAAGGGGCTGACTTGACACTGACATAAAGCCTGGCAGTAGCTGTTGTTAAGATCCTGGTCCTGCCTGCCAGATGTTGCACTGTGGAAACAACCCAATATTATCCCGTGTTTAATTACCTTAATGGAAATCTCAACAAGTAATTCTTTTAACTGCTTGTTTTATAATGGTATTTTGGGCCCAATTACGCACAATTCCCCAAAGTGACACAGAGGAGATAGAGGCTTTTGCTATTGATTTCCCCCACTTTAACTGTGAGATACCTGGTCTCGTTCCTTTTCCACCTCTTCCAGCTGTATCATCACAGTGTTCATGCGGTGCTTGTACATCTCACAGTCTTTTCCTAGTGTTGAGCACTTCAACTCCAAATCTTCTTTCTCCTCAAGATACTGGAAATGACACACTGTTAACCACCACTGCTCTCAGAGGCATTCTGGGCACTAGCCTGAGATATTCCATCTCCCTACCCTTCCATTTCTCACCTTGTCTCTCAAGTCCTCCACGTGACGAATCTCCTCTTGGAGATTAAAGATCTTGTTGACCAACTCATGGCGATCCTCCAGTGCCTCCTTACGGTCGTGTTCCAGGATATCCAGGATGGCTTTGTCCGAGTCTGGCAAACCACGCTTGTTAGCCTGAGGAAAGACATTTTTAAGAGACAAGCCAGGGAAACAGAAAACAGCATTGCAGAGAGAGAAGTAACAGAGGAAGTAACAAGCAAGAGGAATAGCAAATGAACAAGGGACTGCAATGGGAAAGCAGGAGAGGAGGTGGACATTTGTTCATATTTTAAAGCAGTGTCGGAAGAGATGAATAAAGTGTGTCTTGCTGTCAGAATAGTCTGATGAAGGAACTGTTTTACTGGTCTATTGTAGTGGCTATAATTTGATCTGGTCTGGATGCAGTGACAATTCGTCACTCCAAACCCTGCATTCAAAACTCTATTCTATTAACCAGCTCTCACTGAGCACAGAAATCACCCTTTGCCAAAGAGCGGGGCCTAAGAAAATATTCAGGGGAATTTTTAAGGCATGCACAGACTTTGCAGGGCTGTGCTCAGAGAATATTAAACATGCCTGGAGTACCTTGTACCACTGCTTCATTTTCTACACTGTCCAGCAACACTATTTCTTTCAGATTTAAAATTAACAAGATTACCAAAGCAGGTTTCAACACATAAATTGCCATCTGAAATCAACCATAAATGGAAGACGAAAAAAGCATAAAATACCAGCAAGGAATATGTATATTTATTTTTGAAATACCTACATTAAGTTGGAGATTTCAAGGACATTTTGGGTATCCAATATTTCTAAGCATACCTAAGCATTTCTAAAACAAACTGGTTTCAGTTTATTTATAGTTTTGCTTAGGAGAATTTAAATCCTATTTTTAGCTATTTCTCTGTTTCTTTAAGTGCTATAGGACCATTTCAATTAATATAAGAGATCCTACAGGGACCAGAACTCCCAGAACCTTCTATCCTACAACCTTTTTCAACCTTTGAATTGAATTTGCGTTAGAACTAAGAATCATTAGGCACTGCTAGAGGCTACAGCCATTTCTGAAAGGCCTTCTATTGATAATTTTTTAAGTGTCATTTTAAAATGCCACAAGCCTTTCCTAACAAAGTGCTAAGTAGTCTTACATATATCCCACTATTTGGCTAAGCTCTTCACAGAGGAGTGCTAAAGGTGCTGCATATCATCTGTTTTCCCTACCTGCCCAAACACAGGTTAGTTAAGTTCCCTGTGCAAATTCCAGAGGAGCATCCTGGTACACAGTGACCACTCAAGTATAGGGACCTTTATTACCCTCTGCTTCATTAAGACCTTTTGGCACAGATATGACAACAACCTAAAACAAGGTACACACAGCCACTGTCAGAAATTCCTGGGCTGGCTGCTTAACACAGCTTTGTGGTGACAGGCTGGTACAAAAAACCACAGCAGGGCTAAAACACAGAACTGAGTGTTCAGCAATTAAACACTGCACCTTGCAAGAGCCAATCTCTTGTGTACACTTGACTCTTTAGATGACAATTTTTGCTGAACTCCTCGTGCATTTGTCTGTACAGGGAGCACTACAGACAGCTGGGAGCTGTACAACAACCTTCTGTTTGTCCAAACTTTGCACTTACGCTGGTTGTAGCTTTGAGGGAGAGGCTTCAGCCAACACTTCCTGCACTATAACTGGAGTTATGTGTGAGTCTGAGGTGAGGAGCAGCAGCAGAGACCACACCACCTCCTCTTGTCCATAGGCACCAGTTTCCCTGTTAAACACTCAACTCCCTGTGTCTTACTGAAAACACATGGGAGCTGTCACCACTCTGCCTGCCTCCTCCAGACACTTAGATCCCAAAGGCTGTGAGGAGATGTGGGGTATGTGAAATAGGATGGGAGGAGAGTGTGGGGATGCCTGGAGGCAAGGAGTGGTCAAATCCTGCTGAATCCATCCGCTGGGTAAGCAGGAGGGGTAAGCTGAAGTGTCAGGGATTTTAAAGGCAGCAATCTGCTTTTATACCTGAATGATGGACTGTAACTCCTGGATTTTAGTCTTCATCATCTCATTTTCCCGCTCCAGCTCCAGAACCTGTTCCTTTTTGGGTCGGTTTTCAATATCATTTTTCAGCTTCAAAGACTGGTTCCTCTCCAGCTTGCACTCCTCTTCCACCTTGTTCAAGCGATGCTTCAGCTGATCGATCTAGAGCAGCCAGTGAGCAGTGAAAAGGAGAAAGAGGAAAGGAAAGGAATCCTTCCTAGCTCTGATATTTAGTGCTCTCAAAACACTCTCATTTCCAGGTGAAAACACAGGTGGAAAAAATACATCAAACTTTGCCTGCCAGCTACAACTCATGAGGGCTGGTTGTGAACTTTTAGAACATCTGGACTAAAAAAAAGAAGTGGCACATGCTCAATCCTCTAATAACTAAAGAGATATGAAACACAACTAACACCTAGGAGGCTGACAACACATTGTGCTTTTTGCACATGGACCACTTGGATTGGGAGAAACAGGAGCTTTGAGTTCTGGATAGGAAGGAAGAGGTCCCAAAAAAAAAGGAATGTCTGATATCATCGATTCAAAGCTAAAACCCAGCATCCACTATGGGTAGTTGTTTACTCCATCTCATGTGTCACACACACAAAAGCAGGAATTCTGTGGCACTTGAAGCATTTCTCTGTAGTTCCTAAATTACCTCAACCTGTTCCAATGCTCTGCGTGAGACTTTCTGAATAAACCCCCAGCAGCTGTAGTGCAAGCCTGGATAAGTGTATCAGGATATTATTGAGACTGAGAAAGCTAAAAATTATGTTTTTAGCAAACAATTATATTTTAAATTTTATTTTTATCTGCCATTAATACACATCACTGCAGTTGGCATTTCTGTACAGTGATGCCTCCACTCATCTGGGTAAGCAAAGCAAATGAGAGCTCTACACCTTTCTGCCATCAGGGAAGGTCTGAAGGTTTTCCCAGATGCCACTGGCACCCTCCATTGCTGCTCCTGACTAAAGCACCCCAGAGCACTTCTCTCACCTCTAACTGCAGGTCTCGGCTCCTTATCACAGCCATGCTCTTCTCGTCGCTCAGCTGGGCATATCTCATGGCCAGATTGTAGTTCTCATCTTTCACCTTGACCAGCTCATCGTTGTAGTTGTTCCTCTCCTCCTTCATCTTGTTGTATCTCTCCTGGAAGGTCAGCAGCTCTATCTTGTTCAGCTTGAGCTGCTTTCGCTCATCCTCCAGCTGGCGGGACTTGGCCAGGAGCTCGCAGCGCTGCACGTCTTTGGTCTTCACTTGCTGCTGAAGCTTAATTATCTCATTCATTAGGAAATGGGTAAGGCCTTCATGTCCCTCCTCCACTGGAAATGTTTGAACAGCTTATCAATGTCTAGGAAAGTATCTTATTTAAGTCACTTTATTAATAAGGCAGTAAGTAGGATCAGCAGAGATAAGTAAGAAAGAAATTACCCAGAATATGTACAGAGGTGCAGAATTTGCACAAATTCATACACATCTGTATCTCTAACTGGGAACAGTACAAATATTCAGAGCACACTGTTATCAGAATCACAATATATACAGATACCGACTGTCTGGATAGAAGATGAAGCTTTTACATTCCAGCTTGTGGAAATAGCACAAACTTTGTAAGATCAATCTGTACAAGTACAATTAATCTGAATGCTTCAAATGTGCTGCACATGTACAGGTCATCAGTGCAATTTAGTTCACTTTCAATATAGGTTTTCTTGAGATTGCTGGTAATGCCTATCATTCCATTTGAAGCTCTTCAGCTTCATTCAGACAGCTGAGATGTCTCTTGCTTTTTGCATTACCTGTTGCTACCACATTTTGCCTTTAAGAGGACTGAAAAACTGAAGAATGCTACAACAAGATTAGCTTTTATTTCTACTTCTTCACTGAAAAAAACAAAGCCAGTTTTCCAGACAGTCCTTACTTCAACAGGCTCCTTTGCGATTGATTCTACTCACCAACAATAGTGGAAAATCTCCGTGTAGGTTCTTTCCCTGTCACCAGTTTGTAGAGTTCAGGGTAGTAGAACTCCAGGCTCTCTAAGAACACTACGTAGCCCCTCTGGCCCTTGGTGTGGAGGATGTCCAGCAGTCGGCCTAAGAACAGACAGCAGAGAGGTGACACATCAGCACCACCAGCAGCACAAGCAAGTTCCACATCCCTGAAGTCAGAGCTGCTTAAGGTTCATCTCTGCCACAGCAACGCACTGTGCAAAACCTGCCTGATTAACTGAGTTCAGCTGAACTCATAAAGTAATGCCAGGAGTTCTATACGTTTGTGCTGATCATTATTCTGAAGGAGTTTGGGCAAATTGGTCTCTGGAACAGAAATTTCAGAGGACAAGTTATTCAGTGCAGCCTTTACCAGGCAAGGATGGCAGATCCTTCAGTGACAAATCACAAAGTACTGCAAGACAGCTGGAAAGCCACTCCTGGAATGGCACTGGCTGCTGCTTGTTTTAACTGAAGCATTTGCCAAGGCTTTGATGGGAATTTGAACCCCACGAACTCCAGATTGCACAGCACTGACAAGAGTCTTTGTTATCAAAATAACAGCAGCAGAATGCCCCCTTACTTTAAATCTCCTGTAAATAAGAGATAGGGTTTCCATTTGATAATCTGTAACTTGATCCAGCCTCCCTTCAGACTTAGCAAGGCAATGCTGTTCAGGCAGGGATGCAGATGGAGCCACTGACCAGATAATTACCTGCTCTGTTAATTTTGGAGGGCAGCATGAGTGAGTTGAGCACCTCATCCTCATCCTGCTCGTCGATGACTTTGCACTGCCGCAGGTAGGGGGTCAGTTTGGCCGGGTTGATGTAGCGGCTCAGCATGTGCCGGTTGCATTCCACATTCTCCCACAAAGCCTCCTCCTCATCTTTCAGTGTCTCCAGGCAGTCATCCATCTCTGCCTCTCCTCCTTAGCAAGGGAAACAATTGGCAAATGAACACCAGACAGGACAGCCTCAAACCCAGTACTTTTTTGTGCTTCCATGTCATATAGGATGAGCTCAGAACCACTTCTGACTAATGCTGAACTTGCCCAATATTGAAGCTGTTTGAAGTGCAGCCTGTCCACAGCTCATCTGGGAAATGACAGTTCACAGAAGTGGTATCTTGAATCTATGAACTGCTGCTCATCGCTCTCCAGTGCTGGATCTGCACTCAGCCAACTCCACGAAGTTCTCTACAAGTCAGAGCATCCTTTTCTCAACAGAGGCGATGGCAAAGGGCACGGTGCAAGGCAAGAAGGGAATGAACCTGCAGAGCTCAGAGCAAATAGTGGCTGCAGGCAATGGAGGCTTTCATCCTCACCTCCTTTGCTCCTCTCAGCTGTACTGGTGTGAACCTGCACAGATGTGATGAGCCAGCACCTGTAAGTGGCTGCACACAAGAATAGTTAAATCACAAGCAGGCAGCTCTGTGTCTGCAGCTGGCTGCGGGTGGATTGAGGGGTGTGAGGGTTGCAAGGACCTGAGAGCTCAGACCTTGCCTTTCCCCGCAGGAGGGGGTAGGTAACAGCTTTGTATCACTGCAGCCTGAAAATGTTCTTGACTCATGCAAATGTTGTCACATGATTTCTGAGTGCTTGGTAAGCAATTTCCTGCCAACTCCTAATTTGTGCACACCTCATTAGAGAAGGTTACATGACAGGCTACACTGAGGCAAGGAAACTTGTACTGAAGTTAAAACTAAAGAAACTTTGTAAAAAACCCTTTCCTTCTTTATTTTTTAATAAATATTAACCTTTAAACAAGTACTATTTTAGCATTCTAGCCTTCACAGGATCTTGTGATCCGGGTAGCACGCAGAATGTAAGCTTCTATTTCGAGTTGAGAGACCCTGGTGGAAGAAGAAAATGCAGTTCTTGGGTCGTGTGAGACGAGAGCTGTGCTTTATGAGGCTTTGCTGGTAATCAGTAACTAAAGACCTCAAAAGCAACGTGTTGCTTTTCTCAGCTTCCAGCTTTAGGAACTGGGGAGCAGCCTGTGTTACACAGAGCACCCCTGGGCAAAACCAGCTCCTAAACTGAATAGCCAAAGGCTATTGATTCCTCATTTTGAAAACTAAAGCCAAAAGTGCTAACCTGCTAAATAACGTGTTTGTCAGTGTTCTCACATAACGAAATATAGAATATTTCTACAAAAAAAAAAAAAACCACAAAACAAAAGGCATGCTCTCTGCTTGATGCTTTAAAAGCCTTCTCAATTTGTCAGAAATCCTAGTCAGGGTTTCAATATCACTATGAGAAAACTTTGGATGGGTCCCTCATAGCATGAACAAGGGGAGCATTGCCAGGGGCTTTGTTCCTCCCCTGTACTCCAGCAGAGTTCTTTGCAGTTTCACATCCTAGAAACCACTTACTCCTCATTTGCTCTGGTGCATGCATGTAGATTTGTTACTCCAGTGACTTCTATTAAATGTTCCGGGAGACAAAACGTCTTCAGAGGGCCAGGAGCAGCAGGGCAGCTCAGTGGGTTCCAGAATCATGGGGGCAAGGCTGCAGTTATGGGAAAAATCTCCCTGAGCTTATGAACTCCACACTAGCTGGATGAAATTCTCACTGAATGCCAGTATTTACGTGTGGTAAAAATGACACGGCAGTGTGGTGGAAGACAGGCAGTAATGAGCAGAATAAAGGTAAAACAATAGAAAAAACTTTACAAAGCAGGTTGCAGTGGAAGGAATGCTAAAGGTGAAAGAGCTTCATCTGAAGTCCACACACATTCTCAAGAACCTTACTCTCCCTCTCCACCACTTGTTCTGGAAGTAACTGTGTTCACTTCAAAGGCGAATTTTAAGAAACACTACATAATTGGAGCAGCCGGACTTTGGGGAGTAGAAGACAGAGAAGCAGAAGGTCACACAGTACCTCAGTTGTCTCACAGCCACAGCCATCTCCTGCAGCTGAAAAAAGGAGTGTCACAGGCCCTTTAATTTCTGGGAGCGTACCAGGGAGCTCACGGATGGACCTCAGAGTGCAAAAGAAGCACTTGCCTGAATTTCATAAAATGCAAGATATCTTGTAATCTGCTGCGCTGAACCAGAAATTATTGCACACTGTCAGCAGTTCCCTCAGGACATTAGTAAGGGATTTCTCCACTAAATGATTCAAAGAAGAGTTCACTCATCAGCGTAATTCTCAACATGAACACGCTTTTTTTTTTTACCTGACATTAAAAAACCCCTTTATTAAATTGTCCCTTGTGTATGGGCATAATACATCCATACTGTTATTTTGGGGACATAATGTTTAATGGGAAAGTAATAAGTATATTGGATGAGTGGCTAAGAATTTTAAAAGGAGATTTCTGGTAGCAAACTCCTGTTAAACACGGTCTATTATCAGGAGCAAGCCCTGAGAAATGACATTTATTGGAGCCGTCCTTCACTGAGATGTAGGAATGTCAGAATCTCCCTTTTGCTTTCTTCTTTGGAATTTCACCTTGGAAATTCCCTGTCAGAAGCACAGCTAAGCTCTGTCCTAACTCGCTGTCCATCACCTCTCAGGGATGTGTAACAGGGATCCCTCCTCCCGTTCCTGGAGCTTGAGATGTTTCTTTGTTGTGTTTCTTTGGCCAGGCTGGTCTAAGAGTACAACCCCCATGTAACTGCACTGGCCTGTGGAGCTGTTCCAGAGAAAACAGCAATGAACGGCTGATGTAAGTGCAGAACCCGTCCTAGTGAGCAAATAATTCTTTGATTTAGTATTTAATATAATGTTGAATAGGAAATAAAATGCTTGTAATTGGCTGAAATTTTGGTGTCCTGGTCAAAACCTCAGATGTAACAACTGCAACTCAGTGGGAAACCAATAAAGGTCTTGTATTACTGGCTTTAATTTTAGAAGTTTTTTAGCAGCACTTGCATTTTCTTGGCGTTTAATAGCCCTTATTGCCTGTTTCTGTCCCTCCTTCCTATGATGATACTGCAGAAAAGTTGTGTTTACTTATAAAATTTAAAATGACAGATTTAAAGTGTTGTCAAACGTGTAATCACTTATTTAATCTGATCTTTGTTACCATTATCTACTTTGTGATTCCAATGCCTCTTGAGCTGTAAGCTAACACATCCATGAGCTGTGATATGCCATAGAAATACCATGGCTTCCGTTACAAATCTCAGGTGTGAAGTCACAGACTTGGACTGACTTCAACAGACATTAAGCAAAAAGAAATCAGAATCACCCCAGCAGTTAAAAAATTGCTCTCCTGCTGCTCCTTTCAGTAGTTAGTACACAAAATAGCTTTTAACTGCAGGAGAGTTTAATCCAGTAACAATCTCAGCTACTTCCATCTATTTCAAAGATCTCTGTAGATGCAGACAAATAAAAGAGAGAATCTCTTTTTACATTAAAAGGAACACTGCTCCTCTTGTCTCCTTTTCTCTCTCAGGGACTATCCTTCTGCTGGCTGTAACACACAAATGAATCATTCTATATGTTTGCTGTTTTTTTCATGGTATATTTTTCAGCTCAGCAAATCACCTTGCAGTTCAAGCTGCTCTCTGTTCTCGCTCAGACTCCACACACTCATATGTCAGTGACACTCTCCACTGATCAAGGGAATAAAGCCTGCAGGCTTCAGACCCAGGGGCTCTATAAAGTGCTCATCATCAGGTCACTTCTAAAGCTTCATTTTTTGTGTGCTTCGTTTTCACGATGGTGCAGAAATTAACCCTTCAGCTGTTTAATTATTTGCATCCCCGTGCTCTCCATTCTTGCCAACCTGTCAGTACTGAGGAATCTCTGTGTAGCCGACTGCGAACGCAGCTTTCAGCTTGGTTTTCTGATTTCCTGATATGCCCTCTGTGAAATGTGAAAAAAGGGTTTTGTCTTCATACTGAGAAGAAGGAGGAAGGTTATTTTGGAAGAGGAAATCTATTGTAATGTTTTGGATTTCTGCATTTGTCACAGATGTTCACAGACTGGCAATATTTAAAAAGAAACCACAGCACACAATGTTTGCAAATTATAAATTAATAAGAACAGAATTTTATATTAAATACCAAGTGTGAAAGAATTACATATAAATCATCACACTTTAAACCAAAAATAAAGATGAAACTAACACTCTAAAACCGTGTATATAATTATCCTCAGCATTCTGAGGGCGTTGTACTACATCCTCTTTCTCTGCACATCTCTAGATTCCATGGGGCAATGTCTTTTCTCCCTCCAGTTTGTACAGCACCTCACACGACAAAGTGTAACAACTGGGTGATTTTCTCAAAAGCTGCTTGTGTGGATATGTGCAGATTTGCAATACCAGAGAACCACAAAACCACAAAGGGATTTAGAGCTATTTTTATTTTTAGAGGAAAGTCACAGTTTAAAGTGTGATAAGGAAATTATATTCCTTTGCTTAAGGACAGGAGAGCTCTGTGTGCCCTCCAGGCTTTCTGAAATGCTGAATACCAGCAGTTTCCAATTATGTTGGCTCCTCTCTGGATGTTCTGTGGTACTGAAAACCACTTTTAAAAGGCTTAAACATTGATAAAGAAGACTAAATTTGCTTACCTATACTTGCAATTTTTTTCGATACAGATGTCTAAATCTGGACTCCCAAAGGAGAGGAGAGAGTGTCTTCACCTGCCTTTAAGAATTTGAACTTTATATCCATTCTTTCTACCTCAGTGTCCCCACCTGAAAACAAGGCTGGTAATAGGTAAGTTTATGACAAGGTAGGACTTGTTAATTAGTGACTGCAAAGCACATGGAACCACCAACATGGAAAGTCCCCAGGAAAAAAAATAATTATTAGTGCAGTTTTATTACTTCAGACTTGGCAGGCCTCAGAACACTTTCTGAAGGCAGCAGCACTGTTGAGTGGGCTGGGCTGTATTTCTGGTTTGGGTCCTAGTGATGTATATGAAAAGAACCATTCCGTGTATCTCAGAACCCCTTCTTTATACAAGAGATTCAACCAGCTTACTTCTTTCAACAAAATATAAAAGAAAAAAATATAGAATAAGAGATACCAAAGTAATAGAAGAGCAAGAAGCTTTAAATACAAAATAGGATTATTTTTGCACAAAAATGTCCTATTCAATTCTCTTGAGCCAATCTTCCTGTTCCACACAGTCTACAAAAGAAACCCCAAACATCAGCAGACCTGCAGGGCTTCAGGGAGGTAAAAGCAGATCTTCAGTAGCCACAGTCATGAATACCACTGCCATTTTCTGAAGAGAAGAGAGGGAGATGTAAGCAAACCAAACTCCCTAACTGGTTCAGAGAGCTCTGGAGGCATATTCATCTGGCTTCAGAAGAGACAAAGAAAATTCCCTTCATTGTCTTAACTATAAGCTCAACAACCAAGTGGGAGAAAAAGAAATGAAGAATTCTGTCATGTTACTTTCATTCAGTATTTCTGCCCTCTGGAAAAAAAAAAGAAAGTAATGGAATAAATCAGCGATTTATGTCTAATCACTATTCCTGTCCTAGCAGAAGGGCATCAGAAGAATTAATACTCTTGGAACTCTCTTTAATTATCTCTATCTTTATTTACCTTCCTAAGAACAGATCCATATAAAACTCCATCTCAGAAAAAAGAGAAAGGGTAGCTCATACATAAACCAGGGATCAATTATTAGTATTGTCAGTAAGGACACCCAACAGTTTGCTTAGTACCACCTAAACCAGAAAACACCGTGTGCAACAGAGACAGACAAGTTTTCAATATTGCAGGATAACATTGCCTCAGAGCTGAACAATGTTTGCACTCAATTCCACACTTACTACATTGAGCTTTGTTTGTTTTGAAATTGCAAATGAAATTCTGTACAATCCCTATCACTTTCTGGAGCGAAAAACTATTTACACATTAAAAATGTCATTTTGCCCAATGAAATATTGTTGAGAAGACCCCAAGCAGTGCAGCAATACTTCTTAGGATCCTGTAATGATTTTTATTCCACAAAGGGCTGAGATCTGTGCTGTCCCATTTTACACCCCACCTGCTGGGAGTATCTGGTCTACATCTTCCTTAAGTGTGGCGGCTTCAGAGCCTCAGAGCTCCAATCACCTGATCTCGCAGGAAGGAAATGACTAATTTTGCTCAATGGCCAACAGACAGCAGGTTGTGCTGCCTCAAACATGCAGCATCCAATCAGATTTGGTTGTAGAACACACATTATTGATGATAAACAAAGAAAATGGAAAAATCCTCCTCCTCAAATAGCTTCAATGATGTTTTGACAACTGTCATTTTTCTGTGTGTCACTGTTTCCTACAAACAATGAAGCTGCTTCCAGCTCTGGCAGTAACACACAGCCTAAGCACTACTGAGAGAGGAACTAATTTGGGGAGTGGATTCATCTCACCATTTTGAATTGGGCATAAATTTAGAAATCTAGTTCCTCTCTAGAGAATGGAGAACTTCAAAACTTCATTCCACCATTTTATACTTCCACCTTGGAATACCCTCCAAAGATTGGTTTGAAGCCACCTCGAGTCACTTGGGTTCCCTCTGGGGTCCGTGGAGAGAGATTTGTCCTCCTGATGTCAATATCTACACTGGAGATTAGATGGGTATTATTCTGTTTTCACACACTGTTTGAGAATCTGTACCCAGGTTTCAGAAACTGTCAGTGCTGCCATTATTCAATGCTAATACACGTAAAGTAAATGAGAAATGAGAGAGATGAGCAATGAGAGATACAGGAAAAAAAAGTGAAGGGGGGAGCGAAATATGAGATTTGAGGATGAAAAATGGTGAGGTCAAGGGAAAAGGAAATATAAAAAGGGAACAGGAAAAGAAAAAGAAAGTTAGAGAAAGAGGAACTCAACGAAATAGATGAAAGTGAGGAACAGAAATGAGACAGAGATGAGAACAGGAAAGTCCTTACTAAAGGCAAAGGCAAGGAACGTGGGGTGTAAAGCAAATGAAGGAATAAACAGGGAAAGACCTGCCACAGATCCTGATATGTTAGAAATCAGTGCTACTTCTGAGCGTGCAAATCAAGATAATGGCACAATAATTTAAATAAATAATTTACCACGGGACTTTTAGTGCACCAATTTTAAAGGATTTACAAAGTTGCAGTGGAGAGCTGAGTGCCTGACATTTAATAAATGCTTTAATCTACACACGCTCCATCCTGTTACGCATGATGATGAGGAGGGCAGCAGAAATCACTCTGCTAACATAGTACAAATATGTTTATATAGCTGGCCTTCTGTTCTTGAGCATCAGCTACTGACACAAGCATTTCCTTTCAACTAATGTGTGCTAAAAGCCAAGATCTAAAAAAGAAGCTGTCGTCCTCAGGCTGCTGAGGCTCATGAGAACGCTGGTCCAACAAACGCCTCAGAAGTCATTACTGGGTCCCAGGTTAATTTTTTCTTTAGACTGACTCACTTTGTTTTTACAATTGATAATGAGATTCTCACCAGCTCAGGAGGAGGAGGCACAGCTGAGGGCAAGTCCTGTGTGTTTTAGGAGGAGTCTTGAATTAAAAATTCAAGTTGCCCAAAGATGCAAATAGCTTTGATGACAGTAGGTTAGGTCCCAGTAAATGTGTGCTCGAATTACAAAACCCAGCACATTCTTTGGTACAGAGATCCAGTGTTTGTGAGGGATTTCCACAGAATGAGCTACGTAAGAACCTGGTAAGGACAAAGGTTCGTTAACTGGTAGGTATGAAACCCGCAAAACCCTGCTACAGACAGCCTGATTTTTATCAGTGTTATTAATATTTCAGTTCTATTAAATGTAAGTCTCATCAGAAAGAGAGAAAGAAGGGTAGCTCTGCCAAACAAAACTCCTACTTAGTCTATTTCTTTAAAAAATTGTCACTTTCTACAAATTCTTACTTTACAGAAGTTAAAAAAAAAAACCAGCAAGAAGAATATCTTCCACCCAGTCAGATAATGACCCTCTGTAGTTGATACCCTCATCTGCAAGTAGTTAAAGGATAACACAGAATGCATTCGAGGAGAAGACTGCACTCGAGCTAAACAATCTCCAAATTCAGAAACAACGGACTGTAATTGTGCAGGCCATTCTTAAAACAGAAAAGGTCACACTCCAATCTTGAATACTGCCAGGTAATCTCACTGTAATTCACCATGGCCCAGGAACGTTTGAAAATAATCTTTCATATATCAGGCTTTATAAAATGGCAGGAAAGTAAGACAGAAGCCTATATGAAGAATCACAGAATCTCCTGAGTTGGAAGGGGCCCACAAGCATCATCCAGTCCAACTCCTGGCCCTGAACAGACACCCCAACAGTCCCACCCTGTGAGCCTTGTTCAAGTGCTCCTGGAGCTCTGGCAGCCTTGGGGTTGTGACCATTCCCTGGGGAGCCTGGTCAGTGCCTGAGTACCCTCTGGGGGAAAACCTTTTCCTGACATTCACTCTAAGCCTCCCCTGACACAACTTCAGCTGAGAGAGAATCCTACAGTCAGTCAAAACACTCAAAATACAAAGAAAGAAATAAGAAGCCAACTCTCATAACCTTCCTATTAAGATCGATCTTAACAAACTACTCCAAACACATGAAAAACAACCATGCAAACTGTTTGCTGCACTGTAAGAGCAGCATGCATTGATTGTGAGGGGAATATGATTCAGTTAAATATCTTAAATGCACTCTGCAAAGGTATAACAGCTCTCCACTCAGCTCTGTGAAGACTTACCCATTCATGTTTAGCCCCTAATTTCTAACAACATATTCCGTTGGATCAAACACTGTCCAGTCTCCTAAAGCTGATGACTCATGGTTTGGCACATTTGGCTAATTTTATGTAAATGCATAGCTTCATGTAAATAGAACAGGTATCTACACCTCATTCCTTTTTGTGGTCTCTCTGTAACTATTACTTTAAAATAGTCTCTAATTTTAAAGAGGCTGCTCTCTGGTAGCTCTACTGCAACTCAAACAACAACACACAAACTTACAAAACCAACACCTGTAGCCTTTCCAGCTCAAAGTCACTGGAAGAAGTGAGCTTCTCTCCTAGTCACAGTCTGCCATGCTCCTGGATGCTCTGCTCATTGGCCAAATCCTTGTACTTTGCTTAGAGCTGCAGGAACATCTCAGCCAGCAGCGCACAACACAGAGGACGACTGGATGGCATTGGATGAGAAAAAGTCTACAACTGATCACAGCAGCCTGGCCTAGGAAGGGCAAAACCAAGAATCAGAAGGAGTTTGATATTTTACTGCTGGAAATAAGAATTTTACTTCCACATGGAAATGGTTGTGCTTGTTTTATGAATAGATTTTCCCCACTTGCGCTTTCTGGCCACCTCCTCTTCTTGCTCTGTGTCCTCTCTGTTTTTGCACCAGTGTTGTGGGACTGTGTCACATAGCTCCGGAAACATACACCCACCATCCTCTCTCTCAGACTTCCAGCCTATAAATAGCAGACAGAAAAGTGCTGGGGGCTGCCTTACTTCCCTTTTCTTCTGAACAGAGCTTGTGGGTAACTTTCAAATACACCGCTGCTGAGGAAAGTCTTAGAGGATGTGCTCTCACAGCCATGGAGAGCTGGGGGCTCTGGATGGAGCAGGAAGGGACTGAGGAAGACCTCAAACAGGTCCTGTTTTCCTGCAGAGAACCAAGCTGGGTTTCCTTAGCCATTCCCTGGCACCAAATGTCAGCAATTAAGAAAAGAAAAGCAATCTCTGGAAAACAGAGACAATTAACTCTCCATCTTGTAGAAGGGCTCCTGTAAGTCACTTCTGTAGCAATCTAAAGAAAAACTGTCTGTTGGTACATTGTCTGTACATTATTTCTGTAGTGGTAACGTCTCCATGACCTTGTCTTGCTGTCTTGGGGAAGAGATAATGCCAAATACTTGGCAATTCTTTATTTTCTATGTTCAAAGCATTGCCAGGAGGAATTAAACATCTTCCGTTGCTCTCTCCATAACTAAGCCCATTGCTCTGATGATAGAGAATAAAATACTGGAAAGCTTTCATGTGGAAAATTTATCCCCAAAGAATTAACTAACCATGGGAAGAGACTAAACTCTGGTCTCATCAGGAAACTCTGGCCAGTTCAGTTCATGGTTAATGTGTATTTTTTTGGTAAAGACCAAAGAAACAAAGTACTAAAATAGCAGTAAATCTGACTATCTGTCCTCACCTGGTGTGATTCCTGAGCAGGAGTCAATGTAAGAAGTATGAGCATTGTATTGAATTCTTTGCTGACTGTGGAAATAAATATTTGTGGAAACAACTACTGTAAAGTGATGCCAGAATTACATTCCATCTGTGAGCATTCCAGTCTTTAAGGATGGGCAGTTGCTGTTAAAACAACATCTGTAAAAAGTACTACAAAAGCGAGATTTGCGGGATTGTTGGCACCCAAGGAATGGTGATCTTTAGTGGCGGATTCACCGTACAAATGGCGGTGACCAATTCAAAGTCAGGGGAAGTTTGTTTTATTCTCCTAACTTCTGCCTTGAAGCATAACAATTCCTTAGCACGGGCCGACAACAAAATCACTTGCAGAACACGCAGAAAAGCCTCTGTTTTAAATGCAGTGTTGCATTTGTGTTTGAGGTGAGGTTACACACAAGATGAGCACGAGCAAATGGCTCCCATGCGTGAGGATTGATTTCCCCTATTTCTCATTCCTACTCAAGGGCACAACTCGTAATTAGGGTCAGATTTTCTAAGAGCACAGGTGGTATTTAGGCATCAAAATAAATGGCCAGACTTTTGCAAGACTCGCCTCAGAGTGTGGGATAAGGTGGTGTTATGAATCACAGGGCTGCTGAGCGTTAAACACTTTGTAAAATCAGGTCTTTTGTACACACTTAAATGGAAGCTGAGCACTTCCAAAAATCTTCTCACAATTGGAACATTCTTCAAATTCTAAGTATTGAAAAAATGGACCTTTAAAGCTTTGTGAGGTGCTAATTTTTACATGAATAGGGAACTGCTGTATATAGCACCTATAAATCTGGCTGGCAGCAGTATTTAAGTAGTTCTGGTTCTCTAGTGTTGTATAAACTCTCCAGCAGTGCACATTCCATGGGGAAGAGGGCAGATGCTGTGTGTCAGCACTTACCTGTGTTAATTCTAACCCTTCTGAAGCTGTGAAATAAATATTTTGCTAGCTAACAGGTGATGACAAACACTGCTGATGCATCAATCTCTTTTCAGCATATTGTCTCCAGCCACAATTGAGATTTTAAGAATTAAATGAAATTTTAAGCTTTGAACCCTCTGAGACATAATAAAAGAAGGGTTCTTTCTACATGACTAACAGTATTTCTTTCTACGAGGAACCAAAACAAATTTATTTTTCTTATGCTCAAAAGCTAATACAGTGTAGAAACCGTATGAGGTTTTAGATTAGACTCTCCTTTCATCATTAGTTGCTCTATTTATCTTTTTTTTTTTTCAAAGCCGGTGAGTTCAGCCTTGCAGAATCCATGCTGCTGACTCAGCTAACTGAGCCAAAACTCATAAAAATCTATTTAAAAAAGGTCCAATGATTTTATTTTCTAATCGTAAATATGAAATTTAATTAGCATCTCATTGCTAACGAAGTCACCATGGAAGAACAAGACTGAGGAATTAGGCACAGGGATAGAACACCAAGTGTAAGACAAAACAACTGTTATGCAGGAGCCAGTTTAACTCCTGCTTTCCTCCACTCATGTTTCAGACTTTTTAGGAATGATGCACTGTGTTCACAGGTTTCCTTCTCTGACAGCAAGGCCCTTCTATGCTCTGTGGCCGTAATTACTGCAGCATGATACCCCATCATGCGAAATACAAAATAACAACAGATAAGGTGCACTCTGGATTAGAAAAAGAAGCAAGGCAGAGCAAGTTGGATCTGAATTCAAAATCCTGTTTTGTCATAAGCTACTCAGGTCAGCAAGTGTTTCAAATCCTGCAGAAGCAATAGACTCATCAAATGAGAAAAGAACTCTCATTATTCTCCAGGGTACTGCAAACATCAGGAAGATTAAAGGAATTTTTGTAAAGGAAGCATATGGAGAATTTAAAAAGCCTCTTAAAATAGGAATGTGTCCAGCCTTTTCATTATAAGCATTTTTAGAAGCTATGTCCTAGGCTGACATCAGCACTGAGGTTGGCATTGGCATTCAGGGGCTAAGACGGGTGAAATTCCATCTACCTCTGCCACCTTCTCCCTGAGTTCTTGGGACGTGGGGAGCCCTTGCTCTGCCTTCACCCCCCCGGGTCTGTAGGAGGGGGTTTCACGAGCGCATTTCCCTGCACAGCAGCACAGTGACCTGAGCTGAAGGTGGGGCAGGGGCTCTCCGGGTGCTCCACGAGGTGCCCCGGTGAGGAAGCACAGAACACAGAACATCACGGGAGTGCCAAGTGGCCAAGTGCCGTGGGAGAGCTCTGCAAGGGCTGATGAACTGCAGTAACCACAAAACTGTGCTTTCTCCCCAGACTCACACTGAAATTGTTCATAGCAATCGGTGTGGGAGGAAGTGCTCACAGGGCCTTTCCTGAGAGCGACTAATTATTAATAATTCCTGGATTGCTAGAAGAGCTTTAGGAGTCACTCTGAGAGTGGGCATGCCCCTTGTGTGCCCTCAAAGACAATTCTCTAGGGTGAAAGGGGCTTTATTAGTGCTGGTCCTGGTTCCTGATATACATCAGGACAATTTCATATCACTGTTACACGATTACTCGCTTGCAATAGCAAACAGCCACACCCCAAACCCATCATCACCAACACTGACCGGGGTAACACTGGACATTTTATCACCAATGCTGGTGCTGAGGAGAATGGTGGAGTTGAGGCGAAGTGAGCAAGGACCAACAGCTTTCTTCCAACAACTGATGCACAGTCCCTGGTATCTTCAGTGGAGTGGCTATGTCAGTCTCTGTAAATCAGACTTAAGAAGTTCAAATTCCTGAAATAACTCTTTGTTCCTTTCTAATATTTATGATGTCACTTGTCCTAGCAAGGAAAAGAATGGAATTAAAGCTTTCACTCCACAGTTAGAGGGTCTGAAATGGATAATTCTGGTAAAGCACATTTCTAAAGAATAAGGCAAGTTTAAAGCAATAGCCATATGCTCCTTTTGGATTCTTATATGCAAACTTTTAGCACTTAGCCAGAAGTGTTGTTGTTCCTTTTCAGGACAGAATGGTCCAGCTGGTGGCTCAGAATACACATTCAGCCATCACAAGGCATTCACTCCACTCACTGCGTTCTTCTCTGGAGGAAAAAAGGACTGCTGGTTTGGGCAGCAGACAGCTGCACAGTTTCTCTTGGGTTTGTGGAAGACCAGTTTCAAGGTAGAACAGATTTCCTGGTCTGAGGTTATGGAGTTCACTGCCTCCACCTGAGGAGAGGGCGAAGGTGGGCAGGAACCACTTCTAGACAAAGGTGGGCAGAAACCACTTCTAGACAAATAGAACATAATACAGAATGCCAGGATGTGGCATTGCCCAGCCCACAGAAGCTGATGCTCTGATCTGAAACCCAGCATGACAACCTGAACAACCTGCATTGCTACAGCTGACTGTGTTAAGCATCCTCCACAAGAGAAGTGGAAGAATATCCCAGATGAAAATCTGACTTTGTCAGTGAGTTTAGAGCCCCTGCTAAAGCACAATGGACTATCTCTGCTTTCAAGCAGATTTTTTTCATTTGCTGTGCTTGGTGCATTGCTTCATTTCCCTCAGTCACAAACTGGAGATGAGTGATGCCTTCAGCTCTAAAGTCTGCTGGAGTTTGCCAGTCACCTTCTCTGACTTGATGGGACTCCCATGTATGGGAATCAGAATCAGAGAGGAGGAGGAAAGGAAATGTTGAACAAGACAAGTGAGGAAAGTCAGACAAACTGGTCAGGCTGAAGGGAGATAGGACTTGGGATGTCCTGTGAGGACCAAAGGAGCAGTAACAAACCACCCTCTGCCTTTTCTCATGTTCTTTCCTTGCAGTATTTAAATGTTCAAATCATCTTTACTGTTCAGACCCTTTGTGCAGAGACTCTACTAGATCTGTGCTGGTGGCATTAGCTATTTAATAGCCAAAATTTCTAAATGCATTCAAGATTTCTAATACTATCCTGCTCAAATAGCTTTGGATTTCTGCACTATTTTCATGTTGCAATGATGCAGCTGCAGCGAGTTTACATTTTTCTGCATTGCAGCACATAGCACAGTGTATAAGGAGCTTGTCACTAAATCCACAGCCTTCAAAGGGGCATTCAAATTCTGATCATTTCTGTCTCAGACCTAGCATTTCCCAGTTTTTCCTTGCAGCTGGAATATCCTTCCTAATATTGTATTCTCACATGGCTTCTAAGGCAAGTATCAAGCCAGACACCACTCTCCCAGGTGTGCAACCCTTGTGGTCAGTGATTCAGGGAAGGTGTTGCTGTCAATAGCATTTAACCCAGCAAAACTGCCTGGATGCTGCCCTCAGTATGGACATGGATGAGTCACAAACCCACCATTCTGTAGTGTAACATTCCATATGAAAACACTCAAGTATCACTTTTCCTTCAGGCCACAGACTTGCAGATTAAAAAACCCAACAGATTCAGTGTTTCCAGCCTTATGGGAAATGCAAAACTCCTTCATTTTTTTTGAGCAACTCAAGCAAGAGGAAAACACTCTTTTCAATTCTGACACAAAAGTTTAAATATTTTTTGTTTCATACTACATTTATATCTTTCATGGTATAAATTGCAAAAATGAGAGAATAAAAGACAGAAGGAAATTAAACCTTCTAAAATAAAACATGTTAGTCCTGAGTCTTTCTGAAAAACATGTAACTGGAAATACAGGAATATGTTACTGTAAGGATGAAGCACACACAAAAGACTCTTAAACAATTACATTTTGAAACTTATTCTGACTTACTTTGGCAGAAAATATGGAGCAAGACTAGCAGTGCAGTAGCAGAGAATTGTACCTTAAGCTAGGTTTTTATTCTCATGAGAAATTCAGTTCAGCAATGGTAAAAAGGGTGGGAAAAATTTATGGAATTTTCTATTCTCAGTCACTGCAAATCATTAGTGAAATGAGTTTGATGATCTCACTAACTACCTCATTATAAACTACAAAAAACATATGGAATGTAAACTACCTTCACATGGTGCTCAGAGACATGATTTAGTGGTGGACTTGGCAATGCTAGGTGAACAGTTGGAGTCAATGATCTTAGAGGTCTTTTCCAACCCAAATAATTCTGTGATTCAGAAAAAGTCAAGCAATAGAAATGCAGGAAGCAGAAGCTGAATAGACACTGCGGCTTGTTCTTGTAAAAGACTGGGATGCACCAGTAGACTTTGGAGAGAATCCACACAAAACTGCAACCAGGGAGGAAAGGTTCCTTTAAACACAGACTCCATGCAATGGACCAGTTTGGTCAGTGACCAATGTAGGTCACTGGTATTTCAGTTGAGATGTTAAAAGCCTTCAAATGATCTTATAAATGTGATAATGATCAAGGAAAAAAGTTTCAATCACCATTTGCACTGTAGTTTGGAAATGTATTTGGGGTAAAAAGAGTCAAAACACCCTTTGGGCATTTTCCCAGTTTCATCAGGATTCAGAATCCCCAGAGGGAAATATCTGAAAGGTGTCTTTATTAGTGTTTCAAATCTTGGAGGAACTTACTTTTGTGCTCAAATATATTAAATGTGTGTAACAACCTATTAAGTATACTCAGGCTGATTTCAAGTATGAGCACAGCTAGACTGGAAATGTTTATACACATATAGAGCTATAAAAATGAAGTGGAAACAATCCTTCAACTGCTAATAATAACCATATATGTACTCCTACCATACAGCTTTTCCTGCATTCAAATGGAAAAAAAAAAAGTCTTTATCCCATTTTAAACAGAAACCTTATGTTACATTTAGTCTTCAGCATCTCAATTACAACCTGAGGAAAATTTTCCAGCAAACACCCAGCGCTCAGGAGGCCAGTGGGAATCCTTTCCTTGGCTACACTGAAGCTGATTCCTCCTCTGAACTACAAAAACCAGGGCTGACTTGGGCAAATAACGAGTATCTTTGTGTAAGGCCAACCTGGCCTCGGGGAGCAGAACAAACATAGCCCTTAATACTACACCAAGTTACTTCACAGGGACAAATTCACTGAGGCAACAATTCCTACAACCAATAATCACACACACAGCTGTATATACATTTATCCTTCTGACAAAACCAGAACGTTATAGCATTTCATTTGACATTTCTGATATATTTCCAGGGAGATTTGACAAATTTCTCTTTCCTCTTGAGCTGCTAAACAGATTCACTGAAGTAGACAGCATTAGAAAGCAATGCCCCCTCCAGCCCTGAAGATAAAATAGGTTTTGCAGGTCTAACATATCAGGAATATTCTTCTTAATACATGTTCAGCACTGAGAGCAGACAGTGTACAGCACGTTGCCAATTTCTGGTGCTATTAGTAATGTACTTTTGTGAGCTGTGAAAAAAACCACCCCGTGTGTTTGATTTTTGTACGAGAAAGCACAAAGTTCTTACCCACTGGTAAAATGCTACACGAAGATCACGAAGCATACCAGTGAATTGCTGGTACTCACAGACTATCACCCTTTCTAGACCCCAGAAGGTTATGTAAGGAGGTGTTTGAAATCAAAGTTCAGAGAAGACCTTCATGTTTAACTTAAGCCAGTGGGCAAACCTCCAGCCAGAGGAATCCACTGGCCACAGCTGGGACCCTTTGTGACAGGGAATATGGCAGATCTGCTGCTTTGTCAAACTGCACTTTCAACAGCCTGGCACTGTATTCTCCTCTTGCCTGAGAGGAGCAGAAGTGAGAGGGTGATAGAGAGAGAGAATACAGACTAAAACAGTAGAGAGAACGAAGCTTTTATCACTTGTTGGATGGGTGCCACAGACACCAATTATATACATTTGACAGCAACCATTATAATTCCAGAGTCCTTGAACAAATCACAAGCAGAAAGGTTGCCTTCCTGAAAATGTTCATTGCCATTAAATAAGTGACCTAGACTAGAGGGTGAAGGCAGCACTTTAGAGAAAATTTGGGGGAAGGGAAGAGATGGAGAATCTTATTACATGTAGACCTGCGAAAACCCCATCATTTGTTCTGAAAAAGGAATTGCAGATTCACTGCAGATGTTGGATTCGCAGCAGAGGAGACAGTGTTCTGCACATGCAAATCCTACACACAGCAGTGGCAAAACAGGCAAGAGAGAAAGAATTTTTCTCTGGTATCAGTGGCAAAACTTGACTAAACTTGGTGGGGTTTATAGTTTTACCCTTCAGTTTGAAAACCACAAGGCCTAGTTCCATATTTCTTTTTAAGTTTAGATTGCTATGGAGGTTACTGCCAAAGAAAGCCGCCATAGGTCAAACTCCACCATCAGTTACACAACTTAATGACCATATCTAAGTGAAAGATTCGTATTTCATGGAAGATGTATTTCAATATCAAAGAGAGAGTTGAGACATCTGCTAACAAGTGGGTAGCTTGCTCTCTCTCAGTAATAGAGGCATAATATTGGGACACCTAAGGATCTCTATAAATTTCATCCTCTTTGAGCAATCATTCCATATATCTGATAAAAAATTTCACCAAGCAACCGTATAGAAACCAGGTATCTTCAGCATATCCCAGTTATTTGGGATGCATCCTTCTAGAGAAAGTTCAAATTGCCTTTAATTATAACAGATACATGCAATCATGTGGTTCTCTCTTTTCACCCATATTCAAAGTTTATTGTTCTCTTAATTCAGAGGTAAGTCTAATTGGAAGTAACTATCTGCATAAGAACAAGGAGTCAAACATGTGATTCTGAATTTCTGTTCTGAGGTTGGCTCACCTGACACAGCAATTTGCTGAGTAGGATACAAAATTTCCAGGCTCTTTCCTGCTGAAATTTCTCCTCTGCCAGACACAGGATTCAAGAAACTAGACATACACACACACAAAACCATAAAATTTCTGTCTCCAGGTCCCCTTGCAAATGTCACAACCCACAACATTTGACAATGTCCATTTTTATCTCAACATACAGCAAACTATCATGACGCAAAAGAAAAAGGAGGAAGAGAGACACAGAGAGAGAGACAGAGAGAGAGAGAGGGAGGGAGAGAGAGAGACGAGACATTGTCTCAGCCAATTTATTTCTGGGAGACATCGAGCCTTCACAAAAAGAACCAGTAATAGGGGCAAAAAAATACTGCAAAAACAAAGCACAAAGTCAACAAGTTTTGTAGAATGACTCAAAGGAATACAAATGCTGTTCACATCACAAGATGAGTTGCAACAGAGTAAGAAATAGTCATATTAGACCTGTATGTATAAAATGAGCATCTCTTATTTTGTTGTTCTAGGCTTGTGGACTTTTTGCAAGTTCCAAAAGGCAAAGATATTTTAATGTACCTGTTTCTGTATTCAAAAGAGAATGCTCACAGCTCAAAGGCCACAGTTTTCTAGCTCTGAATCAGAAAGGATATCTTATAATTGCAAACATAAAATTTAAGCTCCTTTCAGTCATAAGGAGACGGACAATTTGAGAGAGCAGGACAGATTGCTAAGAGAATTCTCCCACATTATAATTCTCTTATTAATTCAGCTGAGTTTAATAAGCGATCCATATTCAGTTCCCAAAAGACTACATCAGAACATCCATAGAAATAAATCTTCAGTCTCAATAGTCCTGCTTAAGAAGGTGAGGCAAAAAAGCTTCATCAAAGAAATGTACTTATTTGTCATATCTGATTCAAAGCATACAAACTTAAGTAAGGAATAATACCAGATACTGTCCTTGGATGCAGTTTTTAGCCATGTCTGATCTTGGTGACTCACCAGTATATCTGGTATGAAAGAAATGAGCTCCTAGGAGCAGAGTTATTCCCACTACAGCATTAGAGTTGAGAACTTCTGCCTCTGAGACTTGGAATCCCACAGGAATCCACAGGACAAAGACAATGCCAGTGTCAGACCAGAAGTTCTGCTGTGGGGCCGGAAGTCAAAAAGTTTATTAAGTTTAGTAAAAAGGTTTTATAATCAACCAGAAGTAATTTTTATGGTTTTCCAGTTTTATAGTTTTCCATTTTGCATTGTGCTCTCCCATTTTTTCCATCTACCTTCAGTCCCATCACTAAGCTCTTCCCCTGCTCAGCTTGCATATTCTGCAGAGGAAAGAGGAGCTGAGAGACTGCAATACTTCCTCTGGTTCCTCTGCAGGTTTGCAGCAGGGATAGTAAGGCAGCAGAGTAAACACATCTTCATCAGTAGTTTCTCCCAATTTGAATGCAGCATAAAGATAAAAACAGATAGAGAAAGCTGGTGGAGAGTTGTGGTAAAGAGGTAGGAAGGAGTGGGATGGTAGAAAGAGAAGGGATAGAATACACAAAGTCAGGGCACGTTGTATTTATGAGTGGAGAGGAAGATAAAGGGGTGTTACAGGTGTTAGAAAATTCTGTTTGTGATACAGAAAGAAACAGAGCGACAGGATGACAGTGGTTATTTGTTGTGAATGACTAAAAATGAGTCTGAGCACTGGAAGGAACCTGTGCAAGTCTTGTATTCTGGGATGCATCCCTAAAACTGTAAATACGCAAATCCCACACATGTCCATGAAAGGGGCAGACAGGAAAGGGACAGATGTGTGCAAGGATAACCCAGGGGAGAGGCAACAGCACTGTGCGTGCAAAACTTGGCAGGGCAGCAACCACGAGAGAGTGGCTGGAGCAGGAAGTAGCAGCGTGTGTGTGAAGCTGGAGGAGCAGTGGAAAAGGGGAACACAAGACCAAGAAGGAACTGACAGAAGGGAAGAAGAGAGAGATTAAGAACTTGGGGGAGGATGCACAGTCTATTGCACAGGCACGAAAGAAGGCAGAGGGAAAGGAAAGGAACGAACAAGGAAACATTTGTCGCGCTGAAAATACTCTTGATGAAAAAAAAGGCATGAAAAGATGGTGAAAAAGATAATAAGAGATACATAGGGTTGAGAATAGAATAAAGGAAGTGAGAAGAACAAATGAAAAGAGGAAGAAAACCAAATAAGAAAGATTTTATTAGTTAACAGAAAGCATAAATCTCAGTGAAGAGATTTAAAGAAAGGGCTAGAGCACAACACACTATGGGCAGAACTAGAAATTCCCTGGAGACCAGTGCTGATGATGAGTCCTTTCACCTCCCCTCTCTAGACCTCCATACCAACTCTCTTTCTCAATGCATGTTTGTACCTCCAGCCACAGCCTGTTTGCCTCCCTGAACCCTGGGCTCCAAGGATTGGCACACGCAAAATAAAACGAGACATGCTGAGGGCAGGGAAAGCACAAATGGAACTATTTTCAAAGAAACACACTCCTGAATATCAACGCAAAACACATGAAAGGTGAAAGTGGCACTTTTAGTGATCAGAGCCAAGTGCTGTGGCAGGCAGCAGGGAGGTGGAGCTGCTCTGACAGCTGCTTTCCTTACCTTGGGTGCTCATGAGTGACCGGCTGTCTCGCTGCAGCTGCTGCAGGCTGGAACTCTCTACGTCTCCTCCATGCAATTGTCAGTGGCTCTCCAGGAGTCTTGGAGAGGTTATTTGTGCTCTGCAGCTGTTGAAAAGTGAAGGAAACACGAGGAGTGAAACACCCTCTGGCCCCTAAAGTACAAAAGTTTTGGGAGAATCGGGAATGAAGGAGGCTGGTGCACTGGTGTCAGAGGGAGCAAAGAGCCACACAGAACGTAAGAAAAAGTGTGTCAGTGACTGGGAGGGGCGGAGAAGGAAAATGCAAAGATCTGACAGGAAACCAGACTATAAATCTGCTTTGGGTTTGAAAAAAACACATTTCTGCTCCCCAGCGATAGAGCTTGTTTGCAAATGACTCTGCAGGCAGGTGACAGCAGAGCCCCGACTCACCAGGCAAGCAAATAAAGAGGCACCTTTGCCCCTTCCCCAGGAAGAGCAGTGGGCAGAGGCGGCGGCAGCGCAAATGCCTGGCTCAGGCACAAACCCCAGCCTGTCTCCACTGCCTCACTTCCAGTTCCCCACACTTCCAGGGCATGCTTCCCTCCAGCACAAGGGGACCCGTGCCTCTCCCACCACAAAGCAGCAGCCCTGGCATCTCAGGGCACATGTTGGTTGAAAGCAGGCGGGAAAGAAAAAAGACAGAAAGAACTGAAGAAAACAAGTTTCGAGAACAACAGTTCCCAGCAGAAGGAGTTCTGGGTTTTCCCAAGGTTTTCAAAGGATTTTCAGCAAAGTATCTATTTTATCAATAGTTGCTTTTGCTAAAAAAGTAGCCAATGATGTTTATACATTAGATTATTTTACAGTTGAATGATGCCTTAAACAATGTATTTTCCAAAGGGAGTCTTTAGTGACACAAAGAAGCTGCAGTACCTTCTATGGTTTCAATGTTGGATTCCAGGCTTAAGGCCAACATGCACACCCAGACCCAAGTGGGTCTCCCTGAGGACATTTACCTCTAGGCTGCAACCAGGAGCCTCCCTACAGCCAAACCCATTGGGGCAAAGTCAGCCAGTCCCTGCCCTTGCTGTTCTCCCAATCCTGCAGGACCAGAGTCACCATCACATCTAGAAACATCCTTCAGTGCTGCTGCCATCTTGCTCAGGGATCCTGAGCCTGAACTCCTTGCACGATGTGCTGGTTCCTGTTCTGCTGCTGCCTCTTTAACCCAAGGAGAAGACAAGGCACAGATGCGGCTCCAGTCCCAGTTGCTCCCAGGGCTTTACCTTTGCACTGGGTAGATGAGCACAGGTGAAGCCTCACTGGAGTCAGCAACAGGTCCTGGATGTGTGAGGATCAGAGAAAAGAACCCTTGAAGGAAGGATGAGTGTACTAAGGATGCCTGAGTGCAAGGGTCACCACTCCAGGTACACGTGCAAACACATCAAATTACAGGAACAGCACGGGAGAATTCGAGCAGAGCTGCCCACAGGTTTTGCTGCCTGGAATACATTCTGCTCCCTCATGGTTTTTGCAAGGTTCAGTTTCTTCTGAGGGTGACTAGACGAAAACAGCTACTTATATATGGGCATGGGTATGTTTTTATTTCCTGAGTGAAAATAACAGCTATAAAAGCAGAAACACTGGGAAAAATAAGCATAAGTGATCTATGAAAGATAATTTAGGAATGTGTGTGGGGGGAAGGCATGATGACAGTAGTGGAGTGAGAGAATAAGAAAGGAAAAAATATTTGGTAGAGAATAAAGAAAAAACACAACAAATGGAAAGTAAGTATAAAAGAACAGTGGAAAAACTATCAAAGGATGCAGCAGTGTCGAACAGAATAGAGGAAGTGAGGTGATAAAGTGAAAAGAAGAAAAGTAAAGAAAACAGAGAAAATACATGGCTCAACATGTATTGTCGCCACAATAACATGCAGTGTTCTTATCAAACTGAAAACCTGAACCCTGCAAAACCTGAAAGGGTGCAGAATATATTCCAGGCAGCAAAATATGGTGGGCAGGTCTCCTCCAATCCTCCCTTATTCTTTCTCTAATTTCACGTGTTTGTATCTGTACCTGGACTGGTGACAGTCTAAGCCTATCCATACCAATGATACTGAAAGGGATTCTGGAAGCAATTCCAGTTCTCTAAATCAAGAGCTCAAAGACTAAAGAAGGCAGGAATTTCTGTCTCCCGCTGAGCAATAGCAGAACATGCTATATGCCCTTACCAATTTGTTTCCAGTGAGGACTACACCGTTATGTGCTACTTGTACTCTTGTGCAACTTTACCAAAATTCACTGCTGAACAAACTTGGAGCTGCACGTGACAAGGGGCAGGAAAACTTCCTGCTTTGAGCAGCCAAAAATCTCTCCGTGCGACAACTGCACAGGTGAGGTTCTGCAGTTCCTGACTGGGGGAAAGTCAGTGATACTTTGGGGAAAACTTGTGAAATACAGCTATAAGAATCATGGCCTACAATTGTTCCATCAAAACCAATAAAAGTTACTTTTGAGTTGAGCTTTCTGCTGCTTTCACAGAGGAAGCTGATTTGTGCATGCAACAGAGGAACCATTTTAAGCACAACCAGAGAAACTAACTCTGCTGGCAGGAGGCTTTGTGGCTTCACTTCAATTTAAAAACCACAGATCTTCCACACATGGTTCCTAACCTGAAAGGAAAAACATGCTAAAAATTCAAATCAAGACTCACCAAGTCTCATTATAGCTTTCTCCTTCTGTCCTTGATTTCTTCAGCAAACAGGGTATCAGACAGCAGACTCTGAAACTGCCCTACGGAGCCAAGCAAGGGCTCAGGTATTATTTGTTCTGCTTCTGCTTTTGCTTTGTTTAATGCTGTAGATTACAAACAGATCAAAAAGTACAATAACTGTTTTTAAGAAGATTCCACATTTCCCTGAGCCTGAAGTGACGCCCTAGAGATGAAGCAATTATCCAGCAAAGCCTGAGCAGCTTTAAGGAATCTATCACAGAAATCAAAGGACCTGAAATTCTCATAAAGGCTTTACTGCCAAACTGAGATTAGCTGAGCAGGATTCAGTCATCAATCACAAAGCCATATGTAACTGAGTATCAACTTTCTTTTAAAAGAATTTACAATCTTAATCCCAGTTTTCAGGTGTAAAAAATTCTCTCAAGCTATAAAAGTCTTGCGGTGAGGTTGCAGTTCCTTGAGGCTGGTAGACTGAAGTTATATGTTTCACACAATGTAAGTGTAGAAAATAATGATGTTCTATTAAGCAACCAGAAGACACGAAAGAAAAAAACACAGTCCCAATGCTGTGTCTAAGAGTTTGACTGGTAGAGTTCTAAACAAGAATTTTTCCTTTCTTTTCTTTTCCTTTTTTTATTTCTTTTGGTGAGAAAATGGAATTGCCTCAAAAATCTGTCATCTGTTTCTTTTTTTATGATAATAATTAAAAAAATTCCACTGGAACTTCCAGTTTAACAAGCTGTCCAGTTAATGGGTAACAATAACCATTTTTTTTGTTTTGGTTTGGTTTTTTGCCTTTTTTTTTGTTGTTATTGTTTTTGGTTGTGGCTTCTCAGAATTCTTTCAATAAACTTGGTACGGGAAACAACAAATTGCGCCTCTGTTTTCAAAGGAGCTCCTCTCACCTGAAAGTCCCCTGGAAGGACACACCTGGTATGTTTGCTGTCTTCCTCTTTCCCAGAGACTTCAGTTAAGAAGGGTATTATATAGTTCCTTCCAACTGGTCCAATTCTGCAGCATCTGAGCCCTGAAGGTAAAACCTGAAAGACAGCTGCATCTTAAACCCTTTGGTGGTGCTGTACTTTCCCTTCCTCCAGGCTTTTACTTAGGGATCTGTGCATAAAAAAGCCAGAAAAATTTCAAGGTTATTCTATTAGGTGCTCAAACAGTGGAGAAGACTCGGAATCTTAGATATTCCTCCCCATTTTTTGCTGGCCTCCTAAGTATTTTGCCCAGGGGTGACTTTCATACCATAGCGTTGTTATTGGGTTCTATAGGGAAAGTTTCTCTTCTTTCTCATTCTGTCTGTCCCGTAGGAATTACATGTAATTCCTGTGGGAATAAACTTCTCTCAGTGGAAGGTTCTCCTTGTACTCCACGACTTCCTACAGAAGGTCTTTTTATAGAGGTGATTCATCAGCTGTAAGTCAGAACTGAAGCTGCTGCAAAGATTTAAATAGCTGCAGACTGAAGAGTTAAAAAAAAAAATCAGCATTTGGAAGTAAAGAAACACAAAACTGTCCAGCTCGTAACCTGCTGCTCCTTTTCTTCTGTTCCTTTCTTCTCCCAAGACAGCCATCCCAGCCCATGAGGAGACTGCCCTTGACTCCTTATCAGTGTAACAGTCCTGCAAATCCCTGGGTACCAGAACCGCATTTCACCAACTAGTGATTTGAGAACTAATATATTGCATTTCTCCTGCATGCCTGAGCACAGCAGCACCGTATATATTGTTAACACAACCCTTCCAACTCTTTAGAGCAGAGAAACAGAAGTATTAAATATTTTCCCCGTTTTACATATTTTATATTATCAGCCTTGCTCAACTATCCTTAGAGACTATCACTCTTACTTAAGGATGCTCACAATTTATCATTTTTCTCTGGAGATCTGACTTCCAGAACAGAAGTATTTCCCTATTCAATTCACCAGCCTGTGGATAAGCAGCTGTTAGTGTTCATCTGCCTTTTCTAGGCATTAACATCAAAAATGCCCCTTGATCTTAAAAAGTGACACACAGCGTGGTTTCTTTAACACCTTTGGGGGTAATGGTTTAAATCCAGCAGGGAAATGTTCTCATCTATAGGTTTATGATACACATTTAAACAGTGTTTCAATTGCCTCAACTATGAAATAAGATGACAGCCAAGCATATATCAGAGGGGAACAGAGAGCATAAAATTCCCTCTTTCATTTGACACTGGTGGGGCTTACCTGGTTTTGCACAAAATGTACAGTCTCTGTCAAGTTTGACAGTATTATGGGATTTATCCGAGTCTGCTGTTAGCATATTCACCCATTATGGAAAAATATGGAAAATTTTGGGATCAGCGTTCACAATCCATGGCACAGTGGGTAGTGCTCTGCCAAAAGACCAGCCCTCCACTGAAGCAAACAACCCAGAGCTGGGTTTTTGATAGAACAAAGTGGAACAAAGCTTTATGCTGAGAGAGGGTAGATTTAGATTGAATTTTGGGAAGAAATTCCTCCATATGAAGATGGTGAGACCCTGGCACAGGTTGCCCAGAGAAGCTGTGTCTGCCCCATTCCTGGAAGTGTCCAAGGCCAGGTTGGACAGGGCTTGGAGCAACCTGGGGTAGTGGAAGGTGTCCCTGCTCATGGCAGGGGATGGAACTGGATGAGCTTTAATGACTCTTCCAACCTAAACCAACCTGGGACTCTACAGTTCTGGGATTCTGTGTCCTGTTTTGCTCCTTCTTGAGGGCAAAGGGAGAAAAGCTCCAGGTCTTTCCAGAAAAGTCAGAGATCATTTAGTGCTTATTGCAACTATTCTCCTTCCCTTACATATACATCATTCATCAAAATTGGGCATGAGCCATAGCTCAGGTGCTTAAGCTCTCCCGTATGTTCTTAATTACATGTCCATAGGGCTTAGAATCCAAGGATCTTTAAACCTTCCACATAAATGATTTAGTTTCACAGCAACCAATGAGTTATATATTCATATCCATCCTCAACAGATGATGAGATAAAGTACTGGGGAGGTAACAAAGGAACATTTCCTCCCCGTTAAAAGTGGTAAAAATACTTTTTTTCATATAGTTCAATTTTTTTGTCTATTTAAAAAAACCCAAAACATAACAACTGGAAAAAGTTAAGAGATCAAGCCAGACACTTTTAAAATAATGGGGTTTTTTAAAAACAAAGGGGAACAGGAAGAAATCAAATCACTATTATTGAAAAAAACATTGACAGAATTCAGATCATTGTCACGAGAACAAACTCCAGAATAAATAATTTTAGTTCAACAACTTCTGTTACAATTTTTTCTAAACAGATTAATCAGTCCCATATCTCATCTTTTCCTTAAAACACAAAGTCACATTTTCCCATTTATAAAATAGTAGCATTGTCAATATGTATTCTGATTATTAGACTGAGGGATGTAACATATCTGGAATCTGAAGGATAATCTATCAAACTTGAAATTTAGTAGATGCAAGGTGAGGTGGGTGACTTATTTTTGTTTGGTTTTTTTTTTTTAATTGGAAAAGTTTCTTATCTTCTTTATAGGTCAGCATCTATTCCAATTAAAAAAGTATGCAGATTTTTAATAGAGACAAATTGGAAACAACTGCAGAGTTTTAATGGCTCACATTCTTCAACATTTTATCTTTTTGAATCTATACAGCTTCTTCAAAAGGTCAGGAAAAGGAAAACTTGTGCTAAGAGCACTAAGATATCTCATAGAAATACTAATGTTAGGGTTAATTAATAATATGAATGATGTAATTTCTAAACCAAGAGTTATCTATTAATCCACATAGCTTGAATGGTAAGGGGACATTTTCTACAGCTTAAATATCCAGGGAATGCAGCACAGAGCTGGAAGTTAAGGGCTTTTAAACTTTCATTACAGGTGTTCGCATCTGCCATGATTCACATAATCCACCAGTGCTTCAGTCCCCTCACCTGTAAAGAGAACCACAACACCTTTGAACCTGGAACCGGTACATAAATGAGATGTGTCAAAACCAGACTGTGAATCTCCACGTGACCATATCCTCAGTACGTGTTAGAAAAGCAAGGATTTCTATCTTGAGTCCACCAAAGATCCATCTCTGCCAGACAACACAAACTGTGTGTTCCCAAAGCTGGAAACTGAAGCCATCCTTATGGAAATCCTTATGGAAATACACCTCCACTGCAGGAACACGTGTTGGCTCATTATAGGAGAACAGAGATAAGGTTATGAAACAGGAATTTGCCCGAAGCAACTTGTGCTAAGTCAGTAATTTGATGGAAAAGTTATCAGATCCCAGAGGTCAGGCTGAGATATTACCATGTTATGCCTCTTTTCTCCTTATTGTTTCTTTTAAACAGAACAAGCTGTAGCCAACATCACATTCACAGCTATTCTGCCAAAACAGAAATGATCATTTCTGAAAGCTTCCGAGGCAGGTTATGAACATATAATGTTTTCCAAGCAAGGGATGGAGGGCGGAAGCAGCAGGTAGTGGAGAGTTCTTGAGTGGTTTTTAACAGCCTGTGAGACTGAACTGGCCCGTGTGACTTAGGGCACAGCCCTGAGCTTACAGAAATCTTGACGTCCCACTTGATCAGTATGTGGGATTTCTCTATGACTTGCTACTTATAAATTACTTTTTCATCTTTGGATATATTTGTTCTCCCAAGCTCCCATGTTCATTTTCTTTTTAACCGTGTAGTTCCCCAGGGAAGGACTCTGAGCATTTCTGTAGAAGAGCTCTTAAGGTGCATATAAATAGTGGTCATATATCACTGAATATTTTACATATGTGAGATTAAAACATAGCCATAAAACTATATGACTGCTATTTATTGATCCATAAATGAATACCTGGGTTTGAATTTTTAATATTTCTTTTTGAAACAATAGTGTCGGTTTCTGGAAGCTCTGCTTTTTCACTGCATGACAACTCTGTGTTAGAACATTTAATACCTTTACATCTAGAGGACTTTCACTTCATTCCAATACCCACATACCCACAGCCGTTACAGGCCATTAAATTTGTAAAAAACATTAATTCTCTTGTCATCCATGGAGTTACTTCTGATGCACCTGATGTAATAGAATGCAGATAACACATCTCAAAATAAGTCATGGAAATGAAATTAATTCAAGCATACATAGGTCTACGTTTTTATCTGTAGATCTAAATTGCCAAGATTTTAATAACATCTTAAATTTATTACAATAATAGATAATGATATCTAATAAAACTGAAGGCTGATGTTATGAGACATTGCAGTAATTACCTGGTTTGATGTGTTAATTACCCAATTCTTATGTAAAACACACCAGACCACTGCTGAGCTTACTGACCCCCATTCATTCACAGAAATATGCCAACGTTGTATTTTGTATGTAGGAGAGAAAGGACAGAGGTGGACACAGTCCCTTCATATAAGATTGAAAAAAAAAATGGTCTAAAATTTATAGCACTCCATAGTGCTTTAGACTTATTTAAGAGTCTAAAAAATTTTGGATAGAACAAAGAAACCATATTGTCTATTTCTGAACAGACATGAAATGATGCATTTATCCTATACCAAAATATGAAAAACTGCTTATAAACTTGTAGGCTTAAAATTCCAGAGAGTAAAACCTGTAAATTTTAAGAAACCCAAGTGACTCCTAAATTGGACTTTCAGTGAGACAAAGAAGCAATAATCTTAAAAGTATTGACAGAAAGAGGGAACTACCATTTTATATTAGGATTTAGGGAATGATATATTCCCCTTGCAACTACAGTATCCAATTCTTATCCTTACATGATGAAACAAACTAAATTCTATATTCTATCATGGATCTATTGAGCTCTTTCTCTACACCAGTATAATTGAGGAATTTAACAGTTACTCACACTAATCCTGAAAATTTGTCCACAACAAAATAATTCTTTCTCAAAACACACCAGCAGCCAGTCTTTTACTAATGACATCCCTGTTAGAGACTGGCCTGCCTTTGTCCTGAGCAGAAGTTACGCATGTTTCGTACCTCAGGTTGTTGGATTTCTCTCCTCATGAGAAATGCAAGTGTGCACGGAGCGTGTTTGCTCTCACCGTATTTAACCGCTCACTAATAGGTGATTCAAGGTTTTGTAGCATCATCCACTTAACAAACAAGACAGGACACTTCCTCCAGGAATGGTCAGCAATCCATTTCTGGCTGTGCTGGCTTCCCAGGGGAAATGTCAAGTGTTTGCACAAGACTATGGTTTGGGTCTTAAGAGACTAACACATCGACAACAGGCTGTCATGAAGGCTGAGAGCTGCTTGGAAAACCATCAGTCTTCCACGGACAAGGCAGAGAGTGGGATTCCTAGTAAACATTCCCTGAAATCTTTGCCCTGTTCTGTTCTTACAGAACCTAACTCTGGTCACTGCTAGAGGCAAGATGCTCACAAAATGTCAGAGAAGTTGAAACAGGGAATCTGATTTTTCCCATTTGATCTATTTTTTAATACAAAAGGTATAGAAAATATTTCACGTTTGGACACCACCTGTATCTGGAAATACAACCAAAGTAACTAGGCAATGATGCAATCAAAGTAATTAGGTAAACAGGGTTTGGAGATGAGAGAGGAGCAGTGAAGATGGGTACATAAGTTTCAGAAGACTTAACTCCTGCAAAGACAAAAGTACAAGCTCTTAGTAGCCAACAAGTGAAGATCTGCTTGCAAAGCTGTAGCTCTCCTTAGTTCTGTATGGACAAGGAAGTAAAAAAGCCACATGGAAATGGAAGGGTAATGAAATTGTCTTAAAAGTGATTCATACACACAGAACACTGTTCTGTGTTTACCAGCAGTCACTGGCCTAAGATGTTCCTGAGGAATACTCTGGTAATTGACGGCTTCAGAGAGAATAGAGATGACATCAAAGAAGAATAGAAAGCTCTAAACATGGAATATGAAGGAAATAAAAAAATAATACACTAATATTGCATTTGAGATGATTAAAGTAAAAGGATAGAAGGGAAAACCAGACCTTGGATGTGGAGTGTTGGTGGAAGGGGCTGCTGAGCAGGTGTGGAAGGATCAGTAATGCTGAAGGCACAGATACACAAAGGGGGAGATTTTGTCCTGATTTCTTGAAACAGACCAGGAATTAATTTACATTTCTAAAGACAGTGGCAGTGTTCTGCTTTCAACAACAGCTAAGAAATAGACATTTGCTATCAATAGTACTGTACACTGCTACAATACCTTCATCTAAGGTTTTCAGCAGGCTCTCTAAGGTTCTCTCTCACTACTAAGAAAGCAGCTCAGTAATATTGACCGACACTGCAGAAAAAACAGGACTTGAAATTTTACAGAACAGCCACAGACATTCTCAGCAGAGGCAATCAAGAAATGCCCTCATAAGACTCAGCACAACTTGATCCTTATTACATTAAAATCAAGGTCCAACCTTTTCTCCGTATGGGAAACCATTGTGGATGCCTGAGGTGTAAGACACAAAACAAGTATGATAATGAGTAACAAAAGCCCTAATAAAGATGAATTAACAAACAAGAAGAAGGGAGAAGAAAGATTAAGATGATGATACAATGCTTTCAGCAGAGGTTTTCACTTTGCTGAGTCTAGTCTGAACTGACAGCCCTGGCTGGGAGCGAAAACTCAAGTGTTCAGAGGAGTGGAGAAGGAGAGCTCACTTTTATATTTTGCTGAGTTGAAAAGTGTCACTTTTCATTTCGCTTTTATAGTTGCTGGAGACCATTACCGCTCAGCCCGGATTGGCTTTCCGTGCCCTGGAGAAAGTAAGTGACATCTGAGCAGGCAGTAACTGTGTGGTTTATCGGCTCATTACATGGTACCCCCACAAAACCACTGCAGGCTCATCTGCAACGCTTCAGCCTCACATCACTTGGGTGAAGCAGTGTACCAGGCACGGCTCCTTTTGTTTATATAACTCTCACCAGCTTTACAACAGGGGAGCAGGAACACAGTGTCTGCTCTGACAAGCCCAGGGGAAAGCAGGATCATGACAGGAGACCTTGCAGGAACTCGCTGTCCTTGAAGAGAGGAGGGGTGAGAGGGAGAACTATCAGGACATGTGCACACGGTACAGACACTGGGCAAATCTTATTTCTGGAATAAGACATATACATCCTTTTTAGCTGAATTCAGAATGTCTCCATATGCTGTGAGGGGGTGAAGGTGATGCAGTAAGGACAGATTCTTTCTGGCATGACCCTGAGAGCAAAGAAAGGGGCACTACAAAGCCCAACTGCTTCTTTCTGGCTACAGAATTTAGATTAACCCACTGTGAGACTCTGAAGAAGGAGACAACTGTGGGTAAGATGGCACTTGGCTTTTTTCTAATGAATACTCAGCACTCCTATGGACAGAAAGAAGAGGAAGAGGAAGCAAAACCCAGCTGTGCTGCTGGAATGATGAGAAGCAAAGGCTAACTAGTTCTGTCTTGGAGCAAAAGAGAGTAAGAGGAGATAAGAATATTCATTGTCTGTAGGTTCAGTGACTGGATGGTACCAGGGCTGTGAAGTCAGAGACTGTAGGATCAATGCACAAACACAACCTGCTGCTCTGCAGCTCCCTGTAATTGAGGCAGCTGGCAACTGTCCCTGAAAATAGTGCACTGTTGTAATTAAGAAAGAAGACTAAGGTGAAGTTAGTATTCTGGATCTCAATTCTGTAAAATCTCGTGCAGGTTCTTCCATACTGTGAACAGTCCTACTGAAGTACCAGTGCTTAAAATTAAGGCCATTAATAAGTCTCTGCAGGATCAGGATCAAGGATTTTATTTTAAATCCCATGTTAAAACTGGAAAGGGGCTTCATGAGAAAGACATTAGAATAAAGTAGACTGCAAACCATATTCCATAAATTCTAAGATCCTAGAACCTATACAAGCTGTGCTATTCATTAACATTTCTGATCTTCCCCAAAGTCATCAGAGATTAATATGATTGCTGCAGCAAAGGGCTACAAATACTATTGAGAAATAAAACATTTACGTACATATAAAGCCAGACTAAATTTGATTGCCTTTGCATAGCATCTCCACATTTGTATTGATACATTTGCTATCATAAAGTGGGAAAAAGAAGACACTAATTTCTCTGCATTATTTCCAGTGCTGAATACATCAATAGTGTGAATATATCATAAACAGCTGTGAAATCCAGCCTTGCCTCCCATCAAGAGTAAGACATTAGCCATGTTATTATCAACACAATGACACACGCAGAGAAAAGGAGAGGGTTTGGGATGGGTTTTTCACATGTAAGGTAAAAAGGTACTTTCCATGGTGTGTTTCTACGACTCTTTTCACTGCCTCAAGCAAGTTGCATCAACCCCCCTGTACCAGATATCTTCCATTACCTCCACATGGATGCAGAGAGGGTTATCTCATACATCAGCTTGTTATTCAGGTAGCTAATGACTTCAACCAGACAAAAAGTACTAAAATAAAATGCAATTTGTTTGGAATTGTTTTAGAGTCTACAAACTCCCAGGAGCTGGCAGAGTTGGAATCAAAAGTGAACTTTAAGGCTTTGTACAAATTGAAAGATGGATTAAAATATACTTCAACTCATTTCTTTTGTATTTACAGTAGATTAAATTATTACACTTGGTTCTTTTTGAGATTTTTTTCCCACCTCCCCAAGTGCCCTACTCTATTTCCCGTTCCTGCATGAAAAGAGACAATTCCATTCCTTAGTTCCCATGCAAAATCATATGAAAGAGGTCTGTGGTTATTTAAGAAATCTTTGCCTCCAAACCCAGGTCCTCATTTGTTTGCCAATGTCGCCTTAAGAGAGCAGGCAATGATCTGAAAATGTGGAACCAGAGAATGTGCACACTTTGCAGTTTCAAACTCCTCATTCCCGTATGTGCTCAGTCACTTGCAGCATTTGCTGTCCCTGTTTATCTTCCCCAGGAGCAGCAGTGCAGCTCCCTCCGCTGCCTTGGTGTTACTTGTTCTTGGGCCATCTGCGTGGGTGACACTGATTTATTCAGCCACTGAGCGAGCTCCCAAGTTTGGGCCAGAAGGATGAGCAGCAGCTTTGCTCTCCTAAGCAAAGCACTTGTGCAATCCCCAGCGCAGTGCTCGGGTCTGATTTGCACCTGATGTGCCACTTCCATCTGACAGCGCCAAGAGAACCCAAATGTCCAGACCACGAAGTCGGTGAGTGCAGCTGTTTCCACCCCACAAGGAAATCGGAGCAGACAGCACTTCCTGTCCCTCTGCCCCCACCGTGGTCACTCCCCACCACACCAAGCCCATGTGGGAGCTGCACTGTGCTCTGCTACTTCAAAAACTTCATTACTTCTACAAAATATGTTGCAGCACATTTAACAATGCACTGTGAAGGATTATAAATTATTAAAGCTAAACCATTCATGTCAGAAATAAATGAACAAAGCCCATTTTGCAATGCACCATCCCTGATTTATTTTTATTGCATTCATTTAGCTCATTTGTTAATTCTCAAAACCCAGCAGTCCGCACAGAGTGGGTCTCACACTCGGCAGTGAATGCTAGTGGGGTTGTGTCTCCTCTCATAAAGGAACAGATCATTTTGGGTCAACAAAAACCATACAAAATACAGGAAATTATCAACCAACTGCTTCTGGATTTCACACTCTGTGTTTTCCAAGTGTCTGCTGCTTTGAACATCTCTTTTTAAGAACCTTATCCACACACTGCATTTGCATGGGGATACAAAATATGCAGAATCACACTCCAATTAGAAATAATTTTAAATACAGCTCTGGCTAATATCTACACTGTGAGAGACTGATACTATCTTGGCTGCTCCCTGACTTCCAGTGGGCTTGTTTGTGAGCATCATAAATAACCCTGCTTCTATTTAAAGTTGTAGTTTCACGAGGTGAGGATTTCTTTGGGGGTCCAGGTTACGGTAGTGGGGATCAGACATTCTTCCCTTACTGCTGTGCTATTCTTGTTTTCTGTATTACTGATATATTTTACAAAATAAGCTGTGATCACATACAGGAGAGGATAAATAAGCATATAATCTCAGATCTACTGCTAGTAATATGAAGCCATAACCCTACTTTTTTTCTTCATCCCATTTTTGAAGAGATTCTCTGTGGAGACATATGCAAATCTATAGACAAATTCCTATGTTAAACACTGAAACAATTCCTCAATAAAATTATAATGGACTTAAAAACTACTTCAAGCTATTTTACAACAAATATACATGCACCTGCAGCAAAATAAAATTCTGGAATGATACTGGACCCTCTCAATTCCAGTCACTTCATCACAAACCCGGGTTTCTCTTTATGGCTCAGTCCCTGACAGCAGTGACTCCTGTAACAGAAAAAGCTATTTAAGCTTTCTTTACTGGAAGAATGCCCAAAGAAAATGGAAAGCACAAACTTATGTGAGAACCAGAAGAAAGCAGAATGCTCATCTCTCTTAAGTGTCTTTTCTTACAATTCTGCCAAAAAATATTTCAAATTCTATGCATGTCTTGTTAATACTATGCTTAAATTAGTTCATACTATTCCAATATTAATTATCCCACAACATTTTGCAACCACTGCGGAATTATCTTTGGTAAAATTTCATAGGTTTATTGATTGCGTGTCAATATTTTAATCATAAACAGTTTCACAGATGGAATATTTTAAATCCTTCCTAAGGTTTCCATGTGCTTCTCTGGGCTATTTTTTCTTGCCATTTAAAGAGGGAATAAATTCTCAGAAGTTAAAATGGATTTGAACAGGTAAGAAAGCAAAGGTTTTCCTTCTATTCTGATCTATTCTATACTATTCTACACTGTTCTGTTCCATTCCTATCCTTTTCACAACACTGGAAGTGGAGAGGTTTGTAGACCCAAATCACTGCTCTTTTCTGGGAGTTTCCCTATTCATGAAACTGTAGAATATCCTTGCCTGCATTCCAAGCGCACCACAGAAATTAGGGCATTTAATCTTGCTGCCTATTCACAGCAAAAGCACCTATAAAAATGAACAGGATGCAAAATTAGGTGTCATACCCTCTAATTCTGAAAACAACTTGCTATCACGCATGATGTTTCCCAGCACAAACAGCTCCTGATGCCTGAGCAAATTTCCATCTCCTAGGATGCTGCTCCCAGAGTGGATATGGGCACATGGAGCCCCACAATCTGTAGTACAAAGTGTGCTCAGTCTGGCAGAAAAAAGACTTTGAGAAGAATTTCTTTCTCACTGACAGGAGCACAAGTACTCCCTAGTGAGGGGGGCTCTCCTGCTGTGCGAGGGGGTTTACAAGGAGGTGAAAGGGATGAGTATTTGCTGAGGTAAGGTCTAAGGAGAGGGGAGGAAGCAGATCCTCTGTTGCAATTCATAGCAAGAGAGAAGCTTCTACACAGCCTCTGTTGTGAGAGTCTGCAAGGAAGAGCAGCTGAGCTCACCTGAATCCCTCAGGCAGAGATGCTCCTCACACCTCGGCAGGGTGTCCACACCTCCACAGACCAGGACAGACACCACTAACAAATAAATAAATCTCCCTCATGTTCAGCAGGATGGGAGCAGGCACTTACTGAGCATGAGCTTCTCCCGTAATGTACCACACTCAGGGTCTGAACTTCTGCACAGAATGATTATTCTACTCCATTCATCTTTATGCATGAACTGGATTTATTTTATTTTCCTAAGCCATTATTTAATACAATAGGCAGTGCAGAAACTAAGAAGCTAATACAATCACTTCTGCTGTGTACTGCATGCTTCTCTGGCTGAAAATGTAAAAATGTCAACATGCATGAAGTATATCAGAAGTGTCACTAGGCCTGTTTTGTATGCAAAAGAGCACTGAAGAAGTTATTTTATTTTAAAATATATATTTACTCTAAATTACATTTCTCTTACTATACCTTCAGTACTCAACAACTAGTTTAAAAAAAAAAATTCTGACTGATCTTTAGATATTTATAAGCAATGCAAAGCAAATGATTAACAAGACTCAGATCCAGACTGAGATGTCAATATGCACCACAGCCTCAACCTGAGCAGGCTTGTCATCCCTGAGCTTTTAAACAAATGTGAGCAGTTAAGGTGGCTCCCAGTTCCCACCAAAGGAACAGGTCTGAAACCTATTTTGCAGCATTGACTAATGCTGCAGAGACTGAAATCTTCTCAAAGGACCCATGTTTCAACAAATGCTGCTCAGCTTTAAACCTGAATGCCCTTTATATGTAGTATCTCTTACTTCCTACCTTATACATAATTCTCATCAGAGGGAAGCAGCTACAGAAGGATCTCCTGTGGTCACCTGAGCAGTGTAAATTTTTTCATACCTGTGAACTTTGTCAGGGATTGCAGTTCAGCTTTGGTCCTGGGCAACACAGTTGTGTTACTGTGATAGTTAAAGGATGCAATGCCATTTGAACCAGTAACAAGTGGAGCAGAATATGTGATTGTTCCTCTTCAGCCAGAGAACCAGCTCTGCCAGCAAACAGGCAGAGAGCCCGTCACGGCCATAGCAGGGCTTACTGGTGCCCTTCAGCACAGCTCAGATCCTGTTTGCTCACACTGGCAGGGCAGAAAGGGGCAGCTCCATGAGCAGGATCATGAACATGAGCAACGGGAGCCAAGGAGCAGGGCTGGGATGCCGGAGACACCCTGACCTCAGTGGGATATCTATTCACGAGTGCCTGAGCCACTACAGCAACAGGCAGCAGAGAATTAACACCATCACCATAATAATGATGACTCTTCATTATTGAAGAAACACTATTTTAATCACCCCCTTCTTCTATTAAAACCTTAACAAAAATCCCCAGTAAGTAATCTGCATTTCACAAATGACAGTGACCTCGGTCTGCCGCGACAACGACCAGAACTTGCTTTAGGGCAATGGGCTCTTAACAACTGTCAGTTTACAGCAAATGAACATTTATCTGATTTTTTTATTCTATTGTATTGTATTTCTGTAATGGTGCTTGAAATTAACATTTTTACTTGTTTTTTTCACTTTTTTGATCATTAGTGTAGTAATTTATACCAGCAAAATGACTACTACAGTTTCATTTGTGTCCTAAAAACCTATTACGTGTCTGAGTAGAAATTGTGCAGCTTTTGGAGGTTGACTGTCTTATTTCTAAGGTCATACTTGGCCTATTGTCCTAAACCAAACTGACTCCACCTCAAATATTCACAAGTGGAATCCTATCAAATTAAAAGCATGAAGTGAAAGAGGAAAATAGAGCCTAGACACATGGTTACACCATCAAAGCTAAAATTATCTGTAACTAGTCAACGTATTCCAGACATCTCCATGGGCTTTTTCTTCTTGGGAGGCCCCTGTAGTATTCTTCAGATTTTAAAAGACCTCATAAGTGGAGGTATTCAATAAGCTGCTGGATATAATTCATCTTACTTTAATTTATTGGAACATGTTTCTATATCACTGTTCTTACTTTAACAAAGACATTTTTGAAACTGGTAAAACTAAATGCATACTTAATTTATTTCACCCAGTAAAGAATCCTGGAGAAAATCAATTTCCATTTACAAAGGAATCCCAGCAGGCTGGATGTCCCATTACTGCAGTACTGTGCCTCTTACATCCAGGTTTATGTGACACATGGTATCATTTCTTCTCCATGATTCTATTACTTCTGGAAAACCATGTTAAAACATAATACAACATAGAATGTAACTTCAGACTGAGAAAAGCTGTGAAAATCAGAGGTAGTGCTGATCACTGGCAGGTTTGGTTGCACAGCTGATGATCAATGCACACATTTTCATATTTTTGCCACCATGTGACCAAGCAAACTTCTTACACTTCACCCTCCCAACTACTGAGGTACTCCCAATAGTAGTGTTTCTAACCTGCTAGGGCATGAAGTGGGCTGAGACTGCTGCTGTTTTATTTAGTCATTTACCCTGACCCCAGCACTGACAAAGGTCATGCTGAAACGTTCACACAGCAGTTACTCACCTGGATGAGTGGTTCCCCTCCAAGGTGATGCTCTCCAAAACTACAGTGATCCGCCTCACCCTTCCCTACCTAAAGGCCACTTCCCCGTGTTTAGATAAAGGAGTGGGATTTTGTGTTCATTTCTTGAATTTCAGGCTACAAGCAAGGACCCATTACAATAATTTATAGCTGCCACAGGTCTCAAAGTATATGTTATGTTGAAACAACACCAAACAATCCAACCCTAATAAAAGCATTCATTGTGAGACCCAATATTCATGTAGGAATTTAATTTGATTTCAGGTTGGGCCTTAATTTCACTTATAATTTTATACTAAGTATAAACAAAAAGGGTGTGTTTACATACATATTTAAAAGGTGCTGAGAATTACAGGACCCTAATTCCCTTGCAGCTTCTGATGACATTATAAACTATGGGAGAGAGAACCCAGTGGACTGCGCAACCAGAACCCAAACCATAAATGACACCTCTGCAATTCAAACCTGACCTGCTTTGTACTTCAGACAAAATATTGGTACAAATGCTGTGCAGTTCCCAGCATTTTAGTCCTCCTGCACCTGCTTATGCTGCTTCCTCAATAATGTGCCCTCAACATTCCCACATCCGTTGATTTTCACGGAGCCCGGCTCCTCTTCAAGTGTTTCTGAAGAGTTTTGATATTCTTGCACACGACATTTTGCAATCAATGAGCACAGCTTCAGGAGGAATGCTGATTTAGGTGTACACCGGCATACCCGGGAATTACGAGGGCTTTTTCTGGAACTGCAATGTGCACAACATTGCAATGAATAATGCTGCACTCCCCAAGCTGGCATAAGAAATGGCTGTAAAACTAATCACCTCCTAGCCCTAGAATGACACAGCTGAGGTTGCCTTTGCATCCTTGATTCACCTGAAGGTGTGTTTTGCCCCTCATGCACACTAGCACAGGTTTCAAAGGCACCTAAGGGAATCAGATGCTCCTGTTTCATTGATGTTCCAAGGAATGCAGCTCTGCACCAAGTTTTGAAACTGTTGAAAACTATAATTTACTGTATTTAATTATACAACCCTTCTGTCTTACTAAAGGATAGATGGTGCTTACTGAAGTCGTGTCTGAGCAAAAGTAATCAAGTTCTTAAATTTTAGTATATCCTTAAATCCATTTCCTTTAGCAGGAATGTAATGAATCTCTGTTCTGATGAGGTGTGATGTTTACTTTAAAATAATATCTGAAAGCAGGAGAGAAAACCATCTCACATCTAAGTATTTTCCTCTTCTGAACTGCAGGACTCAGAAGTGAAAAGAAGAGGAAGACAAAAAATGTGTATTTCTTAATAGTGCACATAGTGACCAAAGGCAAAAAGAATGGAGAAAAGATTTTCAAATGTGGATATTGTCTATTGCTTATCCACATAATTAGTATGTAGACTACACAATAGAAATACCTATGTTCAGTATAAACACTTATTTTTCACTTGCTAAGGCAAAGCAATTGAAATTTGGAAAAGGAAATCACAGGTAAGACAGTGACAGTAATCATTCCAGTCCACGGATAACAATCTACCCATGTGACAGGAGACATTCAATTTTTATAACCTGGATCTATGTCAGGTGACTGGGATCAGAAAATAGAGGGCAATTTGTTCCTAACACTTCTTTGTTGCACATTTTTTACAAGGTTTTAACCTCTAGCAACTCTGGGATTTGAAAGGAGGAGGTATCTCCCTTACACAATATCCCTACATCCCACATCAGACTAAGAGTAAATTCCAGCAAGCCATTAACTGTGTGTAAATCAATAAAAACCAACCAAACAAAAATAAATCCCAGAGACCAAACATATAAGATCAGAATTTCCAAGTACTTGCCTGATTTATAGACTCTCTTTACTAATTCTGAACCCAAGCCTGTTATCAGCCCTCGAGCAGTGCATCAGGAATGCCACACAGCCACCAGTCTTTGTCCTTATCTCCGTCACCACTTCCCCTCTGCCACTTCAACACAGCACAGAAAAAGCAGCAACTACTCTACTCCTGGATATCACTACAGGCATTTTTGCTCATTATTTGAATATTATGTACTCGATTGCTGCACACAGATTTGTTGTTACAAATACAGTTGTCGCCTGCATGTTTCACCCTTTAATAAGCTGCTGTTAAAAATGCCTTAAGATGCCCAACACGTACAGCTACAGCACATAAAACACAAACCATACAGAAACTGCACGGGGCTTGTGTGCACGTGTGTGCACACATGGGACAAAGAGCAGGGAAGGGAGCACTTCCAGAACTTGTCCTGTTGCAGGACTGTGCTGCCACACAAGACAAAGTGATGCTGTAGCATCACTACACGAACCCGCACAATTCAGCAGTGCACCCATGCTGTGTCCGGGGACAGCAACACCGGGAGGAACTGTTGCATCAGACAACTACAAGTTGAAATGAACATGGAGTTGCACATGTTGACTTCTTCCAAATATAGCACAAGAGTATGGTTTTCCTCTACAGATCTCTTTGAATAGTTATGAGAGGTTCGGGCTTCTTGTGAGCAGTCACAGAGCTCTGAAAATGAGTATTTTTTACCATGTTGCTGGTGATAGCATCTGTGGAACAATGTCATGGCATATGCCGCAGGAATGTATCACTGAAATCAATCAACAAAGCCTCCTTCTTAACATGCAGGGAGGGGGAAAAGAAAGGCGAGACACAAATATTTCATATTTAGAAATGCATATGTTCGAAGCAGGCAGTTCTTCGGGCTGTGCCTGTGCTTTGCAGAGCTGCTGCAGAGCCCCTGCTGCAGCTCAGCCCCGTGCCCAGAGCCTCGGCACACACAGCCAGTGCCCAGGGGGCTGCCCCTCTCAGGAAGAGCAGGCACAATGCATCCCTGCTCCCAGCCCACGGATTGCAGAACGTTCACATCCGAAACAGAGTTGGTTCTGTCCGTGCAACATCCTTCATCACAAGGTCCACTAAAATATTCTTTGGCAGAACTCAAAAAAAAAAAAAAAAAAAGACGAGAAAAAGAGCTGTCACCGTTCTTTTACCACTGAAGTACATTTGTACTGCTAGAGACACTCTCAGGGCGTGATCAAAGTAATCAGGACATTATGAGGTAATGAAGCTCATACAGCATAAATTATCTTCTCCCTAATATCTGTGTCTCCAAGATCTTATCTTCTCAGAGGATAAAACCAAATCCAGTGTTCCCAGCTGTGCTGCCCTGTAACACACCGGACACCAGCACTTTGTGACAATTACTATTCCCTAGAAAGCTGCTTTTCTGTGGCTGGAACATTCAGCATGTTTTCAGCATATGTTGAGTCCATACCAAAGGCCAGCTTGGACAGGGCTGGGAGCAACCTGGTCTACTGGAAGGTGGCCCTGTCTATGGCAGGGGGTTGGAACAAGATGATCTTTAAGGTCCCTTCCAAGCCAAACCATTCTGTGAGCCTATGGTTCCATGAACTTAGGCTGCTGGCCATATGCAGGAAGAAAGTCCCACAGAAAAAGTTTTGGAAGCAAAGGTGGGGAAGTGTAAAGAGGCATTTAATTCAAATGCAAGGGGTGGGGGAGGGCAAGAGCTCCTTCATGAACTTTCCTCCTGCTGTCGTCCCAGGTTGTGTAAATATTAGCTATGTGAACTGGAATAATGGCTCGACTGTCTGAGAGGATGACAAGTGACAGTGAAGAACTGGGTCAGGATCAATCCCTATTTGCATACCAATTAGTTAATGTTCTTTCTTTTCTCATACAAATAGAGGAAAGGGTAACATTTCTATTCTTTTAGAATAGAAAGCTTCAAATGTCTTTCATACAATAACTTGTGTTGTATTTTTAGAAAATGTGTTTGGGCCTCAGGAGCTCTGCTAAAATTCCTTAATCCTGATTTTAAACTCATCTAAGTCCCTGCTTCATCAGCTCTTCTAATGTATCTTGTACCACTCACCCTTCCAGTAAACCCGTGTGCTTAGCAAAGGGTTTTTTTCTGGCTCTGGAGCACTCACTCCTATTTCACTCCCACAGTGCTTCTTTATAACTCCTATATTTTTCAGTATATTCCGAGAGTGATGTTTGTGGCTTTCCTCTTATTCAAGCCATAGGTCCTCTGTCAACACACCAAACCCCAAACATGTGGCACTCCTGCAGATTCCCTCTTTGGTCATCATTAAAACAGAGCTGGAATTCCACCCTCTTTCAGTGCACAGCAGATTTATGACAGAAATTACAAGAATCATTCATCTTTTTCAGGTTTATAGTAGAGCTCACTGCTGGACCGTTACCTCTCTTAAAGAGGCTACTTGCACTAAGGAAATTGGAGAGAGGAGCAGCTAGATGGAAACTTTTATCATTTGGACACTGTTCTTGTCCTTATTGATCCTTGCCTTAGTTGAGCCAGTACCCCCAGCTCCAATAACACCTTCTTTCCAAAGAGGGCAGAAGCTTCAGAGATTTGGAATGGTGGATTAGTAAAAATAACTTTCTAGGCTTATTTCTTCAAGTATTTTAATATTTCAAAGAATTAATTCTAAAAGTTTTAAGAGCTTGTAAATTAGTAGCTGTAACCTGATCATAAATTAAACATCTTCCCAATGAAAAGCAATGCCAAGTTATTTGTATACTTATTGTTTGTTTACACTCTGCTTCAAGATATTCCCTGGAAACTGATTTTTATTGCCAAAAGGATCTGACAACACAATACAACTTCCATACTAACTAATCTGGTATTACACCTTCATCAAGCAACTTGTGCATTTCTGGTCATGCACAAACATCCACCCAAACCCATGAAATTTTAAATGTAAATAAATATGCCAAAATCCACATCAGCAGAGCACCTAATTCTCACATCAGAATGCAGATAGGTGAGAATATGTGTGCAATCATATCCAAGTGGAATTTCAGGTGATGTTAAAGCTTAAATGAAGAGCTCTGGCCAAATGGAGGAATCACAGTAACTTAAGTTTCTCTCTCCAGACAAAAAGAAAACTCAGAGTCCTAGTCATGCTCATATGCTGAGACTAATACTATTTATTTATTTTGCTATTTTACTATTTAAAAATACAGTATGGGGCTGATATGGGGCTGAGTTTGGGATTTGTGCTGCAAACAGTGTTAACGCAGGGATGTTATAGTTACTGCTGAGCAGTGCTTCCACAGAGTCAAGGTCTCTTCTGCTGCCCACCCCAGCCCACCAGTGAGGAGGCTGGGGATGCACAAGGAGGTGAAGGAAAGCCTTGGGTTGCGTTGCTTGTGTGTGAGGCTCTCGCTTTACCTATTAAATTGTCTCTATCTCAACCCACAAGTTCTCACTTTTCCAGTTCCCTCCCCCATCCCAGCAGGGATGTGGGTGAGTGGCTGTTCCAGGTTTAGTTGCTGTCTGGGATTAAGCAACAACAATTTGGGAATTCACTTAAAGCAGTAATGAAATCCATAGAAGCAGTGCAAGACTCCTGAAGACATCCCTTTGCTGCTGCCCTAAAACCAAAGACACAGAAAGTTCAGTGGCCTCCAGCTGACTGAATATTTACAGTGTCTCGTGCCTAAATGTCATTTTATTGCATTCTTCCTGCTTAATCTCCTATAAATTAAGAGATGTGTGATTAATCAGTTGTACTTTGGGTTCCACACACGAATTCATGGCGTGCCCTGCCAAACCCATAGCCCAAGTGTGCCACCTAATGGCCCCGGAGTCAGGAATGCACCAATACTACAAGTTCAGCAATAAAATCTAAAGAAAGCACCGCTTCCCTTGTTGAGGTGGAGGTGGAGCTTCATCATTATTTTCCTGCAGGACCTATCCACTACATTTCCCTAGCAATTCTGCAGGTCAGATGAAATAATTGCTTTAAGGCACTTCAAAATATTTAGATAAACAAGCATTTGAATGTGACCATGAGGTTAAAGAATTCTGTGTAGCTTTAACCTCACAGTCAAAACCTCACAGGCTACAAGCTGCACAAAAACTTGGAGATTGCCTGGTTGCCTCCAAGGCTCACTGCTAAATGATCACCATTTCCAGTGAAGTTGTGGTGAGTGGCAGCAGTGGATTCAGCCTGCTAAATGAATGTTTTATTTATCTGTTGAAGTACTTACAGAGGGCAAGCTTAATTTAGCTGATATCATCTTCTTAAAATGCAGTCCATAGTCAAGAGAAGTGTTTGCCTTAAGAAGTATCAGGGAAAAATACCTACATAGAGGAGTTGTGGAATAACATTTGCAATGGTGATATATACAAAGAGAATATAATTCCATTATCAAATAAATACTACAGTAGCATACATTAATGAAGTTGTCAAGCAAAGTTCTTGAAAGTACTATCCACCTAAAAATACTGCTGAGGAATAAAAAAGAAATACAGATGCAATTAATTTATATAACATTTACTATTGGGAAAGCATAGCTACTTCATAGTCATTTACAAAAGTAAGCATTACAAACGTGGGGCAGGGGTTATAGATTAAGGAAATGAGTTACTGATTTGGTTGTGTACTGAGAAACTGAACACCAGGAAGGAGGTTTGGGATTTATGTTTGCATTGCTTACTGTCAATGTCTGTTTTCTACTACTTGAAAAGAACATTCAGAAAATGCTTACATTTGCATGGGATTAATGATTTATTATAAACACAGTGTGCCAGCAGATGAACAAGGGATGGTAAATACCCCTTGACATTCAAATTATTTTCATATGTACTCAATGCTTCCTTTTCATTATCATCAACTAATAATGTAAAATCAAAACCTAAATATTGTGAGATACAAAACTGTATGCCAAGACAGTGTTTATATTATTTATTTTGAAATAATTTATAATAACTCCCCATTTCTTTCCAAACACGCCTGAATTCTGTGCCTTTCCTTCCAAGCTCTACTTCACCTCCTTGCTTGCTTTAGGGTGGATGAACCATGTGAGCCTTTTGATTCTGATAAATTCATCCACACCACAAGATTGCTTTCTCTTTATCTACTGTTAACAGTAGTAAAGAATAATTATATCAGTTTTATGGAGCTGTAGCAATACAGAATATCTCCACGACACAACTGTGGTGCCTTAGGAGGAGTAATTACTGAACAAGTGTCTTGACTTATCAGTGGCACAAGCACAGCAGTGAGGAAATGCCTGTGCCTGTGGTGGGCTCCCCACAGACCCCATGATCCAAGGTGCAAAGGAACTGCAGCCATAGTTAAGTACAAATGATCAAACCCCAACATACATATTACACATTCTATACATATGTCAGTGCATCCACATGAATTTAAAAAGTCTAGTGCCATTCTGCATGCTTTGGAACTCAGGGCAGGGATGGCGGAGAGATCACTCTAAACATAATAATGCCCCTCCACCTGTTTGAAATCCCACAGGTGAGAAAGATGCTTGGATTTCAGACACAGCGACCTTGATCTGTTTATTCTGAAGTTCTGGAAAGAGATTCTGTTGTTACGATTGGATAAGAGATTTCAGAGAGCTTGAGTCTGAAAGAAGAAAAAAAGTTTCTTATTTAGTGGGGTATTTAGAAGCCCTGCAATACACAGCTAAATTTATGCAACTGTCACCTAATTTGTTTATAATTTGCTTACAGCTGCCTGTTAGCAGCTGGTAGGATGTGCCAGCCATGTGGAGATTCCAAACTCCAGTGGAAAGGGCTACTAAAGGAATGCATATAGAAAACCACCAAAACAAAGATTTTAGGATGCATTTACACCCTTTAGTCCAAACATGCTATTCCTGAGGCAACTTCCCACCAAATGTTCAAGCAAACATGAAACTAATCCTTCCATTGTGACAGAAGCACCTCTATTCCATGGGATTTAATTTCCATTCCAGAAGCCTTCTGGGAATTGTCTGTGCTGTACAGAACTGATTCATCAAAGCAAAAAGCACTGTGAACAGGAGAGATGGTCCTACAGGTTTGTCTTCCTTTTAAGATCAGGGTTGAAGATATTTTTCAGTCAGAGTGCACTTTTTCAGTTTCACTGCCAGATTCTCCATTTGCTACCATGGTAAGAGATGGAAGGATGTGCACTAGAAAATATTTTTCTCTTTTCATATGCAGTCTTGATTTCTTTTGCCATAATGCTGAAGCTGGTAGAACACTCTGCATGTTGCTTAAGCCAAAAGGAGTAGGGGGATGAGGCAAGAAGGAGCTGAGTCAAAGGCAGAACTAAGTATCTGGGTTTTTATCTCTCTTTTCCTCAATTCTCTGTATTCATGCTTGGACAATTCCACACAGAGCCAACTGACCCTGCCCACCCAGAGCTGTAAGGTTCTTCTCATTTCAGATCTCATTTCTCTGACAGGCTGCCAAACAGAGAGGACGTTATCTCACCATTTGTCATCTCAGGATTGCTAGTGATGCAACAAAAGGAAAATAAAGACAGAAAATAGCCAAGAAGAATTAAGGCACTCATGGTCAAGACATTTGTGAAGAAGTGAAGTTTTAAAAAGATATGGTTCATACACGGTGCTTGTCACAACCAAGGCTGCTCTGTGGCTGGCTACATTAAGACTGGGAAGGGCTGCAGCTCATGGAGCTCTAATACCTTCTTGTGAAAAGAACAAGACATCCCTCCTAACCCGTTCTTTTATTTGCTGTCTTGTGCAATTTGTCTATTTTGCTAACAAATGGAAGATGCCTTTATTCCATCTCCTTACAACCAATACTGACCAAAGGACTTAAGTTTTCTCTCCACTTAAATTTATCTCCACTGCAGGTGTCAGCAATAAGCAAAAAAGCAATCACTTGATGTTTGCAGACACAACCTTTCCCACTCTTTATTTGGAGATAAACTTCCTTAATGTATGGCTCTCTTAATGTGTGCAGATAGCTTAAGACTGTAATTCTGTATAAATATTTAAATTAAATCAGTGGCAGCTTTCTCTAGTGACGAAATATAAATGAAACTTGCAAAGAAAACAAAACCCCCCAACACTTTCACTGAACGCTACTGAAAACTGCATAAGGTTTTTATGGAAATTTTTCACACCACTCCCCCTCTCATTTCCTCTTGTCATATAAATAATTCACCAGAAAAATCCTCATTCTGAACAAGAAATGAAAAAATTAAATAAACAGAAGATCTAAAGTTATGTACGGGCCCTGCCCAAGGCATAATTTTGTTTTGTTTTGTTCAAATAGGTAGCAAGTTGTAAGCAAGCCCTCCTGCCACACTGGGATGAGAGGAGGGGACTGTAAAACCTGCAGATAGGTAATACAGCTTGAAAGGATGGAATCTGATTTCCTTATCAGTCAGAAAGTTGGCTGATGCAAAGCAGAGTGCAAGCACCCACTGTTGGGTTTTAAGCATGCCGAGAAGAAATGGTAATTGCACAGTGATGGCTCTGAGTTAGTGGCAAAATAAGTCACCAAATCAGGTGAATAATTCAAATTTGACATATCTGCCAAGGTAGGGGAATGGCCCAGGTGTCTTCCTATCAACAACAAATAGTAGATTTTCCTCCATCCCTACCATGCTCCAAAGATCTTTAAGTGAAAATCCTGTTATCTGAATAATCCAGTTTTTGCTCAGTGGAACAGAATTTGCAATTATAGAATGTTGCTGCAAACTTTGACACCACTCATGTAAATATCATTCATCCCAACGTGATCTGTAAGCTCAAAAAACATTTCCAAAAGCAGGGTCTCAGCACTTTAGAGTGAATACTGCTTCATGTGCTTGTTGAACCTGCTGATCCTTTCTAAACTACTCTTCCTGATGGGGGAAAACTTGAGCATCTTAGTTTGATAGCTGGATAGTTTCTTCCCCCCAAAAAAACCAGAAGGCAACTTGCAAACCATTTTTCATTCTCATTATGAGGTTGCTAGGGGTCACTGTCAGTGTTGCTTTCAGGAGCCCTTGGTGTGAAACCTGAGCAGCATCTCATCAGTAACTGTGTTACTGGGTGATGATGAAAGCAATGAGAATAGTTCTCAAACAGAGGTGATGTCAGCAGGAAGCTCCTCTTTCAGAAATAAAAGTTTGCTGTAGTTAAGGAAAACCAGGAAAAGGGCAACTAGTTCTCTTGATGTAATTCCACTAAAGTAAACTACAACACAAAACATATATGAACATAGTATTTTTATCTAGTGACAAAAAGGAACATATTATAGTGTTTCTGTTTTACTTATGCCTTCAGGGTGCCCTAACTGCAGCTTTCCAGTAACTGAAGGGAGCCTAAAAAAAGGTGGAGACAGAGAGTTTACACGAGCAGGGAACGACAGGACAAGGGGGAATGGATTCAAACTAAAAGCAGATTTAGATCAGATAATAGGGAGAAATTCTTCCCTGTGAGGGTGGTGAGGCCCTGGCACAGGTTGCCCAGAGAAGCTGTGGCTGCCCCATCCCTGGAAGTGTCCAAGGCCAGGTTGGACAGGGCTTGGGGCACCCTGGGATAGTGAAAGGTGTTCCTGCACAAGGTAGGGGGGTGGAAAGTGGTCTTTAAGGTACCTTCCAACCCAAACCATTCCATGATTTTATATGACTCCTCCATGGTACATTTGGGGAAACTGACATTATCAAAGGAGAACTGTCTTGACATCGTAAGAGATTTGAGGGGGCATGTTCTGTCCTTAGTACTTCCAGACAACTCTATTTACATCAATAACATTACAAAAATGTAACTCTGGGTAGAATTTGATCAGCAATTTATAAATGATCATGTGCTGGAGTCTGCAACTGTGTTGTGCTGATATTTAGCTGCTCTACTGTGAGCCTCTGAGTCCGATACGAATAAAACCACCAATGTCAGAATTCACAAGCAATGTAAACCTCGGGGGGACTGTAAATGGATTTTCTTGTTTGACTCTTTTTTTTAATCATTCCAATCTCCTTTATTTGGGACAAAGGATTTTCTGGGAGGAGGAATACAGAAGAACCTTATGAAAATAACATCTAGGTATTTCTGAGTTTGGGTTTTCAAGCAGCCTGTTGCAGGGTAATTAAAGTTACTTCATACTAATAAGTTCTGTTTGTGAAGAGCAGATGTAAGTAAGTTTGTGGCAGAAACAAAATAAAACCATTATGAAGAAGATTTTGGATACCGCAGAGTTTTTCTGGAATTTCTGGAGACAGAGTCCCACCTTTCTTCTCCAGGCTAATGGGAACAAAGTACACTGGTGACCTTTGCAATTTTGGCTGGCACAGTTACAGTTCAGCCCCATCCAGCGACTGGGATCGTTAGCTAATTCTATACATGGAGAGGGAAAATATAGGACATGTCTAAATGGTGAACTGCAGACAATTGTGAGCTGAGCATCCTTTGTTCTCGCCTGGCTACATAATGAACCAGCTGTGATCCAGGGGCACTGGACATGCTGGGGGGTGGTGGTGTTTCTGCTGTTCCCAGGATTCCGCCCCGCCAGCCCCTCCAGGAGAACTGAGCCAGCACGGCTGTGCCAGGCCAGGGCAGAGCCTGAGCAGAGCTGAAGTGACAGCTCCCCGTGCCTAAAGACGTCTGTGGACCCAAACCCATCAGCCTACACTGGCTCAGAGCAGGAAAAGCTGCCTTACTTTTGGTAAAGTATATTCCTGTCTCATGAAAAGGTTTTTAAAACCCAAGGCAAGTTGTCTCAGATTCAATCCACTGTACAGAGCCTCAGAAAAGAAGGACCGAATGAAAGGGAAAATTCAGTGTTACCTGGTCTGCATTAGCAAATGTATGATTTACCTTCAAGATCAATGGAAAGAACAATGAGTCTGTTTGGAAACTCATCTTTAACAACACTAGTATGGAAAAAACCCAACAAAGGTAGGCATTTTTTTCTGCTTCAGACAGGATAGTTTTTGTAGGTCAGAGTTGCAGCTTCACTGCTTAACCAAGATGCAGAGAATTCAGGACTAATCTAGTTTTACTGAAGGGAAAAAAGATGTCTGAACTGAGGACTGAAAACTACAGACCAACTAAAACTTAGTAAGATTCCTCTTTTTCACCAGTGAATTTAAATCTTGGTCCAAACTGCAGAACCCTAATTCTGAGTACAGAATATTGAAAATAAAGATGTAGGCAAAACGTATTTTGCAATTTCTTTTAAATGAATCCACTGATTCTATCTTCCAGGGCAGCGTTAAACTCTCGTGCTGCTTAACCAAAATCAAGGGATTACTCGGCACTATTATCCCGTAACAAACAGAATAGGTTAATAGCTGTCATTGCCAGTGCTAAATAGAGAACTGCATCATTATGCATTGTTCGAGCTGCCAGGCTCACATCCCTATTAAGCACTCCTGTAACCTCACACAATAACAGCGATGATGCTTTGCAAGATGTTTTGATATTCGCAGACCTTATGAGACTTTAGTAAAGGCGGTGTTCAGGTTAGACAGGGGAAAGGAGAGCAAAAACAGAAACGTTTTTCTTCTTCATTCTAATTTAATGTTGTTTCCTGCACAACTCTTGCAACTTTTCTGACATATGACAAACGCCTGGAGGAGGCCATTCTGTCAGCAAAACAGCCAGAGAGAAATTTATTTATGGAAAGAACAGAGGTGCAGTTAAAAAAGAAAATTAAAAAAATCCTCCCCTTTGAGAGGAGATGGAAAAGCAGGTATAAACTAACGAGCCTTTCCTGATCTTTCCTTCTTATATAACAAAAATGTCCTAAAGAAGTCGGACTACAACACTCAGAACACAACTGGAAATTGCCATCCAGTGTCTCCCAAAGCTTCCTACAATATATGTTTGCTTAGGGACTATTTCCCATGTTTCTCCTGCGTCATACAGCAGTTCCCCCACAGAACTGGAGGTATTCACTGGAGATCTACAAGACTCAGATTTGAATTCCAGCTTCAAGCACCGGGTTTGATCCCTGTGTCAGACACTACCCCAGAATTACACATCAGTGCCCTTAATAATGGCTGTTCTGGTTTTTCAGTTTTTTGCAAGTGTTTTTGAAAGACTGGAATTCTTCTCTACTGTCTCATGGTACTGCCAGGCTTTTTGTTCCTTACAAAACAGGTGAAGGAATTGCAGCATAGACATGATATGGATGGTAAAATTATTGTACAGGGTAGTAAAATGTTATGACCAAAATCAAATTTCCTTTCTTTAGCTCAGGCACTCCTAAAATGAGCTTGGACAACAAACCCATTCTACTAAAGGAAAACCATGACACATTGTAATGCAAAACATATTTATAATATAGCTATACTTAAATCTGTGCGTTAGCTATTGGCATTTTCCTGTGAGTGCTGCTGTCTCAATTGGAACTGCACCTACTGACAACAGTATAATTTTATCTACAGCCTGTTTGGAACATGGGCAGCTTTGTTGCAGGGAAATGCATTCTCATATATTCCTTTTCTCAATCTATCTTTCTTAGTCATGCACACCATATAAATGCTTTTGGTTTCACACGTATCTCTTGCAGCATACTAATTAAATGTTTCAAAAGGCTTTATCCATGGTTAAGTGATGATAAAATTTTAATGATTTAATTAGCAAGCTCCACGAAAAAAATAATAATGAACAAAGATAGGTGCTTTTAGTGGCTCTTGCTCTCATGTTACATTAGAAGCACAGAAAGATGCAACATTCAACATCACTTTTCCTCATACACTCAGCAACAGAGAGCGTGGTCCAGACCGTGATAGAAGGGAAGTGTAGAACACAAGGCAAGTGAATTATGCAAGTTCTCAGCTGCACGTGTGAAGGGCACTCCCTCAAGGGAACAGTGCAGCTTTATGGAGGGAAAACAAATCAACTATCATTTGATCCCTTTCATTTGGAAGCAGTTGGGAAAAAAAGGAATAGTAGCTTCAGAAGATGTCCTGAAAACTGGTTCACTTTCAGTATTTCCTCATGGCTTTGTGTTTCTCTCATCAGTTGGCTGCTTTACCCTCCCAGGCCTCTGCATTCGGGGTTTGATAAAGACAAAATTCTGTTGTTCTGTATTATAGGTTGGAGAATAAAAAGCTAATTGCTCTCTGTGAATAACTTCCTATTACAATTTAGAATGTATTCTTCTGCTTTCCCCTCCACCAAGATTAGCCTATTATGAAAATAACTACCCAGACACCACATATCAGTGACAGAGAGCACAATATCATGGCAGTTTGAGCCTGCCTCTGGGATGCAGCCATTCTAATCCCACTACTTGGCTTTTCCCTCCCAAATGTGATGAAGTTGGTTATAATATTCTGTTTCATACAGAACATGATGCCCTATGCTCTAATTCACATACTCAATATCAAAAGGAGATTAAAGGTAGCCTGGATTGTTCACTCATTATAAAGCATCACTCATTCAAAGAAGTTAAACGCATCAATAGGCAGCTGCTCCCTCAGCACAGTTCAGAGGGATCAACACTACATGGAGCAGTGCTTTAAGAATTAGAGACAAGGACAGAGCAGAAGGAGGGCTCAGAAAACACACATTTAGCTGCAATTAGAATTCCAGCCCATTGTAGCATAATCATTGTTTTAGTTCACAAAATTTGCGGTTGGCAGCGATCTCACTCTGTCAGCCATCACTGAGCCTGCTCTGCAAAGACCGAGAGCTGTGCTCAAAATCAGCTCTTGGCAAAAGTGGTCACCACGCAGTCACTCAAAGCAAAGTGATATCTATATCCTCATCTCATTATCATTATTTTTCTCAGCCATGATCCCCAGTAAGAAGACAGAGCTGGCCAAATTCTGCAGAAGGTTCTGTGCACAGGGTAATAAAGCTGGGAAAGCTACATGCAAAAGGAGGGCACAACACAAACGTGCACTTCCCATGCATAGTGAAGGCAACTGATGAGGGATGTAGTGAAGAAACTGAGGAACTGATCCCAGCCATGGAAATGCTGCACAACATGTGACTCTCTAAGAATTTTGGTAGTATTATAGTGCTTATTCTATGTTCTGGTTCTCATAAACTCAGAATACGGGCACTGCTCAAGCCTTTAATCTGCAAATCCCCTGAAGCAAGGATTTACTTTTATATGTGTTAGTCAACCTCTTGTAAATCACTGTGTACAACTCACAACACTGTGTCAATGACTGCAATAAAAGAGTGATAATATGGGTGGCTGAGGCACCAGGAGAGAAAAGTTGCAGAGAGCAACCTTAGAACTGATGTGCATATAAAGAAACACTTGAGGTCAGCTTCACATGTTCAACTTAAAATTCAGACTTGTTTTTCAATGCTTAGTTAAGAAACAAATTATGTGAGCTGTACATATCAAAGTCCCATTTACTGGATATCTTTGTGTTGCTCATTTGTGCACAATATGCTCTTCACACTCTGACTTCCTTCCTGTAAATCTGACTAACCAAAGATGACCTGTACTGTTGCAAAACACACAAATTTAAATTAGTTCACAAAAGCAGGTTTGGAGGACAGAAAGAAGAGGAGAGAATCTGAACCACTCACTCATTAAAAAGCACCATGCATTCACAGCTGGTATTTTACAGCTGATGTGTTTTGTTTTGCTTTCTCTGCACAAACAAATTGAAAAAGGAAATCAACAGTTTTGAACTTTGAGCTACACTGAAAGCAGATACGGAGAGTTCAGCCCTATGTCAGCTAAAAAAAAAACCCAAACAAAACACCACCAAGATCTCTTACAAATAGACTCTAGCGATTTTCAATATTTAACTGCAATAATCTGAAAGAAGTGCTAGGTATAGTGCACCCAAATCTTAAATGTAACTACACCAGTATTGTAATGTCCTCACTCTTGCAAATGTCAGTGAAAACTAGGAATGGTGATTCAAAGTATGAGGGTTTTCCACACTTCTCACTACTACAGAATGCAGCTGTTTTCCTGGTGAAACTCTGGAGTACTACCTCCTTCTTTCACCAACACTAACAACATGGGAAAACTTGTGCTATAAATACATTAACACTTCGGTTAAAGTTTGGTTAAAATTACCATAAGCTTCTGGGAAGCAAAGGTCTGTCCAAGTCAGCTGTTCTTGCCTGGCATCTTTGCAAATTTGCCTGTGAGGGTCTTCAAAAGTTCTTTGATAAAGATTAATTAAGGAAGAAAGAGTCTATGTTTGCCATCTCTTAATTCTCCCAAGCAATGTAAATGTTTGAAAATACTGTGAGATTGGTTTCAGCTCTTTTTCAAACAGAGAACTATCGCTGGTGAGATCGATGGTCGCATGTGGGCACAGCCAAGAGAGAGATTTCAGTAACCAGCATCATTTGCTGTCAGCTGTTAACAACTGAACTGGACAGAAGCAAGTCTCCCAACTGCAGCAGTATCTCAAAAAAACTTCTACCAGGGATTCTCACATTGGTGTGGCTGCAATATAAAGTCTATCAGTGTTAAAGTTGTAAGTCTTGCTTAATTTAGCAACAAAAATTTGCTGCAGGCAGAGGTTTGTAATATAAATTTTTAGCCTGACAGCAATTTCCACTTTACACATTTTGAAAACAAATGTGGCAGTGTTTCAGTTAGTGGAGAACAAATAATGTCGTAGAAGTCTATCTGTTAAAGGAGTTGAGAAAAGGAAGATTTGCACATTTTAAAGCTGACAAACTCCCATTACTATCAGTGCTGACATGTGCTTGGTTAATTCATGCTTTACCAGAAACTGCCATCAAGCCAGGAAATGTGGAATGACTACAAATGTTTCGTAAGCATTCACAGTGACAAATCATGTTGGATTGACTTGGCCAGTTTAACTAGGAAAATTTAGAATATATTGCAGAAATCTAGACTTGATGGTTCTTTGCCAGGTACTTGATGGTCAGAGACATCAATCTAAAAAAAAACCTTACCCAAGAGGAGGAGGCACAGAGTCATAACTTCAGATGGCCAGAATGTCAGGTACTACAATCTAATGGGCAATGTGCTGAAAAGTCACTCATAGTGCCTGGTTAAGTAATTTACTTAACAAAAGATCAAAACTTGGATATAGGATAACACCCTGCACTTGCCTATCATTAACCAATGATGGAGCTAAAAAGCCCAAACCCTTCTTCATAAACTTTTTCCTGTGGAAAATATTTTATTCCAGGTTATAGGTTTCATTAGATCACTTTATGACAAAAAGAAAGAAGAATTGCACTAACCACTCCCGGATAGGAGTAAGAAGATTGGGTTGGGGTTTTTTTTTTTGTTGGTTTTGGTTTTACCCCCTTATGAACATACGTTTTTAGTTACTGTTGCTCTTTTTCCCCATGTGTGTCTAATAATTGCTGTAAATCTGTCATTTGCTGGTTTTCAAACATTCTGGAAGCATAATAAGGCATCACAACACTACAAGTGACAGTTCTAGATAGAAACCATGAGGCCAAAAAGAGACAAAGAACCGTGGATATGGGGCAGAAGTCCATTCAATTCTGGAAGTGCAACTGGGTGTGATGCAAAGCACAGATCAGGGTGATTCCAGAAATACTATGACCCTGAGAGTACTCATGTGTGCACAGTCCCAGGCACACCAATATTCATTTGTCCACAAAATAGGCTCTAATAAATCCTGATCAGCAGTTGTGCCTGCTCTCTATGTAATTAGCATTTGTGTGCTTTTCACTGCCCAGCACTGTCATCTAGAATCCTGTAGATTACTGCTTTCCATTTCCCCTCCAATATTGCAATTTCTGCCAAACTGCCTTCATGCCAGAGAACACAGTTGTAAAATGATTAAAGCAAAAAAATAAATGAACAAACTCATCATGTTTGATTTTAACTGCTTTCCATGTTCATTATGTGATACATGTTTCTCTCTCAGGCTTTGTGGAATCTCACCCCAGGTACAGCCCCGCAATCTCCACTGCACAGTGGAAAACTGGCTTGCAATCATTGCCATGAAATTAGAAGGATGCTACGCATTTCCGTAACAATCTAATGGATTTCAGTTCTTCATCTGACAAGCAAGATTTTGCTTATTAGCAGATTTACTGATTAACTTCCCGGTAATCTGCAAGAGTTTGGAAGTGCATGTGTTATACACAAATTGAAAACAGAGCATCTCCAGTCACTCAGTCAAATCCATGGAATCCACTGTGGTGCCTTTTAACCAGTCCCTGGGAAAAAGCAGGGTTTTACTGGATGCTGTGAAGCTTAACACACTTATGCTCTGATGGACCAAGGAAATAAATTAATTGCTCCTCAATGGAAAATGCTCTAGTCTCTGCTTCCTGATAAATACCTTTTTGCTTCTAAGGTTATTTCAATGGAGTGGATATGACTTAAAGAGGTATCTTCTCCAGGTATGTTGGATTAACACCATTCCAGCCATTGTACTGATTAAGTATACCCAGCAACAAACTAGAAGCCAATTAGATCTAGAGAAAACAAAAATAATTTGCTTTACCAAGCAGCAAGACAGTAGGATTCTACATTAGCTGAGGTTTCAGAGTCATCTTTTAGTATTGCTCCAATGCAGATTGGAGCAATCTACAATCAATTCTGGACATGGAAAAGTCATGATAACTGCAGTGGAGACTGCTGTCACTAAAGCTCAGAAAATAAAAACCAAAAAAGGTGATAAAGCAGCACAGTATTTCAAATATTGAATGTTTTAAAAAAATATTAGTCTGCGGAAGTTTGCAAAGTTTCACTTAAAAAAATTCCTAGGAAACTCGATTTTCATTTGAACAGAACCATTCTAGAGAGTAAATTCATTCATTAAAGTGCAAGTCCTACTTGGTATAAAAATCACAACCTGAACTGCCAATTTACTGCTGATAGCTCTGTAATACGTGACTTTATAAAGCATTGTCCAAGATTTTTAAAAGTAGGTATTTATACTCCTAAATCACTCCTGCCTGAAAAATACTGGGTATTCAGCAATTTTGAAAATCATGCCTTTGCATGTCTAAATATAGATGTAGGATGTTCTTGATGACTAAAGCATCACAGAATCCTTCTCAGCTGAGAGTAAATATTAATACTACTCTGAGTCCTAGTCCATCCCCCTGCACGGCGCTTTGAGATCTTTGGATGAAAGGCGTTACACCTCTCTTAGAGGACCTTCTCCAGAACTCCGAGAATATTTAAAAGCTCTCTAAACCCACTCCTTCTTTAATAGGACTTACAGCACAGGCTCTCAAAAGAATGTATGTGCCATTCTCTTTTCTATACTGGCAATTGGAATTCTGTCAACCTGAGTTCTTTTGCTTTAACCTACTCTTTGTTTCTATTTTTGTTTTCTGTGTCATACTTTCGTCTTATCAACGGATGCTGCAGCTACACTAAATGATGTGCACTTTTAACGAAAATAAACTCACTTTTAGCTTGCTAGCCATGTCATCTCCACTTTATTAGTTTCTGCACATAGGTTGTTTCTTATTAATTACATGTATTTATTTAAAGATAGTAAATGTTGCACAATAAAATAGAAGTACATGTATGAAGCCTGGAGCCAGTGAAAACCTGAAAAATAGCAAGACAACCTTCCAGCAATATTCCAGCAAAAGGTAGGCTCTGGCTTTTGTTGCATATTTGATCTGTCCAGAGCATTTTCATTGATCAGAACAGCTGGTTTACAGCTCTTGTGCACAATTTTTTTAATAATGGTGCATTCATTTTAACCCTATTAAAAAAACGAAGTGAAATGCTCTTTTGACAACAGAGGGTTTAGCTTGTTTTTTAGAAGCTTTCTGTACATTGGGACTAGCAGGATTGCTTTTTAGGGAAAAAAAATCATGCCTGTTTTGAAAGGGTCCAATTAGCAAGTCTGGGGACTCTCAGCTTACAGTGCTGAGTGAAATTTGAGCTGGACTTCTGCAAAACAAGACTCCTGTCCCCTGCTCATTGGATAGAAAATGTAGTCAACTGAGAAGCAGGAAATAAGAGAAACAAAAAGAAAAAAAGGAAAGTAGATGATAAAACCCATTCTCTCCACATGTTTTCATTTATAGAGTGTCATAAAAGCCTGCTTAGAGGCTTTTGTTTACTGTTAAGCCAGACACTGGAGTTTCCCCTGAACATTCAATATCCCTCACTTGAACTAGTAATACTATTTTCATAGATGGACAGAAATATTTCCTGTTGATTTTAATGAAATTCTAATTTTGCAAATATTGGAAATGATGCACTAATTGATGAGTAGTCTGGGAATTCAGAGCCAACAGAATAATTTTTTTGTGCAAAGGAGAGGGAGAAGATGAAAATATGCAAGATCAGTAAATATACGAAAACAGTCCAATTAGTGCCAACGGAAAGAAAGGAAATCACATGATAATCAAACTTCACTATTTCAGAACAAAGAAGATTCTAGCAAATTCCATGAAGTTATTCTTGGTTAATCCAAAGAAAACTCATGCCAAAGCTTTCAGTTGCAGTACAGCCATAGATCCTCACAGACATTTTAAATGAAACTGTTCTCCCACTCAGCATTAAACCCCAAACTTCTAAGGATCTACCAGTAACTTCTGTTTTGCAGTGGCAAATAATAAACCAGGCCTACGTATTACGTGGAGTACAGTGACACAGTTAAAACACCAATTTCAATTATAAGCCTATTCACTGTTGTCAACCCTACTAACCATTTCAGCAGCATCTAATACATCCTGAGGTCTCTAAAGAGGGTATGATCAAAACATCGCAAAAAAGCAATCAGAAGGTCGTGTATGAACAGAAAGCAGCCAGGCAACAAGAAGCCAAAAATACCCAGCAGAGCTGCAGCTGGGGGTTGCCTTGGTGCCTAAGCACAGGGACATGGAAGGGAGAAAACCTGTTGGGAATCTTTGGCAAATTGTGTCCCCAAGGGATGTTCCCCAAAACAACACAGAGCAACCTACGCACCTTTCCGGGACTGTTACACGGAAGGATTACAAAAGCCAAGAGCAGCATTGTTCTTAGCACTGGTCCTGGCAGCTGTGCAAACACAAGGAGCCATCTGCTGCCATTTCATAAGTGCTGGGGTGATCTGGGACAGCAATGGGCTAAAAATATGATCTTCCTAAGTACAGGAGCTTGGCTTAGTTTCTAACATTTCTGTCAACAAATTTGTGGGCTAGGTCATACTCTTGAGACATTCCCAACTTAGTTTCTCCATGTAGGTGTAATATCAATGAGTTTTATGACCATATTAGTTAAGCCCTCAGGACAATGATTGCATTTCATGGATCTTAGGGAATGATATGCTCAAACTCAGCTTTGTGGTAGATGCTGAGCTCCTCCACAACAACTACTAGAGAAAGACAGTGCATTTGTGTAGTTATAGTGTATTTGTGCAGCCTAATCCGACAGCATCCCATCCAAAATTCATACACTGTTTGGGGGGTTGTCTGCTCTGCTGGCACTGGCTTGCACTGTGTGTCATGGTAAACTGTATTGTATTAAAAGCAGTCCACAGTCCTAACACAGCGTTGCAATTCCCACAACAAACACGCAGTTATCTGGACCTGACTCTTCCCTGCCACCTCACCTGGAGGAAATGTTGGCTCCTGAGGAAGAACGAGAGCTCAGCAAATAAAGGTTTGGTTGTTTATGATATACAGCAAGAAGTCACTTAAGTATTATTATTTCTTGTCAGTGTTGTCTTGTAGAGATTACAACAAACACTGGCTATGTATTTGTGAAAACAGACTAAAAAATGAGGTACATAATAGAAAATCATGTCATACACAGGAAAGAATACAAATTTATAGATCTTAGAAAGCTAAAATTCATGGCCTGGTACTGTGACTTGGCAATTCCATGAAGTTTTGCATTTCCAAAGAAGAGTACAAATTGCCTAATTGATCCTCATGAATAATTTACTGTTCTAAATGACACTATAACCCTTGCCTTTCAGTGTATCACTGAACCTTTTGCCTTATTTTAAAACAGTGGATTCTGCAAGGCATACACATAGGCATGTTTTAATCATTTAATAGAATTTCAGTTGGGCAATAGTCCACTACAACTTAGTGGAAGCTGTTCATCTTATCACAAACTACTTGTTGATTCCTCCCCACAATGAAGTGTTCTGCTCACATAAATAAATTAAATGCTTATCTAACTGCCTTAAATAAGCTACCTTTGCATGTGCATTCCAGCTGGATAAGTATGCACATAAAATGCACAAAATCCTTTAATTTTCTCAAAAGCACTTCCCCCAATAAAATGTGAACCTCTCGTTAGTCTCCTTCTGACTTGTAATGGCAACACATGGAAATCATTGCTACAGTGAATCATTTGCTACCTGAACTCTGCTACAATAAATCTTAGTCCACAATTTCAGTAGAATTCAACTAAAGGATCAGACATTTAAAGAGAGACACCCTCATTTATATTGGAAAGAATAAAGTTAATTATCAGGGATACAAACTCCTTGTGGTGCTTTTTTCTACCCAACAACAAAATATTTTATACTTACAAATGTCTGATAGACTTAAATTAACAACTGGTTTGATCTGCCATGGCAATTCTTATTCTTCTTAAAATATAGAAGAGTTTTTGCAATATTCTCTGTGAAAGCCCAAATCAACTGGAATCGAGTAGCAGCACAGTAATTTTATTTTGTTTAAAATGAATGTGTAATAGCATCAATGGTGTTAATAATTTAATTTCTAATCTGACTTTATTTTTATTATTAAACATGACAGTTGTGTGCAACACACTTAATTCACTTTCACTTAGTTGGTACCTAAAATGTAATAATTGTGTTACCACACAAAACTTTTTATATGACATTCATCACATGTTCTTTAGTGCACTGTATATTTTTTGAGCTCCATGTATATTTTAATAACACTGAGTGAAAAATTTATAGGAAGCCTTTTTGCATCTTTTCAAGCATGAAACTGCCTTGCTACAGATGAAGAACTATTCTGCAAAAGTGCATAATGCTATGATGGTTCCAGAATTACACAAACAGTGCACTGTAAAAGCACACAAAAAAAGGAGCATTCTACCTCATGTTCATATAATCCACAGGTTTTTCCATTACACTAAAAAATTCCTTGATTCTCTCTTTCTCCCTCCTCCCCACATAATGGTACAAACACGATTTCACACACACATAGTTTCTTGAACTATAAACTTTTTCCACCTGCAAAATAAATTATAAATCATAGTCCCTGAGGGCTAACTAGTGATATTCTCTTAACACACATGGCCAATAACAATATAGAGTTTCATGGCTAAATAGTAACCCTGTAATTCAATCATAGGCTCCTGCTGCCATGTATAAATTGCTCCAGCTTTTATGATGCCAGCATCACACCTTCTTTGGAAATGCAGAATGGGATTCAGACATAAAACTTGTTTTATTGTACCTGTACAAGGACTATAAGGCAGTGTCCACATAAATGTTAACCCAAGGGGAATATATTCTTTCTGGTCAGAGTTGCTGATGCAGTTCACCAGGTTGAGACCTGTTTTCTGAAGGGGCGAAAGGCAGCTACACTTACTTTATACTTAAAGGCTAGGACCTAACAGGAACTAGACAAAAACCACCTTGGATCAAAGGTCACCTTTCTCTTCTTGCTCCTGCAAGGTCTTGTACTTTGTACTGGGAGAAAAGGGTGCCAGAATTCCAGCAAGCTCTCTAATGTAAGGCAGCACCTTCCTCATGAAGCAGAGTTTTTGTGTGACATACTCAATTTTCATATCCAGTATAAAATTACAGTTGGAAACCCATATGCCCACAAGTTCAGAGAAAGCCTAAAGGAAACTAACGGAAAAGAATCAGGTCAATAAGAAAGAGAAGAAAAACAGTGAAAAGAGGGAGGTAAGTGAAAGGAGAAAAAGGACATTTATTTCCATTGTTGTGGATTTTTTCCATAGGTCCTCCAACAGTCAAAGTTCAGCAAGTGTGATGTGCTGTATTATAACATCAGTCTCCTTCCAAACACATCCTGGCATTGCCAACTGACACCATGGGACAATTATGGAGGGCAGGGATTTCAAGAGTCTTTCAGAAGGAGTGTGATATGCTTATTACAGATTCTATACATTTTGTGCTTTTAAAATAAACATTAGGCTTGTTTACTACTACCATAATAATCATTCTTCTAGTGAGGAACCTCTAGTGAGAGGAGTTAAAACGTTCTTGCTATGTGAACATTACTTGGTCTTTTAACAGTTAGAGGAGATAAAAAAGATGGTACCTGACACAGTTCTGTAATTTCACTGTTTTCTTTCTTTTGGAGTTCACACTGACACCCTACTGCTCTTCAGGGAATTTTTTTCCAGGTCAATTCCAACACAACACTTCAACGTCAGCAGAATTAGCATTGTCTGTCTCTCACCCTCCCTTTCTCAGTGACCTTGGACACTTTTGATAGAATCTGCAAAATCTGTGGAAGGGGGACTATACTGAGAACTGTGATCCCCAGGGTTTTAAAGAAAGTTTCCCTGAATACAAACGGATTCATACTTCAGATTAATAACCAAGGAGAATGAATGATGAACGGACTCATTATGACTGTTGCAATCCAGAAACTGAAGCATCACTAAAAAAAAAATGAAATCAGGTTAACTCCATGTGGCTACTATTGTGGCAGGAGCAATGGGAACCACAGCCTCGTGCCAGATAAAATATCTCTGAAGGGAAAAGCATCAGTCAAACTTTATGCAGCTCCATTCATCCTGCCTGTCTTTGAGGGGACTGAGCAGCTGACCCACCATTTGACCTACTGAATTGTAATTGGAAATACATATTTCTGCCTCATTTTCTGTAGGGATATCTGTTCAGGGTCTCATATTCAGTCCTAAATCTGAAGACAGCCAGGATACACATTCTGCACTTAAATATCTCGGGTACTCCATACAAATAGAATAAATTTGTACTTAAATTAAGATAAATCTGATTATGTATAGTTTAGACCTCACTCTCACTGCCTGCCACAGGGGTGTAGAAAGGATTGTAAAAATGCTATTGTAAAAAATACCAGGACTCCATTGAATCCTTCTGAATCTCTCTCTCACTACATATATTTACTCCACACAGGCATGAATGGCTACCAAACCAAGAGGCAGCCATGACTGGATAATTAGTTCAGTTGGTATTATTATCTGCAAATACTATTCCCACTGCAATTCTTGTTTTCTTCAGTACATGCACTTACACATACAGAGCTGATAAAACATGGGAGAGAAAACCTTTCTTTACTGAAATCAATCATGTTTCAAAGCAGGTTCATAAGGCAAAACTCCGACCTCTAGCACGTATCCATGACACAAATTGCTGTGTTTCACAGGTTCATCAACACACAGTAAAGATCTTTCAGCTTTGTGTCTAAGGCAATCACAGAATCGTGGAATATCTCAAGTTGCATGGGACCCACAAAGATCATAAAATTCAATCCCCTGCTCCTCATAGGACTACCTGAAACGAAACCAAATGAGTAAGAGTGTCACCCAGACACTCTGTGAACCCTTACATCACTCATCTCTCTGCTTCATAGCCCTATTTCGGGGTTTGTGTGAACTAATAATTTTATTTTCTTCCAGGCCAACGCAGAAACAAGTCAATCCCCACTGCTCACATTCTAATCCAATGCCAGCTGTTTTCACGCAGCCTGGCTGCCAGCCAGCCTCTAGATGGGTTCTGCTGTGGTTGGTAAGAACAGAGGTCATGGGCTGAAGTCCTGGGGAACACGAACACAGACTTCAATATATGCTTAATAATAGAGCTCCAAGACAATTGTACAAACATTGTCCTTTCAATGTTCCTCAAGACCATAAACGTCAGTCGGCCTCAGTAAAAATTCTGGGGTTCTAACTGTAAAGGCATTAGTTCAAGTTTTCCACAATTTAGGGAGTTATTCTGTACTGGTGATCTTGTTAGTACTAAAATCCCTCTGTTCCTCTCTTGAATATATAGACAAGATTCTTTCAGTCTATGATGACTACACTTTTTAATAATGCTCTTTTTTTGATTTAATATTTTTAGACTCAAAATGTCTTTCCAAAGGATGCAGAATGAACAATGGAAACATCATTCAATTCAGCTTGCATACAAAGATTGACTTTGTACCACTGACACTGTAACAGGTTGATGTCACTAAAATTAATAAATTCCATCCAACAGTTGGACCATAGCCATGGAAAAGGGTTATGAAAATGAATGATATAGCAGATGTCACATATCAGGGTAGGAAGAATCATTGTTTTCCACTCTACACAATGCTCATGATAACGTAGTTCGGGAAGGACGTCAGATTATCAGGAGATTTTCAGTGCATAAGAAAACTGGACAACATGGTCAAAACTGGCAACTTATTCATGTCTCTAAGTTTACAAGAACTATGTTTCTAAGCATATTATCTCTCTTTACAAACACCATCAACCCACTTTTCAAACAAACTTAGAAAGCCAAGCACTGACTTAATTATACAAATACAAAATCCACTGGTTTTGTTTCCTTGATTAGCTGAGGTCAGTGAGAACACAAGGATAAACTAGGATAAAACTAAGCCTTAAAAATTACATTAGACTCCATCCTTATGCATAAAAAAGCAGGAGGCATAACTACCTCCTGGGAAATTATAATCATAATATACCCTTTCAAAAATACTGTTGAAATGAGTATGTAGATTATTTTCTACAGCTGGATTTTTCAGACTAGAATAGTATATAAACCCACTAAATATTCTCAGGTTTGCTCTACTTTCTAAAGTATGGAGTCATTCCATTCTACTGCATCTGAGCCATTTTAAACAGACAGATTATTGTGCTTGGCCATTTTTGTGTCAGTGAGTTATTTACAAGTAAGACAATTACAAACATCAATTTATGGCCAGAAGAACAGCTAAGTCGGCTGAGCTGCACACAAACACTATACACTGAGTTTCTGTGACATTTCCTTGTCCCTACAGCCACACATCAGAGGGTTAGAGGAGAGATGCCTGGTGTTTTCTTACTGTACAAAGAAGTCAACTCTGTCAGCTGAAGGAACTGCTTAAGCTTCACTGATGAAACCAAACCATTTTAAGTGTAACTATCAGAAGGCTAAAACATTCAAGCAGTCAAAATTTTGGGTTTTTTCTTTTTCTTCATGTTTTTTTAAACTGGGAAAAAATGTTCATGCTTGATGATCCTAAATGTCTTCCATCTCTTTGCAATGAAATCACCCAAAGATATAAATAAACTATTCTAAATAAAGTTCAGACTGACTGCAGCATTAGATATGTCTATTAATGTATGTGACTGTCAGCCAAAATAAATTAACCTCCAATAGAAGTCATTTTCATAAAATTAATTATTCCAATGTCAGCTAAAAGAGTCAGGTGCACTCTCTCTGCTCCTTCACCAAGACTTTTCGATGAACTTCTCAAATAGGCTGCAGCTAGAAAAACTTAAGAATAGATTTATATTTGCAGGTTTTCTTTTGTTGCTCTTTCTATGCTGTGAGTTTCATTGTTAATCTTTTTTTAAAGTAAACCAAAGGATCTAGCAAGAAAAAGAAAGGATTACTGAGCAATTTATACATGGCCCAACAAAAATACAAGAGGAAACTCAGTAACAGAATGAATGTTAAGCCTTGTGGAATAGAAATGGGACTGGGATACTGGCAAGTACTGTAACTCACCTCAGGGATTTAACTTTTCTCACTCTTCTGAAAATTTACCCAAATTAAGTTGCTGTAAACCTTTGAAAAAATGAGCTTGTACAGTTCAGTGGAGACTTTGATTTTAGCTGCCAGTGCCTGCAAGACTCAATCCACCCTGAGAACAGAGTAGTTCAGTAGGAAGGGACCTACAGCAATCATTTAGTCCAAGTAACACACTGAGCACATCATGGTCAAACCTTCCCAATGCAGCCACAGCTCTTGGCTGCTGTGAACTGTGTGTTTCTGACTTCAGGCACAAATATTTATCCAGAGCTTGCATGGGAATTCCTGCATACCAAGTTACTGTGCTATCCAGACAGACTCTGAGCATGTATAACCACTCCCTGCCCTGAATGGAGCACGGAGCCCATGGGGAAAACCCAGCAGGCCTGGGGCTGTGTGTGGTGAGGCACGGAGCAAACATGAGAACCACTAATTAGAGAAGCAGGTCAGGGTTTCATAGTTTAAATGGAGTTGTATTTTACACTTGTAAAAAAACTGCTTGCTATGTCTGAATAAAAAAGGTGAAGTCTAAAATTTGTAAGTAAACCCATTTGTTATTTTCTGAGGTAAAACTGATCAAAAGCCGATTACAAATTGAGTTCCCCATTAAAATTTAACTTGGACTGTACAAGCCTATTGCTAACTTGCAGGCAAAGCTCCAAACGTTTGGAGAGGAATTTTAATGCCCAGAGTCATAAATTTCAGCATTACTAACAGTACAGATCAGATCCAAAGGAAATCCAAACATATGAAGACCTGGACATGTATTGCTAAGGCAGAGATGGAATGCTGCAGGAGACCATTGAGAACCTCATGGAAGGACCTGAGCTAGTGCCAGTCCAAGCTGAAACACTCACATGGAACAAAGCAGGACTGGGAGAGACCATTTCAGGTCCTCAGTTACTTTTGGTTCCACAGTCTTCCTAGGTTTTCCTGCTATACCAGGGGTCTCTGTTCCTCATTCAATTCCATGCTGCAGGCATGCTCTGAAGTGGAGGAAATTATATTCACTAAAAGAAAAAACAATGTGCTTACCACTCACGTTCATCTAAACTAGTGTTACATACATATTTTCATTGCAATTAGGCACTCAATGCAGAGGTTCTTAACTTCTTTAATTTTTGCCAGGGAGGCAATGCTGTTTCCTTGCTGCACCACTCTGAAGTAGCCTGAAGAAGTCTACATACGTTTTCCTCTCTGTTGGCATTCTTAAGTTTCCCTGACTGGCATTGCTGACAGACCATTCAGTCTCTTAACTCTGCTTCCATGCCTCATAGATCAATTTAAATCCAAATATACTAACACAATTTTCTAGCTTGGTAATTCTTGGGTTTGGAACAGCTATTACATTTTCCTGATGTAAACATATACCTTTGTTTGTGTGTGTTTTAAAGATGCTAATACATATTCTCCAACTTGTTTTCTTCCAGACTTAGTGTTTTGTGCGTGGGGTAACAAAAAACTGCTTAATTAACATAACGAGAGCTTGCAATGGATAACTAAGAGCTGGTTGTGAAGAGGTTTGTCCTCACAGCAATTTGTATATAAGAACATACATTAAACATATGGGTAGGGAAAAATCATAATGCTCTAGGCAAGGCTTTGCTGTGGAATAAAGATCCATCTCCTTCTGCACAGAAACACAATAGTTTCCTAACATCACGACATTCCAAAAGAGAATTGGAGCATATACTATTCAATTTTACAAAACTGTTGAATTGTGCACTTGAGACAGTAAAAATGGACAGCAAGATAGACAGATTTTTTATTCCAGCAAAATTATTTTGTGTTGATATTCTGTGTCCATGATGCATCCAAATAGCTGCCCTGGGGTAAGACCCCAGTGCAATCAAGCTGTCAGGTTTAACATATAAATTCTATGCAAATAACTTTAATAAACAAATTAAAGATCATGGCTACTTGCAAAGAAGGCAATTCCCTACGTTACTGGCAAGTCAGGCATTTTCTATCTCTAAAATAGCAGGTTGCCATCAGATATTTAGAGCATTAGTTTCATCACCAGCAGGATAAACAAAATAATATTCCCCAGCCTTTAAATCCTTCTCCTGTCTATGTCTTAACAAATTCAAGACAGAATCAACTACTTGTACTGTCAGCATGTTAGATGGAGTATGAGTGCTGTCAATTTGTTGGAATAAACCATTCTGTGCACACAGATCCCAGAATGCAGCTTCAGGTTTACCTGTCAGCTTTATTATTTGGAGTACAAAAAAAGTTTTGGTGAAATGAATATCTAACTTAGCAAAGCATACGTTGCAGGCCACAAAATATTATTTTCTTATTGTAGAGCATTTACATGCTCATAATTCATTTGCATCCCAAAGGATTAAAATTGCTTTAAAGAAATAGTCCCTCAGTTTCTTAAGGTGCTGGATTCTGCTGTTGTTCTGCCTATGCTGATACAACTTACCTGCATATAAAATGTAACTTACAAAAAGAATATTTTTATTTCTTGGTTGCTATAATTTTCAAGTATTAAATATAGAGCTGTATTGCATTTTTCTGGGCACTCAAAGGGGAACAAAGACATGAACTGTAAATGGGATGTAGGAATCTCCCAACACTAGGTGTTTGGGTTTTGTTATTTTTATAGGTGGAAAAATACAGACAGTGAATAGCAGTAAAGTTTTGTTTTTCTGGAGCAAAACATGAAGTCAGCTTCTCAAAGCACTCACCTCTCTCAGAGAAATGAGGAAACTGGAGCAATAGCAGCCACATCCTGTAGGTTCAATGGACAGCAATGGTGCAGAGCCCTCAGTCATTTGGATGTTGTTATGGGAACTACAAAATTAGAGATCCAACAATTGCAGGCATCAGTAAAAAATGCCATTTTTCTCCAAATTCATTTTGGTTGGTCACTCTTCTCAACACTAAAAATCAATACGTACTTGATAAAGAAGCCACATCCATCCTTTTCCACATGATGCAACCCATGGCTTATATTTGATAATAGACTAATATAAAACTTTATTTCCTCTTTCGTGTGATACTGTCAAAACATTTTAATTCTAAGCTTGAACACAGCTTGCTAAATAACCTGCATTTGTTGTTTCTTGTTCTGAAATTAGAATAGTCTATGTCAAAATGACGGTCTAGCAATTAAGGCATTACCAAACATCAGTAAGATTACAAGAATCAGACCCTTAATATGTCTATTTGAGGCATGAATTTGAATGAAGTGGAATAAAAGAAGCAAGAGTTCAACCAAACTGCTGAACATGTACTTAACTTTAAACAACTTCTTAAATACTGTGTAGCATTTAGGCCACCAGAAATATAGCCAAGTCTTATTCTGCAGCAATATCCAGTTTACAAATTAGTGCCCTATAAAATCAATTTACAGTAAGAGGCAGTCATAGTAAAACACAGGCAATACAGAGTTTAATTAAAGCAAGACTCTAATGATGTCATCAGTAAACCACAGTTTGTGCTTTGTAAATAGCAATTACTCCAGAACTGCAGAATTATTAACTTAATCCTATTTATCTGCTCCTTGCTATAACGTTTTCCTGTTTAAGCTGTGAGTTACAGTCCATCATGATTTTAAACAGCATAAACATAACAGGGAGATCTAAATTCAATCACACATGAAAAATAAATAGAGACCAGTTTCTTCTACTTCAGTCATACTGTAAATATCGAGTAACTGATTTCACGGGGATGAGCTGTAGACAATTCAAAACACACACAGCAGCAGAATTCTTATAAATTGCTATTACCCTTAAACCAGTATTGATTTCAAATGCTTAGATACATTGGGACACATCTATGTATGAAAACTTCCTGATGTTCTGTATGTGTGTGAACATGTGTACAAACTTCACACTTTGCTAATTTTGTGTCTAATTAATGCAAAACTTGCAAACCCATATCTTATAATTAATGTTCTTTGTCATTAGAGACACACTGCTAAGACACTTCACAAATATGTCCAATTTCATCTGCAAAGAATGACAGACGATAAGCAGCACATTAAGCAATTTGAAAATCATTGGGGAAAAAAATCAAAACTTAATTACAGAGTTCAAATTATTGAAATTGCTCATGCCAGTGTAAAAAAAACCCACCACAAAACCTTGAAATTCTCCAACAGAAAGTATTGACCATTCGTGTAAACCTAATCTAAGAAATACAATTTGTCTTGAGGCTTTTCTTAAGAAAGCAATAATTTAAAACTCTGCTGGTCCCCAATAAGTAAGGCTCCAGGACAGTTTTGATCCATTGATGAATCCTTCCTAATATGTTCCCTGAGGTACAGTTTTCCTAAATCTATTAGACATTTACAGTCTTTCAGGATGTGCTGCCTGAGCTGCTCCATCACACTGTATTAACTTGACAAGGTAATGCAGTGCTATCTTTTATTTCCATGGAAAGAACTAAGGTTTGACCTTGGAACTACTAACAACAGTTTATTACCCCTAACCTTACTAGAGGGACATTGTGAAATATTACTGTAAATTATTACCCTAGACATATGATACACATTAGATGCATGGAGGAAGTTATAGGGGGGTTACTCAGGACAAGATTCCAGATCTACTAAAAATTCCAATATTATTTCTACCTAATGCGTAGTTTCCAAAGAAAAGTAGAACAAAACAAAAGCAGTCCATAATGGTCTAATAATTTATAAAACATAGGAAATAAAAGAAAAAACAATTCCCATTTGTTGCTTAGTGGCTCCTCTAGGCTCTCTATCAGCATGGAATCATGGTTCTGACTTCTCTTGCAATCATATCTGGTCTTGAACCCTAGATACAACTATTCTTGTTCTAATATGAACACTTACACGTTTGTGGTGATAAAAGCAAGGTCCAGGCCCTTCTCCCCTGTTGTGCAGCAGCCTCTGGAAGAGCACCCTGAGTATTACTGCACTGATAAAAAGATCCCAGCTACAATGAGCAGAGTTGTAAACTCTCCCATGCAACAGATTTTGTGAGTTTATGCATCACAGTACGCTTCCAGGAAAAAGAGTTATTTGTGCATTAATCTTCATCTTAATAACCCCTTTGCTCCAAATAAATTAGCTATACTTAGCTGTGTCATAAGACGTTATACTGCAATGTGCTGGAAGGAAAGCTGCTCTTCCATTTTTCTTTTTCAGAATCACTCTCCACTGCAATTTTATCAGGGAGCCAATGCAAAGTGTGACTAACCAGCACAGGGGCACAACTAAAACTGGGGTTCTTTTTCACCCTTTTGATAGTTTTCTAGGGACAAATTTATGCATGTTATTTAAAAATGTATCTTAAAGTAACCAAACCGAGAATCATTTAAAATGTTTTGTAATTGAAAAATTCTACATCCATAGTATTTCAAGCAGCAATTTAAGATGTATTGTTCTTTTTTTGTTCAGAGTTTTTGTAATCACCATTTTACAGCATTTTAGGATGCCTTTTAATGAGTTTTTGCCTAAATAATGAACGCTAAGTGACTGTAAGCCCCTGGGACTTGTTAGAGATCAAGCAATAACAGTAAGCGAGGCACAATGTCTCCAACCATCGCACCAAGTTCTGCTCCAGGTGACATTCACTGAAACTAGAAGTGTCTGCTTAAATTAAATCCTGCAGAGATATTCATCTGCTGGAAGTTAAGTATGTATATATTACTGCTGTAATATGTAGGATTTGTCCCTTGCCTGGAGTATATGTACTAAGTCCTTGCAGTATTAAGGCTTTATTTTGGATTTATATCACTATGACAAAGGGCAAAACTAGTCTCAATATTATTTAGAACAGATGTATATAGTGAAAGTAGAAAGGCCACAGCTATGAAAGCTTTTCTTGATCTACTACAACTCCCTGAGACTGATTCAGACACCCATAGCAGAATTCAGACTTCATCCAGGTATCCAATTGATTAAAGCTACTAATTCTGTAAAAAATTAATTACAATCAAATGAAAGAACTCTCTGAACATATGGTTTTGAGATTTGCCATATTCCAAGGCCAATTTATTTCTTTTTAATCTATGAGTATAAGATGTCTGAGACAGTGTGTAAATCTCCTTTTGAGAGGCTGAAGTCAAGAGATGAGAAAGAAAAAGCAAGATGTGACATTGTTCAATAAATGCCACAAAGCAAAATTTATCTTGTCATATAAAAGAAATATGGAGGCTCCAAACTTTTTTTGCCATGCATTTTACAAATAAATGTAATTTGAAACTCTTAAGATTTAATTACAAATGCCCGTCCTTGCTGGCTTTGTTCTTGTCACCAAAGAAACATTTTACTCTTGACAAGTCTCTCAGAATTTGGAACACTTTCTAGAGTTTTTGTTTTCTTTCTTTCACCTTAGAGTAATTCTTTGGCTGCTACTGTGACCAATAAGGATTGCTGGATTCAGGTGAAACCAAGAACAATCAACCACGGTGCAAGAGCAACTTCCTTTCCTGTCTTCTCCCTGAAACTACTGAAAAGATTTCCATTGGTAAGGCCAGAATTTTACTCCAGCTTGTGAGGTAGTAAGCTGTTCCTCTAAGCTGTTCCTCTAAGCTTTGATGAATCAATGTTGGCTCATATTGCAAACTCCCACTAATCTTTAGAACTAAATAATGTACACGAACATGTATTTTTTTAGTTGTAATATTAACATAGCTCTTATTTTTGTTGGAAAGGAATACTGAACATTAAGGAAAATATAATTGGGAATAGCAAAAACTCTATTTACAGATTATTTTCTAAATAAGCAACGTCTTCTACAGACAGAGAGGCCATGGCATTTCTAGGTAAAATATGTGAAGACCAGTCACCAACTGGAATGGTTGGAGTGGATGGATCTGGAAACCTAAGCTGGTGAACACTGACAATAAATAAAACAAGTTAAACTTGATGGTGATTATTTCATTTCAGATGTTAAAAATCTCAATTTCAAACTCCAGCATACTAGAGTTCACATTACTCAGGAATTATGACATCCACAAAGGGATTTATCATTCTTCAATTTATGTTCTCTAATTTCACACTTTCAGTTGCCTCAGCTAAGCTTTTTCAAGTGTCACCATAGAGAAGCAAATCCACTGTTGACAACTTCTACTCTTATTTGTGGTCTGAAATAATTTAGCATCACTTTTCAACTGTGGACTTTTTTTTACATCCCAAAGCATGCTTTTCCTGACAGATGAAAGATTTCTGAGAATGTCATTCTCCAGGAAGGATCCTGAATAACATCAAGCCCAAAAATAGACTGACAAAGCTCCCCCAAACACACACTTCCACACACCTTTCAACCCGATGATGATTTTCTGAAGTTTGTTTCAGTTTATCATTCCAATCTAAAGGGCTGAACATCAGAAAACACACTTATATTTAAAACCATAATCAGGCAAGACATTGTGGCCAATGACAGTGCTGAAGTACATTAAATGAAACAATGGGAGATTATCTGTCAAGGCTGTGATGTCATCCAAAGCACCAGCATTCCTGTTCAATATCTGTTTTCCATAAAAACCAGATCAATCAGCACTAATTGTTAATTTTGTTTCTACTGTTTCCGTCTTAAGCAGTCTCTGAGTGCATGAGAACTGATCTTCAATTAACACGTCTGGGATTACTTGTGGTGTCATTAAATTAACTTTAAAATATTTACACAACACTGAGTTTTCTTTCCAGCCTTCTGGAACTTTTATTGCTAAAGAGAACACTGATAGTTCACAGAACTTCTTTGGCAATTCTTTTAAGAATCCATGGTATATCCAGGAATTATATAATATAAAATAATACTATATTATATTATGTTATTTAAACATTAGAAATTTGAAGGTATTTTGCATTCTTCACTGCCACTCTCGTAAAGCATTAACTTTGACTAACAAAGAAATATATTGCTATTTCTTTACAAACACAGAAGAAAAATACACCACCTCCCATGAGTTTCTTTAGCCCTAGTTATTTCTATTTAGGCTTTTAAAGTTATAAATTTCATAATTGAGTTCAGCTGTGTGTGAATGAACCCAAGTTGCAACTCAATATTGAAGTTTCACCCTTATTGGCTTAATTTTTGTCCTTGTGAGGGGCCTTGAAAAGCTCCTCTATAAGACTCATGAAAAGCAATGCTATACATTCTCAGCAAAACAAAGTAGCTCTTATTCTCATCCTACATAGGCTCTGATTTGGAATCCACTACAGTTCTGGGGAAAAAAAAATAATGGAAAGACATGACTTTCTCTGTTTTTTTCACCTTACCAGTAAAAACCAGAAGTAGTGACACCAAAATCTGTAGGGCTACAGCAGTTCAACAAACACACAGGACCAAAATAAGTTCCATTTCTTTATGGAGATCCAGACTGAGCTGAGCTTTACTTACTTCACTGTTAAGGCAACAGGAGTCCTGTTCTGATCACCGGGTGCTTTACAGAGCAAATCATCTCGCTTTTAGTTTGTACCTTTTCCTCTTGTGCCTATGAGAGCCCTGTGGAGCTACTCCCAAAGGGAGGTCATATTATAGCCATCTTGGAATACTTAAAATCTGATGATATGCATACAAAATCAGGAATGAGATCAGATTTAAACACTAATTGAAATTTTATAGATTTTTTTACAGTATATTCATTAAAAGAGCAAAGAGGCTGCAGCATTATTGTATTGTAAATGCCATTCATTTTAAAGTTCATTGTTTTCCTTATTTTGCCAAACTCAAAAAAAACCCCAAAATCTCCAGTCTTTTGCTGTACTAAAACTCTGTATTAGTAGGATCACATGTATATATAAACCAACTACGAGAATCAGATCATATTATAGCTCACAAACAATTATTTCAAAAGTCCATTTATATTCATCCCGTATAAGCACGGTGGATTTTTTTCCATTACTGTGAATTATTTACATCAGAAGTGTTGGTTCACGAAGCTGGGGTTTCATCAAACTTGACCTATGTGAAATGCATGCACCTGATGGAGTTCTCTGAACTATTGATTTTTCTGCATCCATCTGTCTCACACTCAGTGTGTTCTGAGTATTCTCTGAAGAATAACACTGGCATCTGTTTTAAGTATAAGCTTTCTAAATTACTGCATAGATGCATTACAGAGTAGTTAAGAAAAATCAATGGCTTCTATGTAAATAACCACAAAGCTTTGCTACTTTCTTTAAAACATAAATTTCTTCAATAAAGATTGTTTTATTTTATTTTTACTCCAATATTTCTCTTTTACATCAGCTATGCTGTCACAGCTATCCTGGTATTCTGCTGCTGCTTATATTTACCACTGGTGTGAACTCCTTTGTTGTGGTGGTTTTTTTCCAAGGAATATGCATTTCATATTGTATGTATTACTGAAAGTTGAGACCTGGATTCTGAATTAAGACCTTAGCACACATTTAAATACATTTTCATCGCTTTCCTAAAAATGGTGCAAGGGTGTCACCCAAGTGGATCACTTAGAAAATATTTCAGATTAGCCTTTTAAAATAGCATTTAATTGCTATGGAAATTAAGATAAAATGTCTGTAATTAGTATGCATTCTTCCCTTCTGAGCACAGAGCAGCAATAATAATAACCTTGAGCTAAAGCTGTAAGAATGGTGAAACGTACTGTCCGTGTCGAAGCCTGGATTTCGACAAAATTAATTTCTGTTAGTAGAATCATGATAAGAGACCTGTGGAAAGGAAAGCTCTTCAGTGCTAATCTGAACTCTTGTCCTATCTTGAACAGATTCAAAGATATATTATCCTTGCTTTTGATCATCTTAAAAGAAAAAAGAAAAAAAAAAAAGAAGAATAAAGAACCAAATCTCAAAAGAAAAGGAAAAATCTCAGAACTGAGAAGAATCAGTCTAGAAAAGCTGTGGAGAACTGACTAGATGCCAGTGGAATTACAGATAGTCAGTCATGAGAAGGCCTGAGTTGATGTACACAAGGATGCAGCCAAGGAGAAGAGTGGTGACAAATAAATTATTTTGGCTGCTAAATATAAGAACCTGCTGGTCAGAATCTCTGCACCAGATATCTGGTGAAAAATATTTTAGGACAACATGAATTTTACGCCAAAATAGCAGTACTTGTAAAAACCATCTGGCACAGTGGCTCACTCATATTAACCCTCTTACTTCATCTCCCTGAACTGACAGTCTGGTCCATTTTTTATTTTTGTAAACCAGAGTTATAGGATCTAAAATTGATGTATCAACTTCAGTCATCAATAAATCTAGAAAATTCTAGGATACATGAGTGTTCAGGCCCAAAAGATTAATAAAGCCAAAATGTCATTACAAGACAAGCAATGGTTTCATTACGGAAGAAAAGTCTCTGCTGAAATCTCCATAGTGGCAGATTCCTCTGGATTTGAATCTTAATTTAAAATACTACCAATCAATGTATGTTCATGCCCAATGAAGAAAAAAATAATTTATAACTAAGGTGGCCAGTGCCGTAATCACTGCAAATACCTTCTATGCACTCTTTAAAGCTCACTTTCCCATTTCATGACCTGTTTATTTTTATATGATGGGCAAATTGTAGACTATGACAGCAGCAATGTGGCCGAGATGTTCAGTTTTATCCCCTTCAGTAAGTGCGATTGCTCAAGCCCTTGTGGTAATTGTTTTCATCTTCCTTCTTTTTATCTCTTTATCACACTGGGGTTTTGCTTTTAAGACTATTGCACTTGAGTCATGTCGCTCAATTCAGAAAAATGCAGGGTTGTAATAATGAACTAACTCATCACATCTAGCAATTTGCATGTCTCAATCACAGGATCTCAAGAATATGCTATTTTTTGGATTATGATCTCCATGTATACATTTAACACTGTTCTTCACTGCAATAATGTAATCCCATCACAAAATGTTCAACAGATATCTTTGCTTACTTAAGACAAGGTGTTTATACTGCATCTGAAAATAACCCATACCCTTGATAAAAAGAGTCTTCTGCACTGTTCAGGGACTGCAAGGAAGTTATTTAGGTCTTCTTAATATCTTTGTGAATAAGGATATGGAAGGTATTAATCCGTTCACTAATCACTGAACTAGCATCCTCTCTGGGAGAAACCATAGGCTTATTACAGCATCTTTCTTAGTACAGAAAGATCAGGAAATTCAGAAAACTGTAACCACAGAAATCACACTGGATCTTGCATGGGACACAGGGACTTCAGTTTTGGATTTTGTGGGGCTTTTTGTTTGTTGGGTTTCTTAATATAAAAGTTATTGAAAAATGGAAAACACCATGAAATCTAATCTCATTTCAAAGTGTTTAATCTTTTATGTCCTATATAAAACATGTCCTGCAGAAGCAGTACCTATCAATGTTGTGAAAGGGATGTGGTTTAGTTCCAGAAAGAAAAAGGACGGGATAAGAGAATGCAGCTAACACTGCACTCCTTAGAGTCTGAGGTATTCTGTGGAAGTCTTCTGCCTCGTGTGATCAAGTGGAAGATGATGCATTAATGCATTTCTCTAGTAATATTCAGCTGCTATTCAGTAGATTTTTCTTGTACTTATGGTTTCAGATTCTGCCTCATTTATTTTTGTCCTGATCAACTAGAAAGTTTGGGAACTCACCAAGATGGCACTCCTAAGTATAAAGGTTAAGTTCAACAGAAACATTTAGTCTTTGTCCAAAGTCTGCCCCAGTATTTACGGGCAATTTCAGACATTCCTCAAAGTGCTCAGGTCACTCATGCCTGGGGCATCATCTGAATCATGAAAGGGCAATCCCAGCAACCCATGGCTGGGTAGCCAGACCCGCTGGTGTTTGAAGACACTGACTTCTTAAAAGGAGATCTCTCTCTACATTCTAGCCCAACTTGTCTGGAGAAGAATCATTACAGCCCCTGTAGACTTCCTCTGGGAGGCTCTAAGAATGTTTTCAAACGTCTATATTTCAAAAACGCAGAACCTGTTGTCTTGATCCTTTATGTTACTTTGCTAACTCTCTACTCCATAAAACACAGCAGGGCAACATGGCTGGGTCATTGTGAATTTCTTCTGATGGCTAAATGGGAAAGCCTATCCTTACACTGGGATAATACAGGACATGGGATAATTCAGAAACCACGTTAGCCCCTTGTCCTGGCTGTACAGCTGTCTCCATCAGCTTAACTGTATTTGAGCATAAATACAGCTGTGCTACAGCTCTAGCAGGATCCTTCTTAGGCTCACAAAAGCCATGAAACATTTCAATATATTCATTCTGCCCTCAACTTTTACCACTGTGCCTTAGAACTGTGCCTCGTCTGTTCCCACACTCCTGAGCACAATCATATTAAGCAGCAAGTGAAGGAATTTAACTCTGAATTTGCTCTCATTTCTGAATTTAAAATCAGACCTAAGAGGTACATAAATCTAATTCTAATTTCTTTTATGTAAATTCAAACCACACGGAGAAAACAAAAATTTGTCATTCTGTTTGTTTTGGGGCTTTATAAACTGACACCATATTAAGTTATTTAAGCCCAGTAAAATTTAATGGGAGTTATTCTCGTTCTTGCAGCAGTGTTTGCTGCAGAAGATACTTCCAGAAGTGTGGTGAAGTCATTGCCTAATGTCTCCCCTGGGACTTCCAGCATATAATGGGATACTTTTTTTCTCCTCTTCCAATGTTTATTATTGATGTAGAAGCATATTTACTCCATAAAAGCAAAGCAGCTGGCTAGTGTCCCTTGGGATATACCCTTGTTGGGGAAGATTTTAGCCCCCTCCCAATAGTTCATTGAATTCAGGTTGATTTAGTATGCCGAAAAACAATCCCATTTGAGAGAAAGTTACTTTCTACTTGCATAGTCATTGTTTTCTAAAGCACTGTCCCTCTTGGGAGAAAATGAAAGGCAATATAAAAACCCTCTGGGACTACCATGTAGTCAATAAAATTGCTTGTCCCAAGCTTTGCACTTTAAGCTTTTGAGTAAAGGAAAATGGAAGTGTAGGAACAAACTATGAAACAGTTGTCAGGGTACCAACGAGATCTATACCTTCTATCCAAGGAATTAAAAGTATTAATTGTTCTACTTACAGATGATGAAGATCTTACTAGAACATTAACTTTTATTTGGCTTGTTATAGTGCTCATATCACTCTCCATTTAAATTTCAAAGGTTTTGGTAAAGGTTTTTTCTTTACTAGTTAAATTTTTTAGATAGAGTAAGTCATCATCAAAGAAAGTGCACTGGCAAAAAATACCACATAATAAAAAAACCACTGATTAATTTTGGTGGGGTTTTTTTTAATAGAAGAGAATGCAATATAATTACTTGGCTTACAGGACTAAAACAGGCAAGAAAACCATAGCAATTATCTGGCTAAGAAAACATCACACTTGGTATAATCTAGATCTCAGTTGGGTGCTACCCACCGACGACTGCAAGAACCAGAGACAGCATCAGGAGATATAACAGATCCTAACAACCTGTTGCACCTCTCAAAAATGAACAAAACAAAACAAACAAAAAACCAAACAAAACCCCTAAACAAACAAATAAAAAACCAAAAAACATATACAATTTATGTATTTGAAAATGCTTTCTTCTGAGGGGTTTAGCTGACTCCAAATGTTAAAGAGCCAATAAGCTGTATCGTAGAAGATATCAAGTATTGTAAAAAACAACATTGGCGTGATTTTCCTGTGAAAGTAGTTCCATGATTCCATTTTCTTGGCTAGAAGGTTGTCTTTCATTCAGTGGCCTGTCTCGAGTAGTGGAGCCTTTTGTTGCTTTCTGTTTTGTCTCATTATCTTACCACATTTACACCTCATTTCAAAACACAACAGTCATTGATAAGACTTTTAACCTTTTTTTCCCCGCCTTTAAATAAAACTAACTACATTGCTTCTTTTGTTCTTTCACTTTTAAAATTCCTGAAAACCCATCTCCTTTTTTTTTCTATCTTTTTGACCATCAGATTTGTTGTTTCTGCTTTTTCAGGTGTGAGAGCTGTTCTAGTATACTGCTATCATGCTACATGGTTAATGGTTTAGTTGCTTACTTGTATCATGCATGCAGAAGGGAGAAGAAGTGGTCAAAAGGCTTTACTAATCTAGACAATCAGCTTTCAGATAATTTTTTCAGATTTGAACTGTATTACATATGTTTGCTGTAATAAAGGTAAATTAAAAAAAAAAAAACAACAACGAATATTGCCCTCTCAGACATGCTTATTTTTAAAAATACGGAAATAAACTGCAAACATTTCACCCAAAATGTGGAGTTGGCAACTATAAAAAACACTACTATATTTAAATGAGAAAGCAAGGCCTGAGTGATGAAAATAGGTTACCTTCCTATTCTTATGCTTGCACGTTGAACAGATTTAAAGTGCTACAAGGAAAATGTGTTAATTCCAAGGTGAAACAAACTTTCACTGAAATTCACCAAAGTTACAGAAATGAGCATGTCTCCTTTGTAGCACCTTGGTTTTAACAGTTGGACAATGACTCTTTCAGCAGGCTTTTGACGATAATATCATAACCACTGCAAACTGCCTCCCTTAGAATTTATGAGGAAGCACTGAGGACTTTCTTAGATATCAAACTGAATTTGAAATCTTAAACTAAAGTTTCCATGAGCAGCCCTATGCTCCTTTGTTAACAGTAATTAAAAAAACCCCACAACTGCCCAACACACAATCAAATATATTTTCCGTTTCCAGTTAAGGCAAATCAGTCCCACCCAAAATTACTGTTAAATAAAAAGTTTTGCATGCTGCAGTAAATTAACTATTATTAATGGTGCAATGGGAGTTACAAACAGATTGTAACTTCCTTGAGGTCAGTTCTGAACACAGTTGGAAACAATCTGGGTTCAGTTTGCATTGTTCTCAAAACGGACGTATTGAAGGGAAAATCATAAGCACTGAGTCCTGATATGTGTAGATAATTATTAATGTGGTCTACGCACAAAAAAAGGAAAGTGTGACGTTAGAGGCACAAGAGAATCGCTATTTTCACTCTATTTACCACAAGGAAGAGATGGTGGGCGAATACAGCTCATATCTCCTACCTACCAGGAAAAGGTGCCACAACAGGAGGATGTAAGTACAACAACTTGTACACAGGAACAAGCTGGCACACACAGGGACGAAGGGTGGGCAGAAAACAGATGTCATGAAACTTAATAACCTGTCGGATACTAGACGAAGCAGAGACTGGCGTAGGAGGGAATCTGGCAGACAAGATGTACCTGTGAGATACAAAGGGAAGGTCAGGAGGAAAAGCTGGCCAGCAGCTTTGGATGCTGACGGATGCAATGGCTTGGATGAGGGAGACATCTGAGGTGCAAGTGTCAGGCACAGGAGACACTGACAGGGAGCCAAGGAATGCTGTTCACCTGTACTGGGGTGCAAACTGTGAAGGTGTTTTACCTTTTTTCCAGCTATAAAATAATAAAGGCTTGAGAAAAAGGTGATTTCTTGGGTAACACACCTCTGTCAGACACCCATCACACCGCCTGTTAATGATAGGGAAAAAATGACCTTGTATTTGATGTGATAATGTACAGTGTTTGCTGCACGGCTCGATGATCACACACAGCCCGTCAGAAACGCAGAAGGAGCAGAAGCCAACCTACAACTTTGGCTCTGCCAACCTCCAGCCCTCGCTCCCCTCACGGCGCACAGCCGCACCGCGCTCAGGAACGCGGCAGCATCGCCGGCCCCGCGGGCTCAACTCCACACAGCGCAGCGCGCAGGGACGGGGTTAACTCGCACCTCGGGGCTCCCTGGCTCTGTCACAACATTCCTGCTCCTTCCCCGCTGGCGGACGGGAAGCGCCGCCGCCGCGGGGCGCGCCCGGGATGAGGCGGCTGCGGCCCAGCCTGTCCGGGCGAGCCCGGCGTGTCCCCGCCCGCGGCACCGCGGCGCGGGCGTAGGGGGCGCTGTTAGCGCGGGGACGCGGCGGAGCGCCCCGCCGGGACCGCGAGCGCGGGGAGGGGAACGGGGACGGGAATGGGGACGGAGGCGGGAACAGGGACAAGGGACGGGGACATGGACAGGCACCGGGTGCCGCGTCCCCTCAGGCCGGCGCGCGCAGAGGGGGGCGCGGGGCACAGCGTCGCTCCCGTCTTTGCGCGAGCGCTGCGCGCGCGCGCTCCCGCCCAGTGAGCGGCCCGCGCGGATGGCGGGGAGCGGGGGGAGCGCAGGTCCCGCCGCGCTGGCGGCGTGTGAGGGGATGGGGATGGCGGCGGTTGTGCCCCCCTCCCGCGGCTGTGGAACCTGTACCGAAATACACCCCCCCTGCACCGCCCAGTCCCGACAGTGGCACCCGCGTACAGATACACAAACAGACCCTCAGCCCCGCGCAGGATGTGCCCCCCCAGCACCCTCTCAGCCCAGACACAGCCCCGTTGTTGAGGTGTAGGTCAGGGGAAGGTGGGATGAGGCGCTGTGGGCGGGGGAGCCGGGAGGTGAGCCAGCAGCGCCGCTGCCGGTTCGGAGGGAGGTGAGGGGCAGCCGGGACGCGGGGCGGGGACGGTGAGGTGGGCGCGGGGCGATGGCGGGGGGCGCGGGCAGGGTCGCGCCGCGCTGCCGCCTGAGGCGGCGAGAAAAGTTGCGGCAGCTTTCGGGGGCGGGGGCGAGGAGCCGGAGGGGTTTGTGTTTGTGAACTTCGCGCTTAGGTGCTTTGTTTTGAACTCGCCTTTATCCTGGGTGTACTTCTTTTATAACTACTCTTATTCTTTTCTTTTTTTTTTCCTTTAACAAGGTGGGGGAGGGAATCTCCCACGAAAGTTTTCCCTTTACGGAAGGCGGGACTGAAACAATACCCGATGCATTGTTCAAATGTAAAACCTCCAGCGCTTTTCTTTTTTTTTTTTTTTTTTTTCAGTTGGGTTTTATTGCCGCCGCTGCCGCTGTTGTGATCGCTCTTTCCCCCTTGTGTTTACAGCGTCTGTGAGGGAGAGACGCTCAGAGGAAGAACCGGGATCCCTGGGCTGCATCAGCACGGAGAGCCGGAGCCGGCTCAGCAGAGCTGGAAGGATTTCACCTTGTTGCTGTTTGCTTCGGGAGATTTTCGCTCCCCCCGCCCCGGACACTGTCCAGCTGAGGGTTTGCTTCTTTGCTGCGTCCACAACCGGCCAGAAAAAAAGCGCTTTCCGTGTTAGAGGTGATTTTTGTCGTGGTCTCCCTGCAAGGAAGAGATCGTCACCAGCCTTGGAGGAGAGAGACAGGATCAACTGAGGTTTTCCCTACCTCTGGCTGAACGTGAGAGTTCAAGTGACACTGTCACTGGCCTGTGGCTGACTGCACAGCGAGCTGGAATCACAGCCAGAGCTGCTCCATTTACCTGCTCGAGAACACTTCAAACCCTTCTATTGACGGTAGAGATTTGTATCCCAAGGAAAATCGGATTAATATAAACTATGCAGAGCTTTGCGGGTGTATCTGGAGACTACTCTGTCTGCATGGCTAATCTTGAAATTGTCTGAAATAAATCCTTAGCGCAAGGAATAACGAGATACTTTCAATTAGTTTTTTTTTCCTTGTCGCTTTTTTTCCCACCCCCCCTTCCCTTTCTACAAGAATTTAACACTTCCATCGGAGGGTTTTTGCATGAGAATGGGACACATGCTGGAGAACTCACCACACTTGACGATAATGACGGGGGTAACAGTTTCCATCACCGTTGCGGTATGAAAGGTTCTCTTTGGATTGTCTGCTGGTGGCTAAGATGGATCAGTTTCTCCCTGTTCCTGTTTGCGGTGTGCTGAAGGATCCGGATTTACTGAAATACTGACGCCCATAAACTTACTGCCTCTCTGCTGAAGGCATCGGATGTGACAGTGCAGAGAAACATGTGTTTCACATTTCTGACTGGTTGTTTTGGTGCAATCAATACCTCCACAAGAAACATTGACTTAGGTGGCGACTGTCATAGCGGGAGGCACACGGAGTGCTGCTCTCGGCTTGCAGGCACAGTGAGCACAAATCAAAGAGCCCGCCGTTCCTGGGAAGTGGGGGCTTCGCTTCCCCCCGAAGCGCGGGGCACAGGCTCCCGACCCTCCACAGAGAGCCCGGCCCGGGGGTGCGGAATGAGCAATGACCAAAGCGCTGTCAGGAGTGGCAGCCAGTCGGATCGGATGGGGATCAGTGAGGCAATAGCGGTTGAAAGAAAGGTGGATCGCGAAATTATTGCCCGAAGGAATAGCAGGCGAGGCGGAATGATGATAAAGTTAAACTTCTGTTTCATCTTCAGTCGGGGATGGTGGGCGTTTCTGTTGCTTCAGCTCCACATGTTGCAAGCACTGGCACAAGGTAGGGCTAGAGACATTTTTGTTTATAGAAATGCTGCATCTGCCTTCTGGGAGGAAGGAAATCTTGCTTGGGTACAGAGAAACCCTTTTATCCTTATCAGAGGTAAACTGCAGAATTCGCACTGAGCTGGTTTCATGTAGGAATGGTCGTTTCTTACACACAATCGTTTCTTTATGAAGCAGGGATTTGCAAACTGTAACCACATATTTCTCTCCCTTTCTCGTCCTATCCTTCCCCTATCCCAACCTCCCACCGAGAATCAAAAGCCCTATCGGGACTTAAACTGCTTTTTTTTATTTACTTAAATGCATCCGTACTATTCTTTCAGGCAGCAGAAGAGTTAACTGCTGGTTTTGTGTGTGTGTGTGTGTGTCTGTGTCTGTGTCTGTGTCTGTGTCTGTGTCTGTGTCTGTGTCTGTGTCTGTGTCTGTGTCTGTGTCTGTGTCTGTGTCTGTGTCTGTGTCTGTCTGTGTGTGTGTTTAAAAGCACTGTGCTCTGAGATAAGTTATTAGGAGAAGGGGAGTCATAAATCCTCCGACTAGAACTAAACCAGGCATGTAAAAGGAATTCTTTAAACATATGAGCACTGTTCTGCGTGAGCCTCGGTCTCAGCATTGTTCATTTCTTTTGGATTGCCAAGTAACATTTACCCGAGACAAAAACTGCAATTGATTCGTATCTGAGCATTTCCACATCAGAGATCCTTGCAGTCAAATGAGTCACTTGTAAACGAAGGGTCAGAGTCGACCAATAGACTTTAAATATCAAGTGTCAGTCACTTTGCATGTAAATTCCCTTCTCAAAAAATTGCCAAATGTAGCCTAATTCTTAATAATCCTTTGACAGAGTAAACAATAAATGGCAGGCAGAAGCATTACAGTTGGCTGCGCCAAATAACACGCTGAACAAACGCAGCTTTCACTTTCTTTGCTGGGTTGAGTTTTATTGCTGTGTGCATTGTCTGGCTGAAGTGGTGTGTGCTGGACAATGCAGAACTGTATCGTGTGGGACCAGGAGTGAGTTATTAAAAGCGGAAGTTAATACTCCATGAAGGGGAATGGTCTTTGTGTTTTAGCTCTTTGTTTTCAAGTATTTCATAGGGAACAACGGTGCATTCAGTTTTAATAACTGGATGGGGCTCATGTGTTGAGGAAGAGGGGTTGTAAGCCAAGTCTGCTGTAGTTTAGCTGCTCAGGGTTTACTGCTGCATCCTCGGAAAGTTTGGAGCCGCAGGATACAGAAGAGATTTAATCCAGTGTTTTATATGGACTCCACCCTCATAAACCTTTCTCAGTGCTTTGTTTATGCTGTCATTGCTATTCCCAAATTACTTCTGCTGAGGCCTGCAAGCCCTAACAGAGTATTGTTATCCTGAAACAAGCCGTACCTGACATAATTATCTCTGCAAATTAAAATTCACGTCACTTTTTGGTTTTTTTTTCTTTTGTTAGTTGTTGTTGATAGGTGCCAGTATGATGCTTCATCTTGGAAGATAAATACTGATGGTTCTTGTTGTTTACATTACAAATGAAAAGAAAAATTTATAGAAGGTAGTTTTAAGTGCCAGTGATTCAGGAATCATTTTAGATGCCACGTAAAACAGTTTTTCTGTGATTAGGAGTAAACTAGCCATCTTATTGGATTAAAAAGTGAATTGAAACTTTTGTTTAGCACACAGTATAGCATAATTTTTCAAAATTCATATTTCAGATTAGTCAGCATTTGCAGTAGGATAAATTTCAGGTGCTGTATATCTCAGGGAGTTATGCAGTGTATACAAACTATCCTAAAAAAAAGTCCTAACACCAGATTAGTTTTATCCATCAGTATTTAAGGTGGGGAGGGGAAGGGAGGAGGAGGAGACGCGTTATTTCTGAGAAATGTTGGTGCAGATAAATGTATGGAGTGTAGAAGACATGAAACAATGAAAGATAAAACCATTATGTAATGCAGAAACAAAATCCATTTAAATTTTTATATAATGCAGAAAATACAAATTACAGTTAGTCCTTTTGAGAATTATTTGACACATAAACCAGTGTGGAGGTCTTAATGCAGAGAGCTTTTATTGTGATTTCACACAATTTGTATTAATTTATAACTAATGCTTCTTCTTGCACTCTGAATTCTAATGGATTCTAAGACATTCATCACTTTTATGCAAAAATTTACTTTAGAGAGAAGATGACAATTTTTATAAAAGTCCTTCATGAAAATGTAAGTTCTACAGCCACAGAAGTTTCTAATGGAATGATGTGGTCATATGCATGAGAGAATTACATGACTTCAATCTTTTTATATGATAAAAAAATGAACATTCTAAATATATGGGCCATGGCTGTTTTGAATGACTCATAATACTATGCTATAACCATCTAATGTTTCTATAATAACTATTTCAGCATTAAAAACATAAGAAGTATTTCAGGCATACTGAAATGTAGGTTCTTCATTTGTAGGGAACAGATTAGGTAAAGTTCTTGAGATCAAGTGTCTTATACTGCAAGGTGGATGGAAGAAATGAGTTTCAGCTGCAACAGGTTTGTTGAGTATTCTCTAAACTTGAATGATCATCCATGTGAAAGCTGATCTAGTGGCGAACTGCAGATAAAACCACTTGTAAGTTCATTTTGTACTTAGCTCTACAGCTATTCTGTCTTCTGGTAGCTGTGTTACATCATATAAACATTTGTTTGTTTTCTTTTTCCTTTTCAAAGTGAGTTTAATTAGTCTGAAATGTTGTTGTCCTGAGTAATAAAGTGTTCTCTTTGAACCTTAGTATTGTTGGTGCAGACCTTCTCACAAAGGGAGTGACTTTCTGGGTGGAGGAGATGTATGGAAGACAAAGGCTGTGGCCCGTTCCATGTGCACAGCTGGGAATGGTGCTCCCACTCCTGTGATGGCTGGGGGTCTGCACTGGGCCTCCTCAGACTGTGTGTCTGTCCTGGCCCATCCCTGAAGGGGGTGCTTGTCAGAAAAATTAACCTGTAAGAGTCTGAAAACTGTTGCACTTTCCTTTGTTTACACAGCTCTTTATGCCTGCTGGCCTCTGCCATCAGCCCTCTTTTCATGGCATTTTTGTTAAATGTGAGTCTGAGACGCTAGTTAGCCTCAAGTCATTGTGTGTCATCAAATAGTGATGAGATGCTAATTGATAATCACTATAATTATCAAATTAGAATTTGCGAGGTGATGGTAGAAGTGAATCATTTGCACCCAGTCACTGCCTGCTATACTTAGAGGAACATCATCCCTCAGAGACGTCTGGCTCAGTGGTCTGCATGCCTGGGCAGAGTCCTGGGAATACACAGAGCTCCTGAAGCATTGGAATTTATTCGTTATGTATGAGATTAGCAAACACTGATGCCTACTGAGGTACAAAATGTTTACTAAACTACTGGAATATTTGTATGGAAATAGAAAAATTCTGCTTATTTAAATAGGTTGGAAGTTGCTAGAGGCTACTCTGCATGCATCTTAACGGATTTAAGTACCTTCCCAATGTCTGTCTTTTGTTGAGGAATGAAAGAATACTTGGAAAATATATTTCTTCGGATTGATGGCTGTTGTTCAGAAAGATTTTAAAATGGATAAAATCAGTGCAAAGCTTTCAGCTTCTGCAGCAGGAGTCTGGTATCTTTAAATATTAAGAAAAAGGAGCTTGTCTGATTTTTCTTAGTTTTACAGCAATGAAAGTGTAATCTTTTTATGCTACTTAATCAAATCTGTAATTCAGAATTCTACATGTCCCTGAATGTACATTTAAGGTGGTATTGATATGCATTATGCTTGAAAGAAGCCATGACCCAGTAGCTAGATGAAAATGTTTCTGGGGCCCAACTTTCTTAATTCAAATATTTGACCTGGTGTATTATAAATATGCTGAGTGTAAGAAGCATTTTCAAGCAAATTTCAAACTGCATTAAGTGCAGAGATGATAAACAACTTGCATAGAGTACTTGGTTGTTAGAAGGATGGAGAGATGGTGAAATGTTAGGGCAATACTTACTGGAGAGTGAAAAGCATTCTGAATTAAAAGTAGAATGAAGCATTTCTAATTTCAAAAGATTCTGTTGCTGTTTATTGGAAACCCATGATTTTGTATTGGGTTTGCCTCATGTTTCTTTTCTTTAGATGAGCATCTTAAGTATGTGTTAGTTTTTAAACAGTTGAATTTTTTGTGTATATAATTATAATAATTAAACAATTGATTTGGAGGAGTAGACACAAGCCTAGTCTAAATAGAAATGGGGTGGAGACAGTTGGTGTTTTCTGTGGCCAGATCATGCGACTTCTTCTTCTCTCTGCTGTGGTAACTCTTGGTTTGCTTTATATGTTTATGTTTTGCTGGAAAAGTACTTATTCTCAAGACTTCTTACAGCAAGTTCAAAGAGATGTGAATGCATATCTATTAATATTTCAAGTGCAGTGTTTGAGATAATTTCTAGAGAGTGCACTGTAATAGTGCTGTTAGAGCTGAAGGGAGACCATAAGTAATAGGTGTTTATCAACGTTGTGTTCATGCATTACCAGGAGATGCTTGGAGCAGGAATGACCTGGGTGTGGAGAGAGGCTGTGGCAGTCCTGCTGTGTGGCTTTCACATCACCTAAGAAGAATAGAAGGCAAATCTGTGTCTGTGGCTCATAGTCCTTGAAAGGTTTTTCTGGAAGGTTCTGTCATCTCTGTGCATAGTCATATATTTCGAATAACAAAGGCAAATATTGCCTAATATTTTACAGATTGATTAAGCAAACCATAGAAATATTAAAAAACAATCTCAAAGTGAATTATTAGGAAGCTGAAGGATCAGGCTTTTGTATGTCCCAGACGGACTTTAAAAAATTGTCTTATTGTTCTTACTACCACATATATATATGTCTGGAACACGGCCTTGATTGAAAGAAAAGATTTCCATGGATTTATCAACTTCCTGTACAGCTTTACCTGAACATCACATTCTGGATTGAATAGTTATTTGGTTCACTTGGACCTTTTTGCTGTGATGAATCTCTGGGCTGACTACAGGCAATTAGATTCCTCATGGAGCAAAATCTTGTTCATGCTGAGTTCATTACAGAAATAGGCCTTTCCTCCTCCCTCTACATATGTACATACATAATATGTATTTAAATAGCTTTTAAGGAACAAATTGATTCGTTGGTATTTTGAAAACTGTGTTTTCTGGAAGTTATATCATACAAAGTAGAATAATTATTATAACATGCCAGAAGTAAGATACCTTTGCATCTTTAATGCAAATTCTTTATGCATGTGTATTACAATTACATTTAGATTGATACCTATTATTTTCCTGTCTCTGTGGTTAGAACTGAAACTGGTTACTGCTCACTGATCAGTTTTTCAGTATTTTGTTTTCTTGTCAGTGCTTGGCTACATCTTTCTTTTGCTTCAAATCTTTTAAATTCAGCACAAGAAGACTTTTGTGTGAACCAAAGGAAGAACTGTTAGCAGCTATAGCGTGGCATTGGATTAGACTACTTACAGTTATTACAGCTAGAAAGCAAGTAATTGGTGAGATTTGGGTTCTATTTCTAACTAGTGAGTGAGTATTTTCTAGTGAATACAGACTCTTTGCTGCACGTGCCTCAAAGATGACCCTTCACCATCCATATAGCTCGTGCAGAGCAAAAATGTAACTTAATGGAAGGGCCTGTTCCTGAAGAAGTTGGGATTTCTGGAGTTACAGCTGCCTGTGGAGTAAAGTAAAACTTTCCTGTTGCTTTACAGACGTGGCCTTTGGAATGTCACAGCCCTGGAACTTCCAAGAGGTTCTGTAGGAATTAGTTCATGTAGCACTTGCAGGTCTGAGTTCTAGGGGTGACATGGCTGAGAAGGGAAGAACCTTTTATTTCAAAGTGATACTAACTTCATTGCTTTTAAACATGGATGACTGGTTTTGTAGGATCTTCTCATTACACAGATTCTTGACTTTCTAGACATACATGATGTTTGTATATCATATCTTGAACATTTGTATTTTTGGTTTACTAAGCATTACCTTTTGTTCTGCCCTTCCTACAAAAAATAACAAATCTGTTCCTAGAATATACACTAATCTGTTGCTAATCATATGTTTTATCTCTGAAATGCCCCTGAGGTGTAATATAAATGGCACCCTCACTAATATTAGAAATGTAGATCTAGGCTTTTTAAGGGAACGTTTTTAACTGTTTTTAAAGTTAATTTTCAGCTGTTTAGCTCCCTGAACTAGCTCAGACTGGGGTCACGCAGGCATCAGGGACAATGCAAAAGAGGTGATGGGAAAGCCTGGCTGGGGACGTGACCCTGGCAGCCATCGTAAGATCAGCTTAAATTGTGAGACAATTTTCAGACTGTGACAAAACACAAGGGAATGTACCTGGTCTGACTTCTTAGAAACGTGGAAGCTGCTGCTCCGGGGTAGAAAATAGTGACGTATCTTAGAAGACTTAACTTCAGGTATTTTTTCTGAAAGACCCTGTTAGTGAGTTTCTCCCTCTGTTGGATGGAGTCTTCCTAACCTGAGTTTCTAAGGTAGGTGCTAAATTTAATATAAAAATTTCCCTTAGTCCCCTGATATCTCAATTCTGTAGGCTGATGATAGCAATAATATTTTTTTCTGAAAATAAAGGAACTTTGTAATTTAAGTTGCAAATTCCACCAGTATTAATTTTTAGTGTTTGTATCTAATGCACAGATTCAATAGGTGAAAAAGGGTGGTGTGAACTCCAACAACTCTGATTAAAGGAAGTCTTTAACACCACTTAATGCAAAATGTGGAAGTGGATTGCACAATCTTACGTCACACCATTCAGATAACTTTTGATGTGTCATTTTTTATAAACAATAAAGCATTAGAGCTTTTTATGCCGTTAACGTGATTCTTTAATCCTGTTTTTCTCATCTCCATGCTCTACTGCAGCAGCCTGAAGAGAAAGTTGATTCTGGTAGATAAATCATTGTCCCTTAGGTCTCTTTAAACCACTTTATTGTCTTTTAAGCCATAAACCATATATTTTTCTAATAAACTCCTTGGTCTAACATCTAATCTAAAATATATTTGTTGAGTATAGCCCTCTTGGACAAGAGTAGAGAGTAATGACAACATAGCTCCAGTATGTGTTGTCAGAAGGGTCCTACATTGATTCCAGGCTGAAATTGAAGTTTGTAACTCATTATTACACAAAGAATCAGAAGATCTGGTAGATACTGCTTTCATCCTCAGATTCATATTTGTCAAACTTTGTGTATTTATTAGCCGAGAATGTTGTGGCTTTGCTATGTGGTTTTGGCATTGAGTTCATAGGAAATCAACCCAGTAGCAATGTTATTTTTTAAGGGAAGGTGATGAGAAAATAATGGAACTATAGTGCAAATATTTCAAATGTTTAGACATTTAGAAAAAATGTATTTTGTTAAACTAGTGCTGTTTGCTCACCTAACATTTGTGTTAAATATGGATTCAGTACTAACACTGTAATTTCTGTCTTCCTTGTGCATTGGGGAATGAATGTCCCTTGTTTATTTCTTATCTGTCAGGAAGTGCAAAGGCCACTCATGACTAAATACTTTCGAAGTAACTAAATGGTACATGATGATTGGAAAAGAAATATATGGTGCTGTGCCATACCTGCAGTTCAAAGATAATACATTTATCATAACATGAAACCCATGCTAAGTGACACACTGCTGGAGCATTGAAGTGGTTGGGAGGAGGTAAAGGGAATTCTCCATCAGTATTTCTAAATGTGTGTACTGGTAAGTGTAATTTTAAGTCCTCTCGAATCTGTGTGTGTAGAGGTACAACAGAGGTACAATCTTTTCTTGCAGATTGTTTGTGATGGTTTTCTTTTCTTCAGGATCAGGAGGCTGAATAAATCCAGATTCTAGTCTATCATGTGGACGTAGCATTTGCAAACCAGCACCTTTGTGCTTTCTTCCCCACTGTCCTTGTCGTTGGGGAGAAACTCTTTGACACTTTTGTTTTATCCTATGATGCATAAAAACCCTTTCACAGCAGCTTTGCTGATAGTGCACTGGAAATACTGTTGTCTCATGGTGAAGACAACCCTATTGTTTGTGTGTACATCCATCTGTGTGCCTCACTCCTGTCCTCTGTTGTCTTTATCCTTTTGTCTCATGCTCACAGAGCCTCTACCCCACCGTGCTTCTGGTCTCTGATTAGTGCTCCTCCATGCTGTTGTCATACAAGTAATGCCTCCTGCTCCTAACAGGCTGAGGAGGAAGCTTAAAACCCCTGATTCTGCACGTGAAATGTAGAACAGATTCGATTCTGCCGTGATCCTCTAACTGGGCACGGAATGGCTTTTCTAGGACACTTGCATTGTGTTAAGCAGTGCTTTTATTGTGCTGGAGGCCTTGTTGAGAACAGATGAGCAGGAAGATTGTTTGATGGTGGATTATCCCAGCATTTTAAAAAAATGTTGGATAAGACTAAGAGGCAAGAGATCAAGAATAGTAACTTCTGTGTTTCACCTTTCCCTATTTTTATTGCCATGAAGACATTAGATTTGTTTTGAAGATGGAGTAACTGATACTACGTTTTAAAACCATTTTAATACGTGCCACTTCAAACATGAGATTTTAAGACAAATACTATCAACTAACTTCCCATTTCTCTATAGAATTTGTTTTGTTTTTACAAACATAGCTATTTACTTGTGAACAACACTGGATGTGTCTTAAATGAAGAAAAACATTTGGATTATTGTGAAATTAGTTTTCTGCATTGGCGCATGCAACCATTTTTAAAATATGGTATTTTAACTAGAAAGAATATTATTTTCATCTTTAATTTCTTTTTTAAGGTTCTATGTTGTCTTCTCTCATGGAAGTAGTACTCAAGATTCTTAGCTTTTAAGAACTAATGAGGAGTCAGTGTTTTGGGGGTTTTTTCCCCCTCTTGAAAAGAATACATGTTGTATACATAACTTCATGAAATTTGTAGGCTAAGAGGTTTTTCCTGTTCACAGAGCCCAAGCATGCTAGTGCTCATTATCCATAGAACAAGGCTAAAATGTCACTTTTAGGTGTTCCGTTTCATGGAAATGGGAGAATGGGTCAATTGACTCTAGCTTAATTTAATTACAAAATAGGCCAGTGGTGCTACTGTTTAATGAAATCATCAACAGAAAAATTTCAAGTGACTCTCAAGATAAACCTCCCATTTATCCACAAGTTTGAAGCAGCAGTGAATAACAAAGCAAGATTGGCATTTTGAAAACTTGAAGTTATTTATGTAGCACTTAACATCTTTATTTCAAGTTCCTCTATACTAGTGCTGATAGCAATCTTACTCAGATTTAATTAATTATATATGATTTATTATTAGCATTTAATGGGTCAAATATTTAATCATATTTTTCTGAATCTTCAGTTGAGAATTCTGAGTTAATGGCACTCATGTCAAACTCAGAATTTTAAGTGCTGGTAATTCAACGTTACATTCACTATGTAAATGCATCATAATTAAAATGATGCCTTGTCAGTCCCATTCAGGTTTCTTGTGAGTATAATTTTCAGCTTTTGTATACTGGATGTAGCTCTGTCTTCTGCTACCAAAAACCTGAACAAGGCATATTTATGGTGTACTGGTGTCAATAAAAACCTGCAGTGTTGACTGTTGTGCCTGTTCGAACTCAAAGAGTGAAAATCTTACTAATTCTGTTACGGAAATCCAGGTTAAATCTAAAATGTAATTTTTTGACATTTTTCAAATTGTTGAACTCCAGTATTAAAAAAGAGAAAAAGTGGAGCAGCCACTTAGAAAAGACAAGATGGCTCTGGAATTGAACCGTCTTGATCCTATGGGCAGAGATGGATACTTTTCATTCATATCATTGACAAGTGAAGTCAAAATTTTCATGTGGTATATAGAAAATGAGGTGCTGAATATTTTTGGATTTCCACACTTAAAATGTGAACAAATGTTCTTACATGTACCAACAAGTCTTAAAAGAATTCTTAGTGTTGTAAATGTCTTTCCATAGAGCTGCAGGACATTATAAACACTGATAAACCAACTTCTGTCCAAATGTTCTCGAGTGGAGTAAGTGCTAGCTGTCACTTTATTAAAATTAATGGTGTAATTACTCATTTTTGCTTGAAATTCATTGCAGCAAGAGGTGATTAGGCATTGGTGCTTTGGTAAATTATGGCATATTGCACATTTTTTATAACCAATTAGTGAGTGTTGGTGTTGGGCACGTGCAGTGCACCTTGTTGTCACTCATTTCATTAACATCCATCTCTGTGTGTTTACCTAAGACTTCTTTTGGAACTTCTAACATGTGACAAAGACAATGGAGATTATATATATATATATAAAAAACTCAGAAAAGGCGGAAAATAAGTACCAGACAAGATACAAGTTACACCTCTGTGCTGAGGACACGACTGCCTTGACTGAAAAGCTCCCAAAACCAGTACTAGAGTTGCCAGATACGGCTTTCTCATAATTCAGTCAAATCTTACATTCTGAGTGAAAGGCAAATGTCGACTTCATACATATTTGCAGCTCTCAGTCACTTTTCCAGACATCCAGCAGTCTCAGCTGTCTTGAAATTCTGGAGAAGTGGCTACATGCTGAAAAAACTGTGTGTTTGCCTGCTTGTTTAGATGCTACATCAAGGCAAACAGAACACCAGACACAGCTATTCAGAGCTCATGTAGTAAGTTGGCAGTAGAATGTACTGTACATATGAAGAACTGTCTGTAGTGATTGATATATTGGGGGTTTTTGAAGTCTTCAGTGTGTTCAAGGCTTCTAAGTCCCATTTCTGATGCTGGTCAGAAGTTCTTGTACGATTCTGATTTTTGTAGGCAGATTATTTTTGTAATTTAAATGCACATATTGCTGAATTTCAGATTTCTATGCATAATTTGTGTTTATGACTTGCTATGGTTTAAGTCCAGCTGGCAACTAAGTACCATGCAGCCACTTACTCCCTCCTCCACCAGTGGAATAGGGAAGACTGGAAGAGTACAAGTGAGAAAACTCGTGGGTTGAAGTAAAGGCAGTTTACCAGGTAGAGCAAAAGCTGTGTGTGCAAACAAGGCAACCCAGGGTGTTCCTTCACCTGGTCCTCTCAGCAGGCAGGTGCTCAGCCATCCCCAGGGCAGCAGAGCTCATTAACGGTGATTAACCATGGCTTGGGAAGACAAACGCCATCATTCCAAACATCCCCCATTCCTTCTTCCTGCTCCAGCTTTATATGCTGAGAATGACACCAGATGGTCTGGAACATCCCTTGGGTCAGCTGTCCTGGCTGTGTCCCATCCCAGCTCCGTGTGCACCCCCGGTTTCTCACTGGAGGGGGGTGAGAAGCACAGAAGGCCTTTACTCTGTGCAAGTGCTGCTCAGCAATAACAAAATCATCTCTGTATTACCAACACTTTTTGTGTCAGCACAAATCCAAAATCCAGCCCCCTACCAGCTACTGTGAAGAAAATTGACTCGTCCCCAGCTCAAACCAGCAAATGACTGCATCTATAAATGCATTTTCATTTTGTACCTTGTGTATTGACTGAGAGAAACTGTATGAAATGGCATGATCTTAAATGGAGATCTCAAATCTCATAAATCTGCATTGTGAAATGTAATCGTGTTAGAGGCAGAACACTTGTGGGTTTTCAATTACTTAGTGGTGCTTTTTCATATCACTGTGTGTGAAGCAGTTCTGTCAGAAACAAAGAGTTGGGAGCTTTCAGACGAACCATCTTTGAAGAAACAGCTGAAGGCAACAGGTCTCGAGCTCTTTGAAGCCTTTTCTCTTTGAGTCCTTGTTAAAGGATGGTCTGTCATACCTACTGGTCACTTACTAAGTCTGTTTTGAAATTTGTGGGAAAACAAATGAATTATGCATTATTACATATTCATGTAGCAGAGAAAGATTTTATATTTTTCCTTATATAGTGCACATTTGTGTTTTATAACTTGCAAAAGTTATTCAGTTAATTACTCTTGAACTCTTGTACTCAGTGAACTCTTTTGGTCAGAGGAAACCAATGACCATCTCAATTAATATCATAAAAAGGAAGGCTAAGATTTGTGTGACTTAGTTGAATATGATAACTAATATAATAATGTGATATATAAAAATAGGTGATTTTAATTTTAGCTTATGTTCTGTAAAGCTTAAATGTTAGAAACATTCTCTGACATGGTGATTTATACTTCAAACAGTTTTGAAGGGTTATAAACTTTCAGTATTTTATTACTATTACAAGAGTCAAAATAGTTTTCCTTTAGACTTTTAAAAGCTTCAGTTGTGTTGGAATGGTTTTAAAATCTTTTGTGGTAGAAGAATTAATGTATGCAGTAGGGTTTGTTAGTAAGTGTTACTGAAGTTATACAGATTCAATCCAATGAAGTAGTTTAAGTGTCCATGTGTCAACTGCTCTCCTCTTCTTGCTGTCACTCTGATCTATTTTTTTTTGCATGTAAGCAAATGTGGGGGATTTTGTGTGTGAAAAAAGGTGTGTTTCAGCAGGTTTCAGGAACTGAAAAATTAGTCTGTCTCCTCGCTGAGACTGGTAATGGAAGCAATACACTTTCAAATAAAAAAAGTTAGAATGTAAGGATTTTATGATGAAGTACTTGGCTTTTGAGATATATAGCTTTCATAGGAGTTCTTAATAAAGCCAAGGAGTCCCATGTTTTGGTTTTAGTTTTGTGAGTTTGTTGAGGTTTTTTGTTGATTTTTGGAGCTGCTTTTCTTATATGTCATTTTTTGGCTCTGTATGAGAGGTTTAAGAAAATAAACAGAATCAGGCTGTTGAAAAGATCAAAACCACGAAAAGTTTTTTAAACAGAAATTTTGTTTGAACCAGGAAAAGACAAGACATGAGACTTTATTTTCGTATGTACAGTAAGCAAAAAAATATGTAGTACATTTTGACTAATGTTGCTTATCAAGTTGCACAGAGCAGTGTGATGGCTCCTCAGGTTAGTAAAGTCAGCCATAACCATCACTCTTCTACTGAAGTATGTGTGGGGTATTTAATAAAATTAGATATTTTTTCCAGGCCTTTTTTTCCAAGTCTTACTAGTTGTTCATTAAGATATTCCAGATAGAAACAGCAATACTGAATTGTGGGTTGCATTTGACTGTACTTGGGTATTCCAGATATGTAGATCCCCTAACCTTAAGAAGGCAGTACTTATTTGAAGCTCTGGACTTTCCTTTAACTAGATCCAAAGGAAAGATATGTGTTCTCAGTAACACAAATATTTAGAGTTATTCAGCTTTTAGGTATTTCACAGTTCATAAAAATGCAAGTAAGTAAATGAAAAGGGTTTCCTCTAGTTGCCATGATTTTGAAAATCACTGGTAGAATTCAATATATTTCATTATGTGTCTTATTTCTTTCTGTAGAAACTCCTTCCTCTAAAAATGGGCATTCCATATTCCCAGAGTTTTCCCTTACCCCTGCTCCTTTTTGGTTTTTCTTCCCCCTTCCTTTGATTGAGGTTTTTTGATATTGTTGGGTTGTTTTTTAATTTTTTATTTGTTTTGTAGCTAGTGCAGGGACTTTGGTAGGCAGAACGGATGTCCAGTGTGGGAGAAAACAGAGATACTGCATTTTTCCACTCTGGAAGATGAAGGATCTTTCTTGAGTTCTTAGCTATAAATTCCTGATACCGTCCACCTGGGCAGAGAACAGAACACGTATCTCACAACTGTGAGGTACAGGGAAGGAGAGTGCAAAAGGAAAAGCAGCCAAAAGCCGCGGGCCCTTGCAGAGGGTTTTATCAGAGCAAGTCTCTGGGGGCTGTGGAGGGCAGAGCTCTGCTCTAATCCTGAGGCCTTTGCAGTTGTCTCTCTCGCCCCGGAGCATCTCTGGTGCCAGCTTGTCTGACCTGTTTATCTAAATCAACGTGGAATCTTTGGGATTGCATGGAAGCCACAAGTTTCTGCACATCCAACAAGCATTACTGTTGTTGCACTTCAGAATGACACACCCCCAAACTTTTTTAAAAGGGTACCCATTTACCACATACCATCTCCTGGGGTCTCTCTTTCTAGCACTTCCAGTTTATAATGCTGAAGGTAGAAGAGTTGGATTTGATTACTGTGGTCAGAATGGCAGAGGACTTCATCATTTATCTTCTGTAGTGCCTTGATCACTGTTTGACCATCTTGGATCCTATTTTCTCTTCATGTATTATCTACAGAATTGTTTATTAAGTTCTGAACAATTAAACTATGCAAACTCATTCAAGGCAAAATAATTGGAGCAAGTGCTGGTGGAGCACTCGCACAATGTCAATATTGCATTGATATTGCAAATATCATTCGTTCATTCACTTTTTGCATCTATTTGACAGCATGACATAATTTAAGAGAAGAAAAATAGATTTTAATTAGCATATTTCTGTATTACTGAACAGCTAATTAGGGAAATTAAAGTACTTTCTCAGCTATGAATAGTAGTTAAAAGAACTGTGCAACAAAAATACTCTTGTAGCTGTACTGCTGACTTCCTGGAAACTACCCATTTAATTCTATTACAGATTATTAGTGGTGCATCATAAAGTGTGAGTGCTCTCAGCTGAAGTGAAGAGACTGATAAAGACAGAAGAACCAAACCTTTCAATATGGTTTGATCAGAGTTTAGTAGAGACTTTAGTATATTGACTCGTTCATATAGCAATCTAATAATATAAAAATGTAATACTTGCAGCTTTAGATTTTTAAAATGAATGCCACAATAATGGGTAAAATCGGCCTCTTCATCCAAGGGAGTTTTACAATTATTTTTTCAGTATTTTTAATTATTAATCTACAGTTATTTTTAGTCAGTTTTCACATTTTGAAGACTTTTTCAGAGAATTGCAATTATTTTTCCATTAGGACCCTTGCATAACAAATTAAGTTCCTACCAGGCAAAATATATATTTAACTAGCATACAGTTTTCTCTGGCCAGCTGTTCTAGGAAGAATTTCTGCACTAAAAGGGTGGATAAACATTGGAATGGGCTGCCCAGGGGGGTGGTGGAGTCACAGTCCCTGGAGGTGTTTAAGAAATGTTGATGGTACTTGGTGCCATGGTCTGGTTGACAAGGTGGTGATCAGTCAAAAGTTGGACTTGATCTTTTCCAAGTGATTCTATGATTCCGTTTTGATATTGACATTAAATTAGGTTATCTAAATGATGTATTATCAACAGTAGGAATATAACAAAATCTGTGAGGAACACACTGAAGTACACGTTAGTCCCTCAGCTTTGTAGAGAACCACGTCTCTGGGAGGCAGACAAATATTATTCTGACTTTATTGCTGCTTTGAGAGTTAATGACCATAATAACGATAAGTGTGTCTTGCTAATTGTCCGCTAGTTTTGCTTTTAATAACATTTTAATTTGCATACTGGTCATCTGCAGAAAGCACATGATTTTAATTGTTCATCTTGAATTAGCATCGCTTTTTGCATTTTTGAATGGGCTTTTGAAAAGTTTAAAAAGTGCTGGTTTGAAAAGTTTGTCTAAATGAATTGAGGCAGAAATGGGCAAACGTAGGCTTGTGTCAAAAATATTGGATTTTAGTTAGAAACGTAGACTGAACTATGTTCAGTCTTGCCCTACATGGTTTTCAGCTTGGAATGTTTTGGGCCATTATGACTGTTACAAATTGAGTGACTTCTCTGTTTTATCTTGGCCAAAATGGATTATTGTTTAGAGCCTGGCATTACAGTTTGAAAGGATAAATTATTGATTGTTGGCATTTTGCACGATATCAGATGTTACTCTCTCTAAGATATTTCCTAGAGGATGGGATCTAATTTCTTTAATCTTGTAAAAGTGAAGTAGAAAAGCACGATTTAGGTTGATTTGGGAAAAAAAAAGCTTTTACAAATAAAAAGATGTTTTCATATTTGCATTATTTAAAATGCATTTTTTGCCTTATAAATATGCTAATCTTTATAAGCTGCTTCTGGTATGACATATGGTATGTAATTTTCAGTTCTTTGACATCAACCTAGTTTCTATTACATAAAAATGTACAATTGGCAGGGAAAATTAGCATGTTCAATGGCACGATACTTCGAAGACTTTTGAGAAGTATCTGGGATATTTATCTGCATTATAAGCAGACAGTTGTTTGGAGAGGTCTTGGAGGTTCTGTTAATTTTGTGTTTGTTCCTTTTCAGACAGCACTTCTTCGGGGCTTGGTCTGATGGAAAAACTGCAGATAAATCCTTGTGAATAAAAGAGCAAAGCTCAGTTTAACATATGTTTGTATTTTAAGTAGTTTTATATATAAAAAAGGATATTTAGCTTAGAAATAGTTAAGGTTATTTTCTTATGGGGACGGGGCATTGTCACGGAAGAAAAAAATCACAAAACAAGTTTAAAAGATTGATTGAAATGACAATCTATCAGCTGGGGCTTAGCCAATATATTGTTTTAGGAAATGAAGGAAAATTAAATGACAAATTCAAATTCTGTAGGTTTTTACTAGCACAGAGCCAATGAATGAAAAGCTTGAACTAAATGAACTAAAAAACTCCAGGAAAGAAAAAGTCACTTTTTCTACCGTACTGCTGTTTACATGGAAGGAGATTGGTCTTTTTATTTTTTTCCTTTTTTGAAATTTAGCCTGTTCTAACTGTCTGTTGATCTACCTCTGCTCCCCGTTTTACAGGGCTGTGCAGAGATAACTTCTGCTTTGAGAAGCTGTCTTGGGTAACTTGGAATACTCTAGCAGTAATGGTGCAGAGTTCAAGTGGGAAGTTCCATGATCTTGTCCCTACCCTCTGGATCTTGTGTACAATTTAAAATATCCCAGTTAACCTTACATCCAGCGTTTTCTACTCCTTGTTGAAAAGAGCTGCTGAGAACCTCAAGTGCTCAGCTCCTCTCAAGTGACACTGAAGCTGGATTTGTGATTTGAACTGCCCAAAGCAGATGTCAAAGAATTGGGTACAGCATACACCCATTTGTTAGATCTTGAATGGTAGAATATGTTAAAAATAGTGGCTTTTATTGTTAAGTGTTTTCTGTTCAGCTTAGAAGCAATTAAGTGTTGTTAAATGTACACCTCTGCCTTTTCTTACAAATGTTTTTCTCCAGCTTAGCAACAAGAGAGGGCAAGACAGCTACAGGCAGTTTGACCTGACTCTTGGTGTTAAAGGGTTCTTTGCTAGAAATTGATAGTGAAGAACATTTCCAAGAATTAATTCATTATTTTTGGGTTTGGAAGGTTGGTTTGATTATGGTTTTCATTTAGCTAAGTCCCATCCTCAAATCATTGAGCAGTGATTCCATACAGTTTTATTAAAACTAATGAAATGAATACTCTCTTCATAGGCCACATTCAGTATGGTACTTCAGCAAAAGCTTAATTTCAACTACATGAGAAATGATATTATTGATAAATCAAGCATGCTTTATCTTACTGAATTGTATCATAATTTGTATTAAAAAAACCTCTCAGTCATCTGAGGTCTTTCATAATGAAAATTATGTGTAAATTATTTTTAGTAAATGGAAAATGTCCTATTGGTGTTGCTTGGCTTTGTTTGCTATAGATTTTTTTTTGAGATTTTTTTGAGTGGTATGGAGAATTTCTTGTATTTTCAGGCCATTAGTTTGATATTTATACAAAAACTGTCAGGACCATCACTGAAGTTTTATCACATGTTTTGGCTCTATAGTCAGGGCGTCTTTTTTTGTACTAAGATCTCTAGTCTTGTTTTGACTTGACACAAAGTGGTCTGCATTTAATAAGGTAAAAGCCTCAGGAGCTCAGAATCAGCAGCTATCTGGAGTAATTCTGTCTGGATTGATGGACCACGGAGGCGTGGCTGTGGTCCACCTGCCATCTCTGCCTCTCTGAGTGTACGTGAAGGTCAGGTTCGAGCCTGTCAGGGCCATGGGGACAGGAGGGCACAATTTCCCTGACCAGCCTCACCAGGACCCTCCACCCACACCCTCTGCCCCTGGGCCCCAGAGCTCCATTTAAACTCGGGGCTGGGCGTTTGGTCACTGCCTGCTGGATGGACCCCAGCCCTGTGTGAGATGTGCCTGTTCTCCTGGATGGACCCCTCGGATGTGCCTTCCAGCTTGCGCCTAGTGCTGCCTCTGTGCCCGCTCCTCGTTGTCCCTGGCTGCTCTGCGTCCCTTGTCAGGGATTGTCGGCGGGTTCCGCTCCCAGCACCTCGCTCTGCCGGCTGTGCTCAAGGGCTGTGGGGCTGCACCTGGGTGCGGAGGGAAGCCCCTGTCCTGGGATCACTCGTGGCCCCTGGTTTGCTCTCCCTGTGGGAACAGCCAGCCCCGGCTGCTGCTGGACACTGCTTCACTTTATGTCCTGTTTGGGCTGAGCTCTGTGCTAAGGACACTTCCTCAGTGCTGCCAGCCGGTACTGCTGTTCTTGTCCTTTCCCATCAGCGGCAGGAATGGCAGACACAGCTCTGGCTCGGCTGCAGTTTCCTGGCACCAGTGCACCTTTCCAGCTCCTCACACCTGCCTCTGAGCCCCTTGCCTGGCTGGAATCTCCCTCTTCCAGCCTTACTCTTCCCCACCATCGCCATAAGGCTGTGAGCTTTTTATGATCATCTGCTGCTTCATGGCTGAATTAAATACGTTTAATTTTGAGTGTGTTTTTAAAAGATAAATTAACTAAAATACAATGATGCAGATGCTGCAATTCAGTGACTCAAAGAGAAGAAAAGCAGGGGGGCTGGAAGGGGATTCAAAGGTTCAACAGCATATTCTCCTGGGCTATGGCAAGATCAATCATTCCAACACAATTCCTGACAGATATTTATTTAATCTGTTTTCTAAGCATTTCAGTAAGGGAGATTCCAGAGATTCCATTGTCAATCTGTTCGCTATTTAACTCTCCGAGCTGTAAAACCCAAATTTTCTTGAGTTCAGAGTCTAATTGCTTCTGCTGCTACCAGTACTGCAGATTGCTAAAGTAGATGGTATTTTGGACACCTGCTATCCATAATCCTTTTCTGTTTCATGGGTTTGATGAGCCTGTGCTGCTCACATTGAAATTTGAAAAGGAGGGAACTGAGCTGTCCTTTGTCAGTGAAGTGAACACAAACCAAACGGTGTCCTCAAGAGATTACTCAGCCAAATTTTGGGAAACTATTTGGAAAGTAGTAAGAGTGCTGAGGAAGAGTTGGCAATAAGGACCTTCATTTGAAAAAAAAGACCACAACAAAGACACCCACAAGAAAACAACTTTCTGTAGGCTCAGGCACTGTTGCAGCCTTCAGTCAGGGATGATGGTGAAGTTTAATGCTCCTTTCAGGCTTGATTCTCTCTAGGTTTTTGTGTTCCCAGTGTATTCTCATCTTGAGGTCAGTAATCTTCCAGGGATGTCTAATGAGAATCCTTTAGATCTGAACTCATTTGCTAAGTACAGACACACCCCAGCATTGACCTCAGTATATATTCCTTAGGGCTGCTCAGCTGGGGAGCAAACACCATTAAGTTATTTCTTAAGACAAAATCGAGATGTAAAATTTCAGTTTTTAGACACTGAAGTCCAGCTTGCTTCTTGCTTGATAGTAGTTGCATTAAGTGTTGCTTTTGCAGGACTGAATGCTTGCAGGCCAGTTACAAAGTAAGTACCTTGAAGTGTAGAAAATGTGGGAAATGTTAGTGTTTAAGGAAATATTACCTGTGGCTCAAGCAGAATTCCATGCTTTGTTACTTTGACTTATAGGGCTTGAGTGTTTTCCCAAAGAAATGTCAAGGTTATTTAATTTGGAAGACTCTTTGGATGTGTTTAACTGCAGGGAGGAGGAGGAATGTTTATTGGGGGAGGAAGAAAAGGGATTGGAGTGGGGTTTGAAGAACGGAAATGTAGCAAAAGAGAAGAGCAGAAGTGTAAGATTTTAGAATGGGATATTTTTTGTTAAAAAGGAGATCATACTTTTGCTGAAGAAAGCTCTTTGGAGGAGGAGCAGAATCCACATTTCAGGACAAACCAGGAGGTCAGAGACTCAGGCATGAAGTTTGGAATCCCGAATTCTCACAAATGCTCAAGAGCAGAAGGAAAGCTCAAGGGAAGTGACAAAGGGAAGATTTTTTTTTTCTTATCTAGTCATCCTTCATCGTGTGACTTCGTTTAAAATGTGAAGTCTTCGTGCTTCTGTTCTCGTCTCCTAGAGTTTATAAGCTGTGTGTCGGCAGAGGGCGGCAGAGGGCAGCGCGGGCGGGGCGGCGGCGGCAGCGCCGCGGGGCGGGAGCGACCCCGGACCCGACCCCGGAC
>WBMZ01009300.1:0-86696 GCA_013400975.1 Atrichornis clamosus | reverse complement strand
CACTCCGCCGGCCCCGAGGGTCCCGCCCCGCCGGAGCGCGGGCGGAGCGGCTCCCCCGGCCCGCGCGGGGCCGCCCGGAGGCAGCGCAGGCTCAGTGAGACTGGGCGGGATGCGCCCGTGGCGTGCGCATGGCTGCATCCTCACAGCTCTGCCCCCTCACGGCTCTTCCGCTCTGCTGCGCCGGCAGGAATTCAATCAGAAGAAACAGTGATAGTGAATCTTCCACATTTCATCGAGAATTGTTCTGGGAGTTAGTTAAGCTAATTGTTAAAAATGTGTTTCATTTTGTATTTGGCTACTGAAGAACACTGACTTGTTTTCAGTCCCTGCTTTTTCCTGTGTCAGTGAATGCTTCATCACTGACATTTTGGCTTTTTAGAGAGGTAGAACAAATTAATTGCCGCCAAAATTCTCTTTGGTCAGCTAAGTAACTTGGGATCACTGAATCTCTCCCTCAAATCTTGAATAATTTAAATGTGCTTGTATTGCAAAGATGAACGCCTGTAGAAGACAACTCCAGCTAATTAACATTGTATACCAAATGGAGGAACTCTAAGCAAATAGACTTCAAGAAGTTTGAAATAAACCCTGTATTTCTCTAATTGATAACAGGCAGAGGTACCAAAAAATAGGAAGAAAAGTAATTTCTACTTAATTCAGAGTTGGGGGAATTAGGTACATCTGTGGATCCGAGAAACAAAAATAACATAGAAATTAATTCTTGATTTGGAAAAGCAGCTCTGCTTGGGTCTGAGTGCCAGCTCAGAGTCGGCTCCACAACAAGCAGCCGGATGGTTCCAACCATGGGCTCTCACAGCCCCCAGGACTGTGGTGTGGGACACTGGGGACAGCTCTGAGCACTTCAAGCTTCCTCTGTCCTTGGATCTACAATGGGAACAAGAGTCCTCCAGCCTTGCCAGCAAAATGCTGTGGCCTCAGTTTATTACCAGTGTTCCTGAGATAGGCTGTGCAGTGGAGAGTACTGGTCTGTGCTGGGGCGGCCTCACTTCGAGTCCTGGGGGCACTAAAGCTGTTAGAGAGTGTCCAAAGAGCTATGAAGATGGTGAGGAGCAGGTGAGGTCACTTGGCCTATTCAGTCTGGAGAAGAGGTGACTGAGGTCACACCTCACCACGGGCTGCAGCTCCTCATGAGGGGCAGCAGAAGGACAGCTCCAATCTCTCTCTGTGACAGGGACAGGACCCGAGGGAATGGCTGTAGCTGTGTCAGGGGAGGGTGCGGTTGGATATCAGGGAAAGGTTCTTCCCCCAGAGGGTGCTGGGGCACTGAACAGGCTCCCAGGGAATGGGCACGGCCCCAAGGCTGCCAGAGCTCCAGGAGCATTTGGACAATGCTCTGAGGCACAGGGCGGGATTGCTGGGGTGTCTGTGCAGGGCCAGGAGTTGCACTCAATGATCCTTGGGGGATCCTTCCCACACAGAATATTCCATGATTCTATGATTCTGTGCTCTGTAGCTCACTACTGTTCACAGATGTAGCCAAGTTTCTTGATAACCAATGACATAATTATTTCTTTAGAGTTACAATTTTTTATTTAACATCACAACATTGTAGCCCAATGTTTTAAAATTATGCCACAATTTCACATGGAAGTGGAAACATTATCTTTGTTTTGCTCAAGCCCAAGACAAGTTTTAGTTATAACATCTGTGAGTTTTGTGTAATTCTTTCCTTTTGAAAAGCACGGAGCTGTTAAGCTCCTTCGTAAAATTATAACTTCATACTTTTAACAGTCCCCCAATAGCTATGGTGCAGAGGTCTAAATTCTCACAGAAATAGAATGTTAATTAATTTCAATAAGCAAAAGCAACGTGACAGCAAATGGCCTAATATATGGAGTTTACTCAACTCAATCCTGTAAATCCTTTCTGGAAATTAGTTCACCTTGGAAAGGACAATGAAATTCCTGGTAGATCACTAGAATAAAGGTTTCCATACGCAGCTTCAACTGCAAGTTTGCAAGCAGTGAACAAATTCTGACTCTTGGCATCATGTATCCAATGGAGCTTTTTATCCTCAGGGAATGGCAATGTTTTCAAGACTATGATATGTTCCTCTGGCTCCCTAGAGTGATCCCTTCCTGTAGCCCATGCTGGATGTCTGGAAGGGCTCATTGAGATTGTCCATTTGAGAAGGTGTAACAGCCCATGTAGGCATAATCTCGGGATCTGGAGAACAGGAGGCGATGCACTTCCAAGGAGCAGGGACCCAGGTGGCCCTCCCTTTTCAAATCCCTGCACACACTGTGTGAGGTGGGATCTGCTGTCACAGAACGGGCCAAGAAGGACAGGTGGGCCACATGAACCCAGCCACTCGTGGGTGCACAGAAACTTGGCAGGTGGCGAGAAGTGAGAGGCTCAGAGCACCGCTTCTGCTGTGTACTGTGTCTGATCCAAAGCCTCACAAGGGTGAGGGTTTCCAGCTACGTATTGAAGATACCAGTTGAGTTTGAGTTTAGCCAGCTGGAATAATTCCACTTTAGTGTAGGGGTCATAGGACCCTCCAGTCTGTGGGTCTGTTCAAGGTCAACATTTCACTCTGGGGGCCGTGGGGATCAGTGCACTCTACAACATCTGTGCTTCTGTGGATCCAAGCACCTGGATGGAGTTTGCTTCATGGGAGCCTCTTTTAAAAAGAAAGAATAGTTTGCACAGCTTGTTTTCCTTGCTTTTCCTTTTTCTTTCTGTCCACCCCACTATGATATTTTAATCTCAGATATGTAAATATTCTTTGAACATATGAATTATCCTGCTCTTAATCTAATTTACTAAGACAAGGCCCATGTAATCACATTGTCCTACCTCCTGCTCTTTCATGTCCATCTCTTAAATCATTTGTAAATCTGTTTGCAAATCTCTGCCAAGTTTGATAGAGCAATGGACCTTTTAAAGATATTAAATCTGTGGATAGATTAAAAGTGGAAACTCAACATTTAGCTGCTTTTGTGGCTCACTGGCAAGCTGATCAATACCCCCGTGGCACAGAACCAGACACAGCACACTGCCCAGCAGAAAGGTGGGCAATATGGGAAGGATAAAAGGGTGGCATGGCTGGAAGGGCCATGGGATGGTGTGGAGTAACTGCTGGGGAATGGTTTCACCAGAGGTAACTCCCAGCAGGAGCTGCTTTATTTTGAAGGGGAATATCAAAAGCACAACTGTCATCAGAGGAAGGGCCATTAGATCAAAATCAGGAGGATCAGGATTTGGATCTACCTTATTTGTGACATTTGTGAAATCACTGAACTCTTCTATTCTTCAGTTCCTCCACCAAAACAAGTGAAGCATTCGGAGCCCCTCGTGTCATGCAGATTGTTATTTATGAAACTAGTTCAGTGTTTCTGATACTAGTCAGGGTGGGTGGGGACACACAAATCAAGCTAAAAAGTGTTGTACCTTTTCCCTTTCTTCCTACCTCAGAAAGTAAAAGCAATTGCAGGAGAAGGACTGTGCTTAGCATCAGTGCAAGATGAGAGACAGGTCCCAGTAATCCCTGTTCAGTTCAGTGCCTCTCTTCCCGAAGGCTCATTTAGAACAGCAGTTCATTTTTTGCAGCTTGTGAAAGACACGCTTGCTCCACAAGCTTTGCTGAAAGCCTCAGGACAGCTGTGAGTAAGAACGCTAGTTTCAACCCACCAGCCTTCTCAGGGCCGTGGGGTCGGCAGCTCTTGGGCATTCTGCATCTAATATTAAGGTTCTCTGGAGGAAGGACGGGGTTCGGCCTGTCTCCAGCTCCCGAGTGGCTCTGGACAACAAGCAGAGGAAGGAGGAGGAGGAGGAGGAGGATGGCCGCCTGCAGGGTGCACTGCTGCCCTGCTGCACCGCGCCCGCCCCGCGGGGCATCCCCTCCGGCAGGAGCTGCTTCTCCAGCTGGGCTGACACGGGCTTTTTTAAGCATAGCAATAAATAAGCCAAAATACACTGACTGCGGGCACGGCCCTGTTGTGTTTGTGTAAAATTAAATGTTACCCTCGTTAAGCGCCTGCATTACAGCGCGGCCCTTCAGCCACCGGGGGCAAAGTGAAGCCACTGTTACAGTTCTCTGGAAAAAGAGCTGCATGAATTATTTCTACATTAGTTTATGTATGTGTCCAGTGGACTGTGCAACAGGTCTCAGTTGTTGATCTTGCAGTTTGTCCTGTCTAAACGAGAAGTTCATCGAGGGCTGAGACAGAGGTCATACTGCCACTTGAAAAGGCATCCTCTGGAGTTTTGAGCCTGTGGAGCTGTTTCACATGAGGCAGAGTATGACTCATGCTAATGAAAAGGGTAAAGAAGATTTTTTTAAAGAAATATATCGCAGTTAAATTAGTTTAGACAGCATGACATCAGAGAGTAATTAAATAGGTTTGTTGGAATTCCGTTTCCAATTCCAGAGTTCAGGTTTGTAAAAGATTTCTGAGCACCTGCAGGTCTCTGTGTGTGAAATATTTTCACTGGAAAGGATTCAAAACTCAAAACTTTAAAAAAACCTTTTAACACAGAGGCAGCATTACGCCATTCTTCCTTCTTGGAAAAAAAAAAAAACCCTTGGATTTAAACAAGACTCCTTCAAGTTTTCAGTCAGTTTTACAGAAGAAAACGAGGTGGTAAACTTTCTCTTTTCAAGAACAAGTTCTTTATAGCTGCTAACTGAAGTCAGGGGAGATCGTATCTGAGTACATGAGCATTTCCACTATGGGACTGGATACAAGTATTGAACAACGATATTTGAAATGTTTTAATCTCAAACGAAAACCATTTTTGCTGACTTTGGTTTTTAATTTCTTTCATGTTTTCTTCTGCCAAACTGGAGGAACCTTTTCTGATTTTTTCTTTAGTGGCATTCAGAGGAAGACCAGAGGATGAAAATCCTGCATTTTCTCACTTTACTGCTTTGGCATTTGACTTGGCTGTCTCTGGATCTAGTTCCTGGAGCGCTGAGTAATTCTGAAGCAGGCCAGGGTAATCCAGGATCTAAACTAGGTTTTTTAAAAGGAGAAGGAAAGGAGAGGAATCCCTCCGCACGGGCAGGCACACTGAGGACTGCAAGCCATGGATATAGTGCTGGGACCTCAAAGGCCAGGACTAAAAGCAGTGCTGTTCAGGCTGGAGCTCTGCTGGCCAAGAACGATGAGTCAAAGAAGGTTCCCTCAAGAACAGCAGCCACGGAGGGCAAGGTAGGACATCTCCCCAGCAGACCTTCTGGAGTAAGGACAGTGACTCCAAAGGTTCAAAATCTTAGCAGCAAGGTGGCTTTGAAAAAAACTGGCACAAGCAGTACTGACACTGATTCTTTCAAAACAAAAAAGACTAAAGAGCCTGTAACCCAGAGGGAAGCTAAGGAAACTTTCCGACATCCCCCGATAACGCCACATGAATACATGCTCTCTTTGTACAGGACTCTCTCAGATGCAGAAAGAAAAGGTGTTAATGGAAGTGTAAAACTGGAGGCTGGACTTGCCAATACAATAACCAGCTTTATAGACAAAGGACAAGGTAAGAAAGGGGCTCGTGTGTGAGTGTGGACAGAGAGAGATGTGTGAGTGTGTTTATACATGTAGACAGTATTGGAAAATAATCATACTTCAGTAAAGTCAAATAGCTCTTTTTAATGTAAATGAAATCACACAACTTTGCTGCAGATTTTGTCCTCCTGCCTTATCTTGGAAAACTCATTTACAGGCAGAACTAGATGGTTATGTGGCAGCCAAAGAAAACATTTAGAAAGTATTTTAGATGTATTAGATGCATTAGAAAGTATTTTAGAAGTATTTTATTTTCATATTGTTGAAAATCAATCAGTCTTTGCATGCTTAGGTGTTTAAAAACCTTTGCATTTTTGTCTTACTTTCTTTCTAACTAGCTGGAAACTAGCTCATGGAAACTGCTAACGTTAGAGTGTAGTGTGCCTAAAAATATATAATATGCTAAGAATGGAGCTATTCTGTGAGAAAACCCCTCAATTTTCAATATGAAAGGGCCAGTCTGGTTTGTTCAAGGTAGAATCGTGAGGAGCTGCACTGCAGACCCAGGAGTCAGTACAGTGTGGGGTGGGTGTATCTGTCCTAGCTCAAAGCTTTTGGGTACCACCACAGAGCTCACAGCTCAGCACAGACTACCAAGAGTAATAACTTCTGGGATCCAAAACCTGCAATTCAACATTCAGGTTCCAAACCTTTGGGAATTTGGGCTAGTGTTTGCTTTCACGTGAGAAATAACCAGCTCCCAAAGAATGATGTTCACCTCACACTCTGGCTGGGGAGCCCTGTGTTGCTTCCAGTGACATTAGTAAGAGTTTTGTCACGTACTCAAGGAAGCAACACAGGCTTCAGCTGGTGAAGGAATTGTGATGAAAGACTCACCAGGACTGGATTTGTTTGCCATCTCATTATTAATAGCCTGGCTGCTGGAAAGGGGTGATACTCTGCTCACCAGTGCTGCGTTCAGGTTCTCAGCTCGCCACTGGAAGGCACTGTTAATGTCACGCCACCTTGAAGGGTTGGCTCAGCCATATTCCTCACCAGCTGAAGAAGCAAATATAAAGTCAGGTTAAAGGGAAGAATGTTTTCCTGCCCCGTTTGAAAAAGTTGTGAATCATGCAGGGTTTAGTTGATAAGGCAATTATCCCTGTGTCTGGCAGTTCTGGGGATGCTGGTTTTAAAGGACTAAATCACTGTTGTATCATCTAAGGGTAAATCTGCTCGTGTTTGGAGCCAGCATGAGGCCTGGCCACCACTGAAGCTCTGTTTCAGAAATTTAAGTAGGACATAGGTGGTGAATAGGTCCTGTTAGTGCTCAGTCTTGAAAAAGGATTATTTTTCAATTGACTAATCACAACTCTGAAGGTAGAAAATGCCCAATGGTGAAAGAAATGAGATTTCTACACGGCAGACTCAGAAACTCATTTGCCTAGTGAGTCACTGAGTTCTTCTGGGTCCCTGCACAGAGCTGATCCCTTAGACAAAAATTGCTCTTTCTGTTCTGTGGCTAATTAAAGCAACTTCTAGGCTTATGAGCAAACTTAAGGAAAACCATAAGAACTGAATAACTGATATTGGTCTGTGCTTGATATACATTTAAAAATGTGTGTGCTTTTTTTAGATGAGCGAGCACCAACCATAAGAAAACAAAAATATATTTTTGACATCAGTGCATTAGAAAAAGATGGTTTGCTGGGAGCAGAGCTTCGAATATTGAGGAAAAAACCTTCTGATACATGGAAGTCTCATTCTTCTGGAAAAACTTCCCAAGTGAAATTATTTAGTTGCTCTACAAATAGACAAGCATCAACACTCCTGGACTCTCGGACTGTCAGTATCACTGATACACCCAAGTGGGAAGTGTTTGACATCTGGAAACTTTTCAGAAACTTTAAAAACTTGGTTAACTTGTGTTTTGAGCTGGAAACTTTTGACAGGGGGAGAGCTGTTGACCTCAGGAGTGTGGGATTTAACAGGACAGGAAGACAGGTGAATGAAAAGGCTCTGTTCTTGGTGTTTGGGAGGACAAAAAAAAGAGACTTATTCTTCAATGAAATCAAAGCTAGATCCGGCCAAGATGACAAAACTGTGTATGAGTACTTATTCAACCAGAGGCGAAAGAGAAGAGCTCCTCTGGCAACACGGCAAGGGAAGAGGCCCACTAAGAATCTGAAGGCGAGGTGTAGCAGAAAAGCCCTCCACGTGAATTTTAAGGATATGGGCTGGGATGACTGGATAATAGCCCCTCTGGAGTATGAAGCGTACCACTGTGAAGGGCTCTGTGAATTCCCCCTTCGATCTCACCTGGAGCCCACCAACCACGCAGTTATCCAAACATTAATGAACTCCATGGACCCAGAATCGACGCCCCCGACCTGCTGTGTCCCCACCCGGCTGAGCCCCATCAGCATCCTGTTCATTGACTCTGCAAACAACGTGGTCTACAAGCAGTACGAGGACATGGTGGTGGAGTCGTGTGGTTGTAGGTAGCAGAACAGCTGCTGACATGGGTATGTTATGAAGGGTAATATGACACATTGGACATAACTCCTCCTCAAACAAGGTTAACTAGACTTCTTACCTCTAGGGTAAACATGTTTACAAGGATGCAGCAATAAATCCAGTGTTTCTATATGTCTCTCCATGGACATATTTCAGCAGCATTTAGATGCTGTCACGCAGCTGGATTTAAGGCTTTGTGCTGGCAACACGGGACTGGCTCTATCTGAAGTCCATGACAGAGAAGATGATACCTCTTCACTTTGAGATCTCCTGCTGTTAGCCTCGAGGCAGTGGATAAAGCTGGTATCAGTGAGCTGTGGATATGACCTGTTTGTTCCTTTGAACATTGTTCTTGAGACTGAATTTGTCTGATTCCCATGTGCTTTGTCCATTCAAAAATGTGAGAAAAGAGTCCCAATGTCTAGAAGAGAAGGTTGTGTTCTGGTGTGCCCCCATCTTGGTGTAAATAGTTGCACTGTAATATGATTTCTTTCTGATTAGCTCTTGAAACTATGCATATATAAAAAAGGAGCTATTAAATAGAATATGTTGGTTTAGTTTTAAGTTTTACATGAAGATAGGTGATGCAGGAGGTATTTGCTTCCATGTATGTTTTCCTCCAAGCTACATATCTTTCTTCAGTATCCACCTTTCCATTATTATGTAGCAAAATATATTATTCTGTATAAGGTCCAAGTTGTTCTCAAATGCTCATAGTAAAAGTGTTCGATTACAGCATAAAATGTAATAAATTATTGACACAGTGCTGCATTGTGTCTAGCTGTCCAACTCTGCATAATTATAACGCAATTAAGAAATTGTTTTATGTTTTCATACAATAAATACAAGTGAAAGGGACTTTTAAGTGCAGCAGAATACCAGGGGTATGCAAAACATGGCTGTGTATTTTGCTGTCACAGAGAGAAACTGTGGAAACATTGGAAAAAAGATCTGAAAGGAAGGCCTGGTTTGATCTGGTGGTGAATGGCACAGTCACTTAATGTATCTGGGGCAAAAATTAGTTAGGCAGATGGATGCAAAAGAGCTCTGGTGTCCTTTTATTCCACCCTCCAAGGGCTCTGTGTTTGTATATCCCCTTTATCTATTCCAGATATGGATTATAAATGAGATTATTCCTGTATATTTCCAACCACAAAATTTGGTACCAAATGTTCAACTACAGATGGATCAGAAAGGTCCTATGAACTGTCAGAAATTACTGAAGGAGTTTATCAATAGTACAAAATATAAATGCTAAGGTTTGATATTGCTGAGACCATCAACTGGTAAGATTTCCTGGCTCTGCACAGCATCACTGGTGTGGGTAGTGGCAGGGAGCTGAGTATGGCCCCCGGGGTCCTCCTGCTCAGTACCCCAGACTGGACGTGCTGTAGCTCACACCAGCAGCAAACCATACTAAATTCCTGGTCAAAGGCCATAAACAGTGACACAAAGCTCTGCGTTTGCTCCTGCACTCTCTGGGCAGCTGAGCCTTTAACCTGCTTAACATACCTGGGTAAGAGCAGCCTTGCTGCCAGACTCCTGTGCAGGTGACCTGTCCTGTGCCCTCACCTGCAGCTCAGTGGTGCAGAGCAGCCCTGCAGGGACACTTGGTCTGTGCCATCACTGTACTGGCTCAGCACCGGGGTTCCTGCCTGCAGGGACTGACACAGCCTGGTGCTCCTGCCTGCAGGGACTGACTCCCTGCTGCAAACCCAGGGGACCAGAAAGCTGCCCTTGCCCGGATGGCGAATCCCCAGCGCACAGGACGGCAGGCAGGTAGAATGAGGAGCACTTGAAGCTACTTCGTAACAAGTGCACGAGAAATTCTGGCATTTATGGGTCTTGTTGGTCGGGGCTGCAGGGATCCTCCATCTCCCTTCTGGACTGTCAGTGTGAGCTTCCCAGGTCCTGCTCTTCCTCATCCTGATGGAGCCTTGGGCCAGGCTCAGCAGTTACTGACCCCAGCACCGACTGCTTATCACCAGACAGTCTTTCAAAACAACACGTCTAAGCTTTACTAAAAGCTGATTTAGATATGATTTACCATTGCTACAGTAGGAGAGAAAACATTCCCCTGCCAAGTGCACGTGGAGGGCAGCTCATGCTTCTTTTTCCTCATCTGTTCAAGCAGTTCTTTTCCTATTCCTGTCTGTTTTCAGGTGACTGTCTTGAAGCTTTTAAAGATCCTTTCTCTAGCACTGGCTCCAGCTACCTTCTGGAGAGGTTGGCTAGGTGACCAAGACAAAGGGTTGTCTCCTCTCTTTCTTAAGTGAGAGTGCTGCTCCCACTCTCTGGGAATGCTGTTTACACATTCCCAGGGAAGCCTCTGCTCTGACATATGAGACACAGCTGTGCCATGCCATTTATTAACCACACTGGCACATTCCCTGATGGCTCAGGATGATCAGTTTAAAATAGCAAATACTGCCTATTTAAATACACTTGAAGCAAATCTAAATTAAGACAAGTTAACTCCTGGGATTAGGAGTGCCTGCACAGGGCAGTTTGCTCCGGTTCCACCTGGGTTCATCAGATGCTGCAACAGCTTTGGTGGATGGTGTTACATGCAAGGCATGATAATTTGGAAATCTGAGGAGGAAAATTCCTCTTCAGTTCACACTGCAGAGCTGGTGACCAGCCTGAGGGTCCTGGTGAGACTGGTCACAATAGAAAGTTTTTAAAACCTTGTAAGTATAAACCTCTCTGAGGTTCTTGCTTCCTGGCCTTGTATGAATTTTTCAATGCATGAATAAAGAAAGATAAAGGTTCAGGTAAATGGTATTAAAATTGAGTATGTATCAGCATCTAAATGGAAAAATATGCCAAGATTTTGCAATTACCCCAAAGTGAACATGGGTATGATCTGAGGAAAATTAAAACAAAACAAAAGACCAACTAGAGTCTTAGAAAACACTCTTTGGTAATGGTTCAAAACCCCACATTCTGCTCAAATGGAGTTATACCTAGAAGGAAGAGGGAAAACCCAAACGACCAGTAGGTCTGTAAAATCAGTTTAAACAAATCTGAAACTACAGGCACAAAACTACTGGAATTATCATGGATTATTAGTGCTTCAGAATTGGGTTTGGCCAAAAGAGAAGCAGTTCCAGCCCGAGTGTTGAGGTTAGGAGGTAACATGACATTCAGTTTGCTAGGCTCAAGCATCCAGAAGAGACAGCCCTGGCACTGCTCAAGTTTGGTTCAACTCAAAGTGAGGACTTTATAATGGTGGGCATAGGAATAGGGTAGGTTTTTTCACTTTTAACTCTTAACTTGAGTATTCTTGGTTTATAATTCTAGTTACAAACCAGTGCTGTGATGTCCAGAGTATCCTTTTGCATTTACATTATGAAATTGTTTAATTATTCTGGGAATTGCAGTTCAACGCTATTTTATTCTGGAATGCTCTACTGACTTTCCCCAAGGTGTAAATGTGTACTAGCCTATAGGTGTTTTGTTGGTACATTGTTGGAGGCACTGGAATCCCCTGGCACAGACTTCTGTCTCTGTAATTCATTTTAAGATATTTACAATTCATTTTAAGGTATTTACTGAGTGGTTATGATTGCTTAAATCTACAGTGTTGAAGGGAGTGGCCTCTTTCACTGCTCTTCTCAAAGCAGTTTCTTATTCTTAATTCTCCTAAAATTTCAATAGTAGCAAAGAGATGCTGCCATGGTGAGCAGTTGGCTTTTTCTGAGTTCTCCATAACCACTCGATGTCTACTCACAAACTGTTGCCAATCTTGTCAAGACTTTGCACAGGAATCTGCAGTTTCAGTCACCTGGCACGAGAACAGACACAGGTATGGAAGATCCCCAGGGTACATGAATGTCACCAATGAGCACAAAAGACAACCCAAGCAGGCTTCACTCAACCCTCATTCCTCCCAAACCCAGGGGTTTAGGGACAGGGCACAGCCTGAGGTTGACACACAGCACAGAAACTGGGGAGAAACAGAGGGACCTTGACTTTGGCCAAGGAAATGGTGGAGTCTCCATCCCTGGAAGTGTTCAGCAAACAAGATGTGACACTTGGTGATGTGGTTTGGTGGAGGTCTTTTCCATCTTAATGATTCTGTGATTCTGTGACTGCAGGAGTCTGGCACTACTTTCCTTAGCCTGGTCATTATATAATGTGCAAAGATAGACACCCTCAATTATTGTTATGGCTTTCTTCCCATGGGTGAGTTGGTGTGAGCAACTGCATGGCAGAAAGGCAGAGAAACCTGAGCTGTAAAGCAATACAGGTTAAAAGTTCAGCTTTCCACCTTTATGATGGCAGGTTTCACTCTCACTGAGAATGCCTCATTTGTATTTACTTTTTAGGGTCATTATCTGTCCCATGAGAGTCTTTGTGAAAGTCCAAATTTCAAATAAACAGTACACTGTAAGACAGGTATGTGTGGATAATTTTTGTTGTATTTGGCTAAAATATGGGTACTAAGCTCAATAGGTAAACATAAAAGTATGCCATTGAAAACAATGCATTCCCATTAGTGTTTGAATATGTGCCTAAACTCCATGTACACTTTTACATGGTTATGTCATTTCCTGTGTAAAATGGGCTTGTTTATACAGCAGCCATATGAAAGATGCAGGAACCCACTATGTGGGCTATTTGAAGCTTTCTTTAAGAAACATAAAAACCCCTTGACCCCTGTATAATAAAAGGTGTTAAAAGATACTGCTTTTATAACATCTTAGCCAAGACTAATAAGAATGTACAAAGCAAACAAATTTTTTTTATTCCATAGTCCTGGTCAATCATGTGTTATTTTATGGATTTACTATTGCTGTTGGGTAGTAAAATGATATTTAAAAATAAAATTGCAGGAGATTTCATTGCTTCTCAACAAATTCAATAAACAACAATCTTAACATTTTTTGAAAAAGAGTAAATACAGAGCAGCAAATGCACTTTGCTGAGTGCTCAGAATAGCCCATTGATTCTGTCATTCTAAGTTCACTGATGTCCCTGTTTTCCTGGTTGGTTTTTTTTTCAGAACTAGTTTCAACTTTCTGCAATGATTTGGCCAGCTGAAGTAATGCAAACGGATTCAGTTTTCCCTGATGTCATTTTGAATGGCACAGCTGTCAAGAAAAAATGACTTCGTCAACAATAACAGTGATTAATTGGCTGACCCTCTGCTAGGGACAGAAAATGTTCTTTTCACTGTTTTTTCTCTAAGAATCTCTTTGAAATAATATCTTGAGCCATGCTCTGCCATCCAGGAATCCAGACTGAGCAGCCTTTGCCTATCACACTGCCAGAGAAATGCCATTAAATTGAATTAAAATGAAGGTATTGCTTCGGCACATCCAGTGGCATAAAGTCAAAACAAGCCTTTAATTGATAAAACCAGACACATTTCAGTTTGCTCATGCAAATGCCTTCAGAACATTAACCTTTCTCCAGAAATTTCGAAAGAGAAACACAACTAGGGTCCTCCCCATGCTGAGAGAAGGGGATGGATGTCTTCCCCACAGCTCTCTTCTCTCCAAAGGTGAAACAAGACTCATAAACTTCAGATGGCAAAGAAGCCATTAACTCATAGGGTTGGTGATCAGGTTACAGGAACGCAGCTAGGGAGGATAAAGGGCTAAAGGCAGCGTGGGGAGAAGCAGGAGGAGGTGCTCTAAGGGAATGTGGCTTGGGAGGGAGGACCTGGGGACAAACAGCTCTTGGGGGGACACAGACAGGCAGCCGCACAGCAGTGGAGGACAGCAGGGGCTGAGACTGGGTGAAAGACTGAATAATAAGGTGGATCAAATGCAGGAGCAACTGTAGAGTGGCCGTACCCCCAAGTGTACACGAGCTGTGTGGGTGGCAGTGCTGCTGGGGGAGCAGACACGTCCCAGGTGACAGACACCAGGACGAGAGGACACAGGCTCAAGGTGCACCAGGGGACCTTCAGGTTGGATATCAGGAAGAATTTCATCACAGAAGGGGTTGTCAGGAATTGGAAGGGGCTGCCCAGGGAGGTGGTGGAGTCACCATCCCTGAAGGTGTTGAAGAAACAACTGGACATGGCACTCAGTGCTGTGGTTTAGTTGACAAGGTAGTGATCGGTCAAAGGTTGGACTCAAGGACCTCAGAGGTCTTTTCCAACCTAAATGAGTCTGTGATTCTCTCTACGTGCCCACCAGGGAAAAAAATCCCTTATTCTGAGGGCTTGGTGCAAGTAATTCTTCCTTTGCACTTGTCTGTCCTTCTCGTGCTTTACTGGCTCCCAGGGCTTTACTGAGACCTCTGGCCCAGAATCTGCTGGAAGCTGAGAGCAGGAGCAGACTGCTAAATCATGGAATCACAGAATCATCCAGGTTGGAAAAGACCTTTGAAATCATCGAGTCCAATCCTGAACCCAACATTGCCAGGTTTACAAAAAACCCACGTTCCCAGGTCCCACATCCACACCTACTTTGAACTCTTCCAGGGATGGTGACTCCACCACTGCTATGGGCAGCCTGTTCAATGGCTGACCACTCTTTCCATGAAGAAATTTTCCCTTATATCCAACCTAAACCTCCCCTGGAACAACGTGAGGCTGTTTTCTCTTGTCCTGTCACTTGCTACCTGGAGAAGAGACCGACCCCCACCTGGCTACAACGTCCTTCCCTCCTGAGTCTCCTTTTCTCCCGGCTGAGCCTGCCCGTCTCGCTCAGCCACTCCTCATCACACCCTTGCTCCATACCCCTCCCCAGCTCCACTGCTCTTCTCTGGACATGCTCCAGCCCCTCAACATCTTTCTTGTCACGAGGAACACAGAACTAGCCCCAGGATTCAAGGTGCAGCCCCACCAGTGCCCAGCACAGGAGAATGATTCCTGCCCTGGTCCTGCTGGCCACACCTTTGCTGGTAGGATATTTCTGAAGCTCAGCAAAGGCAAATAACTTCTGATAGTGGCATTGAACAGTCAGAACCAGCAGTAACTCCACCCCATGACTGACTGTGGCCATGTTGGCTGTAGTGGGAAGTCCAAACCAACAGAGGTGAGAAACCTGCGTCTGGATGATGAGGGACTTTTGTTTACGAGGCTTTCAGGTGGATCACAAATGTCACTGCTGGGCCACAGTCACAAGCAGTCTGTCTTCTCCAAGCCATGTGCAGCCTGAGGTTAAAAGGCAGCTCTGGACTTTACAAAGTGCTTGACTTTGGCATTTTTGTGCTTTTCACAGCAGCCCTTGGCTGCAGCAGCTGATTCAGAGCACTAAAGTGAGCAGCTTCGCCATCAGCGAGAGGGAAGAGCAGGCCCTAGGAGAGAGACCTGAAGTGTCTGTGCAGAGCAGGAGCTGGTGAGTGACACCAGGCACAGTGTCCCAAACGAGCCTCCTGGCTGGGGACAGGTACTGGCACTTGGGTCCCTCTGTCCTGTTGGGATTCAGCTGCAGGCATGAGAGGGTCTAGGGAAAAACGGGAGTGGAGAGGCTCCTGTTAAACACAAAAGTCCCTGGGTTTGTTGGGGTATTTTTTACTGCCAAGGTGATGAGAGCTTGGGCCCAGTTTCTTCTCCCTGCTGCACTTCTGCCTGGCTGGAGGCACCGGGAGGGGGAACTCCTCATGCCTCCCACGGCTACTGGGAAAGTCACATTCCTGCCTGCACCCCACAGTGTGAAGCTGGACAGCTTGCAAAGGAGGGCTGAGACAGACACCCACCCCTGCACACCCTCTGGGGAATAGCTGATCTGACCTTGAGCAAGGATTTAAAGTAAATGTTTCCACATTTAACTGATTCCTTTTACTTCCCGTGTTCTTAGGTAAACAGCTGGTTACAGCCAGCCTGGTGGTTCAGGAGCATTGTGAGAACAGCTGCTGGATCAGCCGAGAGACAGGCAAGAAACACTGAGTGTGAGGAGGGAGAGAGGAGAGAAAGAAAGGACTTGAGCAACTGGCAGCAGCAGAGCAATATTTGGTCAGTAAGTTCCAGAAAATATAAGATGGAACCTTTCGGTGGTATAGAAACTTTAAACACGAATTGATTCTTTGGAATTCTAGAAAAATGACCTGCTCTTTATCTCAAAACACAGTGGAGCTGTCTTTCAAAACATTATAATGTTTTTGATAAGAGAAAAAGCCATAAGAAATAATTCACTTCTTGCAACAGTAATGAAATATTCCCCATGCCAGTAAGATAAGAAAGTGATGAGGAGCATGTGCTGGCATTGTCAGAGTTTTAAAACATGTAACCTGCACCAATAAGCCTACTGATTTTTAATAAATCCTGGAATTTTGTTTTTTGGGGAAATTCCAGAGGTTTGAGAGACTCAGGAGAGAAGGAACTTAATTCAGTACTTTGAAGGGTGACTGTGCTGAACTGGCAATTATAAGCAAATTATGGGGCTGTTGATACTGACTGAATCTCATAACGTGGTTGAAGGATGGCAGTTTAATTCTCAGGTGATAAGGGCAGGAAGAACAATGAGGATCGTTTGGCCTGGTGAGCTCTGCTTACCCCAGGTAAAAAATTTTACTTCTGAGTCCCTGAAGTGTCAGCTCAGTTTTCACAGCAATCAGGGAAGCAAACACAACTTTAGGAATGACTGGGAGAGAAACAGAGAATAAATGAGAAAACAATATGCACACAACTCTGAAACACTGTGGGATACAAAAGAGCTGGAGAAGGGCAGTAAGAAGGACTGGAAGTATGGAACAGCTTCTGTGAGAGGAGTAACTAGACTGGAGCCCCTCAGTGAAAGGTGACTGGAGCAAGAAGCAATAGTGGTGAGGGCTAAGAATGTGAACTGGGAGCAAGTTTTCTGCCAAACAAGAACCACCGTGCACCAAATGATAGTGGCTCAGGACAGGTTTGAAGTAAGCAGAAAGAAACTGATTGCCCCAGGGGAATCTCCCAGCTGCAGAACTCCTGAGCACACCCTGGTCGGGATGCTAAAATTCATGTATGTTTAAAAAAAAAAAAAAAAAAGGATGAAAAATCCATGAAAAGCTGCTGACCATGAGTCCATGGGACTTTCTGAGCCCCTGCTAGCTGGAAGCTCAGAAGCTCTACCAAGAAAACCTCTCAGCACGTATGTCCTGTCCTTATCTTCTTTGTAGGGTTCTGCTGTTCCCTACAGATGAGCTCCATGGGATCCATGGTCTCACTTGGCAAAACCATTCTTCTGCATGAAGCCCAAACCTTGGAGTGAGCTGGTACAGTGGGACATCCCGACTCAAACCAGTAGGACTCACCAGGGCTTGGCCACTGTCCTGCTAGAGGAGCACAGCTTTCTGATGTGGTCTCTCTTTCCCCATCTATTTTTTTTAAAAAGCCTATTTTAAAACTTCTGTGGAATTAAGTGACGCTATGTAATAGCTGGGTATTACATATTTGGAAAGAGAGATCCAGGATTGATTTAAAGACTGAAAGTTTTTAAAAGCTCACCACATTCAGCTCTAAACTAATTCTGGGAATATTAGCACTTCATTTTTTAATAAGCAGCTATTTCTACCTACTGTCCAGTTTCCACTTTGAATTACTGAATTGGCTTCTTTGTCTGCTGCATGAAAAAACTTACCCCCATGGCATTGTTCTACCTGTGCAGACTGTGATGAATGTTTTTCTCTTATTTTCTGTGGAAGAGGTTGATCAACTTGGTTCTGCTTTTGCTGTTCACCTTTGTTACCATATTTTTTCTTCTTGGGTTTTTTCCTTTAGACTCTCACTTCTCCAAATACTTTTAGTATGTAACACCAGAACTCATTTAATGTTGCAGTAACAGAGGAGATCAATGCCACAGAGGCACTACTAACTTTCTGCATTTACTGGATTTTGACCTTTACAGTCTGGGGATCAGCTTTTCCTCCCAGTTCCAGTGTCACGTTAGGAGTTCAGACTCAGCTTTCTATTATGACTGCCCCTGCTTTTCCATAATCACTGCTTTCTAATGAAAAGCTTTCCATTTTGTAAGTTCTTGCCTCATAGTTGAAAATCCTTGTTTACAGCTGAGTTAAAAACCAGTTCAGTGCCACAAAAAAGTCTTTGCTTGACAAGATTTATGTAATTCCTGTTGCTCATTATGAAGTAAAAGTTACTTTGCTTTTTAGGGTGAGGCGTTGGGACAAGTGAAGGTGGAACCTCACGAGCCCAGTCAGTGTTCTGGAGCAGAGCCTGGGGTCCCAGGCTGGAGGAATCCCCACCATCCTGTGCCTCCAGGAGGAGCAAGTTCCTCAAGAAGTCATGGAAGAAGGATGCTGGCAGCATCCTGTACTTCTGGAATGTTGAGGTGCTGGGCTTCAAGAGCTGGGCAGTGGACTGCCAGCCCCTCTGCTGCTCACACACACTCGCTAAAACCCTTTATTCCAGGACATTCTCCAGACATCCCAAGGATGTGAAAATCAAGATGTGCTCTCTTTGGCATGGATCTAAAGGTTGCTTGAAAGCTGCTCTGGACCAGACATCTGATTCCTACAGATTTTGTTCTGCTGTCAGCCCTGAGAAGCACAAGCTCTCAGATCAATGAAGGAGGTTTGTACCTCTTGCTCTGAGTCCATAGGGCACCTCTGTAACCTGCTTGCAACCTGCTTGTAACTTGTTTGTAGCCACCTATTCCTGCACGTGCCATGCCAGAGTTCTCACCAGTGCCATGCTGTCCCTGGACGTGCCAGCTGTCCTGAGGAAGTTTCACTTCTGGGCACTGGGTTGTTTTTTTTCAGTGGTGCCCAGTGCAGCCAGTACAGACATCCCAGAGCTGCACTCACTCTCCTGGCCCTGCAGGAGCTGTTCAGGCCTCCCAAGGGCTCCTGGGCTGCTGTGGCTCACCAGCCTCTGAGGAGCTGTGGGAGTGCACTGCTGGACACAGGCCCTTTGATGAGGCCTTTTCCTTGTTTTTTCAGGATACAGGCAGTACAGTGGCACTGCATGAGCCATCCTGTAGCTCAGTCCTTCAGGACTCTTGGAAGCAGCAGGAGCCTCTCACTGCCACTGCATGCCCCACTCACGGCATGGGGCTCTTGTTTGGAGCCACGGGAAGGGAGGGAAGAAGGAATGACTGCTGGAAGGTGGTGGGGTGAGGGATGATGGGGACGTTTCTGAGTGAGAATTGCTCAGTCTTTGCTAGGAGAGGCTGACAGCGTGTCTCTGGTAGATTATCCCTGATAGCCAGACCTTGCCCCATATTATATGGTTTTCATCACAAACATAAAAGTACTTGGTATAAAACAGAAGGTCAGGAAGGTTTAAGACATGGTATATGAGAAAACATTTTCCAGATTTCAGCTTCCTCCAAGGTAATATGCAAGTGTAATTAAAACAGAACCTGGAAATATAGAGTACAGTACCCTATTGAAAGTGTGTTGTATGAGCTGAACTCCCTTCATTGATAGTTTTCCAAAACACACAGCTGCAATAATCTTTATCCAGGAGAAGGGAATAAATTAAGTCTGAACACCTCTGCATATAGTACAGTACAGTGTATAGCCCTGCACCCCATATAACCTTGGAGAGGTAATGGAAAGCTGAAGGAGGTGCAAGTGGAAAACCTCTCTGACCAGCAAACACTTTCTTCTTCTGAAAGCAGACAGATGGGAAGAAAAGCTCATGAAACAGAGGCAGCTTAAGTACTGGGATGTCTTGTTTCTGCTCAAGTCGTTGAGACTCTGTGATGGCAGGGTGCCAAAGCACACTCAGGTTTGATAGGTGGGGAGGGGAACGTCCTGGGCTTGCCCAGCAAACAGGGAGTATTGATGGCCAGCTAACGTGAACAAATAGGAGTTTATCGTATTTAACAGTAGCAGCAGCCACTAGGATAGAAAACCCTGGAAAAAGTAACCAGGTCCTATTTCTACTCCCCCTGAACAGTTCAGCCATGGAGTTCGGGTTGTGCTTGCCAGGCTTCAACAAACTCAGCGAGGTGCAGCACTGAGCAGCCTGTTCTGCTTCATGTCTGCTTTTCCTCCTGCAGCACTGGTGCAGAAGAGGGGCAACTCCCTCCTGGAGACCAGAGCAAGGACCGCTTTGCACCTCTAGCCAAGGAATTCCAGATCAGGGAATGGTCTCCATATTTGCCAAACCTTTCAAGGTCCATAATGAATTGTAAGGATTGTACTTTTATTGAAAAATTAATCTTAATTTCATAGTTTTAAATAGCATTTCTCCTGGGAAATGGCAATAGAAAAATGTATGCACACTGACACCCCAAGCTGAGTCTTATGGGGAGGACTAAGCATCTTTATGTTGCTAAAATATAATTGATTTCCATTAAAAGTTCTTTTTCAGCTTGTAATGTATTCCTAAGGGTGGACTTGGCCTCAAAGTGTTCAGATTTACTCTGTATGAAAAGGAGAAAAATTCTGAGCAAAGTATGACAAATTTGTTTATGAGCTACCAGTTCAAGCTTAGAAATGCCCTTTTCCTTCAGCTGCAGCCAGAGGCAGGAATCCCGCACAGCCAGGTTTCCCCGTGCGGGCTGATGGCCCCTCAGCACACTGCTGGAACTCAGAGTTCTGCTAAGAGCAGTGCAGACTCATCCAGGAAAGCTCTGGAAGAAGTCAATCCACATATACCAGGGCTCCAAGGTATATGTTATCACTGATCTACCCTTCCAGTCCTGCAGGAGTGCGTGAGACAGGAGCCGGTGCCAGATCCACACTGGCTCCGCTGGTACATACAAAGCCCTTTCAGAACCTGGGAAAGACACTCATGTAGTTGTGGGGGCCAGCTGGCACTTCTGCACTATTGGCACAGAACCAGAGTTAATAAGACCTGCTGGACCTGAATTGAGTTTTTTCAATTGGGTTTCTCTTTATCATGATCTCCAGAGTGTCCTGGAATACCTATAACAACTGTTTTCCCTCTTGTTACCTGGAATGTCCCAGCCCTGCTTGTCCCAGGTAACATGGACAGATCCTCTTTCCTCATATGATCATGAGATTCCTTCTGCAGAAGCAGAAGCAGGTGGTTAAGAAGGAAAATGAATACAATTTTAAATCTGTACTTAGACAGGAATTCAAGACTGAGCAGAGGAAAGGTCGAAGTTGAAATATTTGTACTTTTGCCTCGGTCGAAAGCTCTGTTTGTTTTTCAGAAGGAGGGAGCTCTCCCCAGCAAATGTTGGGCTAACAATTGCCTTATCAAGTTGATTTTCATTCTTCATGTGTCCAAAAAGAGAAAAATACAAGAGGCTGTTATGGGACTTCAGAATGTTTCGAGATGGTTGATTAACCTACATAGTTACATTTTAAAATATAAAAGCATAGGCCTGCATAAAAATGATCAGTGTGCTTTTCCATGTGAAAACAGGAAAAGCATGTGCTATGGTAACATTTGAAAGAAAATGATGTGCTGATGGGGAATTAGGAGGACAGGACTGCAGTAGCCCAAGGATCTCTGTGTAGTGTATGGAAAGTCTTTTGATAGTGGATAGAAATACACAAATTAAGAAAACACACAGAAAATCAGTTACCTGGTGAGTTAGACACAGAGAATCTGAGTGCAGAGTAGTCTACATGGAACATCATCCCTGCAGGAGAGGAGGAATTGGGGAAAGTAGAAATTAGCAGGAGAGGTCATAAAGGTGCCTGTGTCTGAAGTTTGAAAATGGAAAGATTTAACCTGGAGATTCCAGCCTAGATGTGTGTTACCAATAGGATTCTCCAATTCCTCACTCTCTCCCTTCTGTGCCTCTGCCCTCGACCAAACTGGGAGTCTGTGCTCATTGCTGTCTCCATGTGCCAGTGCCTGCGGAGTCTCCTCTCATTCTCCACGCGCACATACACCCAGCCTCACCACTGCTGTTCTCCAGCACAGGTTAGCACTTTCAGGGAAGGATGTTCTTCTGTACCTCTTTGTTTTCTGTTTTTCCTTCACTTAAACTCCTCTAGACTGCTTTCTCCCAGCTCTTACTTTGTGGCCCCTTATCTCCTCCCTGGAACAGCTGGTCCCTCCAGCCTCTTGGAATGGTAAACTCAATGCCAGGCCTGCAAGTAAGAGAAAAGATGGGATTGAGGCCAAATCAGGAGGTCAATTAAATATAATTTCTTAATCAATAATTATTACTAGAAATAACAATAAATTTATTTTATCATTCATTATATACATTAAACATCATCATATCCTTTTTGATCCTTCTTTCCTGTTCAGCCACATGAACACCTGAGGCCATTGCTGATGTTCCCCAACATGTCCAGCATACACATGACAGCAAGTTTCTCTACCACTTTAGTGGTCCCAGGTGACAAGACACCAGCAGACAGGAACACTGCTGCCCTATCTCTGGGACTGCTTGTTGCTGGTTAAAATGCTCTCCCAGGAAGAGGAGAATCTTCCACATGAAAGATTCATTATCCCAGATGTAAGACTCACAGAGCCGCTCACTGAGCAGAGCTGAGTGGAGGAACCTGAGGACAGCAAAAGTGTCTGTAAAGGGGAATAAATTGCCAGTGCTCTGACTGAGGGAATCCCTTCAGAAATTGAAATTGAAATTCAGGTCCACAGATAACTCTTCTGGGTTCGTGTCCCATCAGAGGCAGTGTGCAGTGCTGTTCTGTTCCCTCAGGGAGCTGTTTTCAGCCAGACTGACATGGAAAGGGCTCGGGGATACATGGAGAATGACAGAGCAGAGACAGGCAGAGGAATCTTACGTAGGACAGTATCTTTCTCCAACTGAAATGTGTCAGAACCGTCCTGTGCACCATTAGGTAGGACTAACACAAGCCCAGATTAGTGCCTGTATTTATCAGACACAGCTCTGAGTTAGAAAGTGTCCACTGTGGTGGACAGACCATGTCACACCACTGAAAGACTCTGCTGGTGGCAGGAGCCTTTTCTCTGCACAACTACACATTGTGGGGCCTCTTGAGCTTCGTCACTTTTAATGACTGTAACTCATTAAGGACAAAGAGGATTCAGAAAAGTGTAACCATTCTCCTCCATCACCTTCTCACAAAAAATTTGCTGTTAAGAATGGTATTTAATATTGCTTTGAGTCCAGTGCACGGAGGACAGCTTTGCAAAAAGAAAGCAACAGAACTAGCTTTAACCTTCCTGCCTGGAACTCACCACAGGCACAAGAACAAAATGAAATGTAGCATTTCCCTGACAGAGATCCACAGTTCTCTGCATTGTTAAACATCCTGCCTCGTGTCAGAACAACCTGTTCACTAAACACCTTGTCAAACACAGTTAGACCCCTTTCAGCAGATAGCTGTGGTGAGTCAGAACATCTCGGGAAAGACCGGCTGCAAATGCATGGATCTGGGATGCCTGTGGAAAGGAAGTCCAGACAGGTGATTCCATTGGCCCCCTGAGGCCCGACATTTAAGAACATATGAAAGATTTCTAAGGACTACTGTGAAGTTTCAAGGCCATTAAAGCAGCTGCTACTGCCCTCTTGAGAAGCTGACATCCCAGTTAACGTGCTGGGAAAGAGAGAAGGAGAATATTATAGTTCCCCAAGCCCTCTAAGCCAGCACTGCTGCCGAGTGCAGCCTCGCTCCTCACCCCAGCTGCTGCTGCTCACATCTGCACCAGCACTGGCGTTTGTGAGGTGATGTGGATGTGATCCAGATTCAGTCTAACCTGGCAAAACAAGCCAGCTCAGTTCACCCCGTCGAGTCACTGCTCAGGCTCACACTGTGGCCTCATGAAAGCTGGTGCCAGCAGCAGCCAGGAGCAGGGAACACATGATAGGGACAGGTGGGATGGCTCTTGGCAGGGAATATGCAGCAGGGACAGGTGGGATGGCTCCGAGCAGCAAGGTGCTGGCTCTGGGGGCCTCTGGGTGAGGGACTCTGCCGTGTTCTCCTGGTACTGTCCCACTGCTGACACCTGTGCAGGCTCACACTGATGCTTGCGGCAGCCAGGATGGCCTGACCAACCTCAGCCACGGGAGCTATGGCAGCTTCCATGCTCTGCTCTCCCTGCTGCCCAGACGTGGCAGAGCTGCCATTCCCCAGGATGGGGCTGAGAGCAGGGGGCAGGCCGGGATCTGCCACCTGTGCCCCTTCCAAACCAGCATAGGCCCGGAGCCTCCCATGCTGTTGCAAAATGTGGGATATGTTGAGATGATCTGAAGTCAGGATGTTCTCGGTGTAAAGTGTTTGTATACTTTCAAGCCTCATGAGCAACAAAGGAGACCTCATCAGTGGAACAGGGAGCAGGAGCATCCTCTAGTCACAGACATCCTGGAACTAGCAAGCTTTAAGGATGTAGTAAATCAAGATGTTGATGTACGTCTACATTGCTAACTTGGCAAAATACTCAAGGTCCATGTATCCTATAGGTGAACTATGTTCATTATAATCCTAAAAATCACTCCTACGGGTCAAAAAGACCCCTGGTTACATAACTTGTATGGAAATTACTAACCAATCCTAATAGAGGGGCTGCACTTGGAAGTTACTAACTCTGAATTTCTGTGTCTAAATAATGCTGTGCAAAGTCTGCTGGGGCATGCTGGATTTGTGGAATATCACCAAGCACCAAGGCTTGCACAACTCTGAAATAAATTTTCTTGCTGACCTTTACTTCCATTGGGCAGATGATCATACATAGCACCAAGAGTAGGACTAGGTGCTTCCTTTCTCAAGGAAAGGTACTGTCATTCACATGCAGATCCCAGTTCTGGAATCAGGAGCCCAGCTCCAATGTTGAACACATCCAGAGATTGCTACAACACAACAGTTCCAAGAAAGAAAGGTCTTGCTGGCCTTTACCTCCCCCTAGGCAGCCCATCATCTGCACCTGGAGCACTGGGATTACTTTCTTCGCATGGAAAAGCATAGTCATTCCCATTCAGGGGCCCACCACCAAAATTTATCATACCACTTCCAATAAACACATCCAAGGATTGCTCACACACTAAAGGTGCCAGGACAGAAAGGTCTTGGTGGCCTTTACCTCCACGGGGTAGATGATTATCTGCAGCACCAACAGGAGGAACAGGTGTTTCCTTTCCCAAGGAAAGGTGCTCTGATTCATCTTCTGGACCCAATCTCTGCAATTTGGAGCCAAGCTCCAAAACTGAATAGATCTGGGGGTTGCTTCTACACAAGATGTGACAGGTCAGAAAGCTGATGCTGGTCTTTACCCTGGAATAAATCTGATCCAGGTAACACGGCCTGCAAAGCTGCAGACTGAGATGCAAATTGAAAAGCAGATTGAGCTCTGGGTGGGAGCCATGAGCTGCCAACCTTTGATTAACAAAGAGCACAAAAAACGGGTCCAGGTAATTGGACACTGGGAAACACAGCAGGAGCCAGAGAAGTGGATGGGCACAGAGAGGGGGACAGGAGAAGACTCGGAAGAGCTGAGACTTTGGTGTGCTTGGACTGTGAAGGTGTAAAAGCCCAGGAGTTCAAGGTCCCTCCCCAGAGGCACTGGTTCGAGCTGTTTCTGTGTTCCTGAGCCGTGATAAATCGCTTTGTGGAACGAGACATGTGACACTCTGCTGTGGGAAACCTGGTCTGACTGTGTGTGGGGAGAGTCAAGCGGGACCTGTCAGGTCACTGGAGCCGCCCGCTGTGAAGGGGCTTTGGTCCCAGCAGTGAAAGTCTCTGGTCTTCGGAGTGTAACTGCCAGGGAGTCTCAGAATGGAAAGTTTCCTTAACGTTTACCTCCCATGAGCAGCCTATAACCTGCGCTTTAAATACTGGGGAAAGGAACTTTCCTTCCCATGAAGACACAATTGCATAATTACTCTCTCGAGCGTGTCATTACCGGCTTGTTGCACACCGGGGAACGATCCCGCTGCAGTGGGGCAGCGCTGCTCTGCAAAGTCCCCCTCACGCCTCGCTTTGGGCTCGCCATTCCCGCCATTCCCGCCCGGCGCTTCCCACGGAAGGGGCAGGACCGCGCTGGCGGAAGCGGCACCGGGGACAGATGGCGGCGCTGGCGCGGGCCCTGGTGAGTAAAGGAGGGAGGGAAGGAGGGGAGAGAGCGCTGGTGCTGAGGGGGCGAGCAGCGTGCGGGGCCGGGATTATCCCCGCGCCGCCCCTGTGGCGACCTCCCCCCGCAGCCCGAGGAGTGTCAGCGGGGGCTGCTCCCGCCCCGTGGCCTCGCACCCCCGCAGTGGTGTCTGGCGAAGCAGCGGGTCGAGCTTTTCTCGCAGACTTTGTGTTTGCATAAGGATTACTGAGGGGTTGGAGCGTGTTCGGGGATGGGAATGGACCTGGGGAAGGGGCTGGAGCACCAGGAGCAGCTGAGGGAGCTGGCGGGGCTCAGCCTGGAGAAAAGGAGGCTCAGGGGGGACCTTCTGGCTCTGCACAACTGCCTGACAGGTGGGGACAGCCAGTGGGGGTCAGGATCTGCTCCCGGGGAACAAGGGACAGAATGAGAAGAAACGGCTTCAAACTGTGCCAGAAAAGGTTGAACATCAGGAGGAATTTATTTACAGAAAGGGTGGTTAGATACAGGAATGGACTGCCCAGGGAGGTAGTGGAGTCACCATCCTTGGAGGTGTTCAAGAAAAGAGCGGACGTGGCACTCAGTGCCATGGTCTGGTTGACAAGGTTGTGTTGGGGTCATAGATTGGACTTGGTGATCTCAGAGGTCTTTTCCAACCTAATTGATCTGGTGATTGTGTTGTGTGAGGGTTTGGACTCCTGTTTGGGGCTAGAGACATGTATCTGTCAGTGGGACTTGTCTGGGCTCAGTGTGTGCCCTCTGGGGTTGCATTGCCCTTATTGGAGCTTCCCCACTCACTCCAGAGCTGTTGGATAGCAAGGATAGTGTAAAGATTCCAACTCCTGTGTTACTCACCAAGCACTGGCACCACCACAGGGCAGTAGGGGAGTCACCATCCCTGGAGGTGTTCAAACACCCTGTGAATGTGGCACTTGGTGACATGATTTAGTGATGGGCCTGGCAGTGCTGGGTTAATAGTTGGATTTGATCATCTTAGAGGGCTTTTTTAGCCCTAGTGATTGTGTGATTCAAATTGGAAGCATTTGGGTTCCTGTGAGTGTGTGGATTTCTGATCACTCCACTCCTTTCTTCTTTCCCATGCAATAGAGCTCCTCTTTTTAGCATATTGTCCAGAAATGGGAGTTTTGTCCCTGGGTCTGATCTTATGCCACCACACAAATACAGGGATGGCCAGCACTGCTAAGTGGGGACAGATTTCCCAGGAACAGGAAAGGCCTCTGGTCAGGGGGCAATATCCACTTATGAAATTAGTCCTCCAGGTTCTGGGAGCCCATGGCTCAGGGTGTGGTTTTCACAAGCATGGTGAGCCCTGTCCTTTCCTGTCTCAAGGTGAAAGCAACCAAGCACAAACCTGCCTGAGAGCAGCTGAAATCCAGTGAACTTGAGTTCCTATTTTCTCCTCCCATCCCTGCCCTTTCTCCATGCTTTGTCCTTGCTCAGTTGCCTGCCATTGCATTCTCTAGTCTTTTTCTTGGCTCCCATGATCCAAGTGCTGGAGCAGCAGAACAGTGGCAACAGGTTCTGCAGTTTGAAAGCATTAAAGAGGCAATGGTCAGCAAAGAGGGAGCGGGGAGAGCAGGAGGGAAGCAGTGAGCACCAGATGGGCTCAGCTGTCTGTGGAGCTGCACCTCCAGGGCAGGGTTTGCAAAGAAAACCAGTTTCTGAGGGGGAAGGACTTGCCTCATGGCCTTACCTGTCCCTGGGCAGCTCCTCACCAGCTGCTGCTGGCATTCATGTGCCAAAGTAAGCCGATTCGATTTTTCAGCCTGACCAGAAAGATTTCTCTTTATGGAGGAGGAGATGTAGTTTTCTGCCATTTTTGTGATCTGAATTGTACTCAGCTTCAGCTCAAGCACTGCTCATCTCTGGCATTTCCCAGCACCTGTTTCTGCATTAGAATTTAGTGGTTGCCTAATTGTATGAAGACAAGTCTTCGAGCTTTCCATGTCTCTTCTTTCTACTGGAAATAATGAAATTTTTTTTTTTAATCTGACTTGGAGCTCCTGGTGTATGATACAGTCCTGACATTTCACCTCTACTTGTTAATATTGGCATTATGATAAATCTGGTTTTTATCCAAGATACCTTGATGAATAGCTTGTCTGCTACCTAAGACTTTCCTAATTGTTGCCAAGAGGATTTAGAAGACTAGTGATATTCTTTCATCTCTGTCTTGACAAGGCAGCTGTCTACAGACTGTTCCTGAGTAATCCTGTTCAGTTTAGGCTTAGAGAAAATTCCTTAACTCCTCATGTTCCCTGCTTTCTCCTGGTGTCTGTTTTCTTTACTACTGGAGTGTTTATCCCATCTCAGCTTTTAAGTGTGCATATGCTTATTTTATGTTTTCATATGTCTCTGTCCAGTTTTGTTGCAGTTGTGCTTTTCAAGAGCTATAAACCTCAGTATGTACAGGCTCTAAGCATATCCCAACCTGGGCATGTTTTCCTTCTTATTACATAGAAGAAGCATCAAAAAAGTTCTGTTGGATCCTTGGAATCTTGTAGTAATTGTTTACAAAAAAAGGTTACCTCTTTCTCACTGAAGTGTTTGTTAAACTGTTTATGTCAGAGCACTGGATTATCTCAAGAAGTACTCAGCTGAAATGGTTTTTTCAGTAGAAACGTATAATTTTCATAATTTCTCTTGCTGGGCAGTGATGTTATGTCCAAAGAGCAGAAACCTGAGTAGCCTTGCTACAGCAGAAGTGGGAAGGTGTAGTAGCAGTGAACACTAATCACATTTGTCATGGTAGAGGATCTCTCCCTTGGCAGTTTTTAAAACCCCAAATCAGTTCCCTTAATGGATTCAAAGTGCAGCCCTGGGAGGAGCTGAGGGACAGCCTGCAAGGCGGATGCCACCCCTGAGGGGCAGCAGTGACTGTGCAGGTGCAGGGAACAGGAACTCAGGCTGGGTTTGTGTCTGTTCCTCCTTATCTGTGGGCAGATCTGCTGGTCTTGTGTTTGTCTTTTCACTGAGCACCACTGAGGAGAGTCTGACTGCCCACCCCTCCAGGTATTAATACAAATTGATAAGATTTCCCTGAAGTCTTCTTTTCTCAAAACTAATCCTCTCCCCATATGATGGATGCTTCAATCTCTTAATCATCTTTGTGGCCATCCAAAAATGAAGCTATATTTATTAGAAAAAGGCATATCCATTCTAATAATATATACATTATTTCCAGTATTAGTGTAGTGCATGTCTTGAGGAGGCAAATATTGTACTAACTTGAATATTGCAGAAAATGAAAGGTGCAAAGAAAGTGCAGGCAAAGAAAGCCCACCTCTTTTTTGTATTGCTGACATTTTCATGACAGAAAATAATTATCTTCACTGAAATTTATTGGGACACTATGTGCTTTTGAAATACTAAAATTCTTAGCTGTGCCTGAGTAAAGTAAGACAAAGATGCATAAAAGCTGTGAGTTGGATAAGGGCTTTTTAGAGCTCAATCAGTCAATTGAAGAATGCTTCTTAAGCATTTGAATTTATTTTGTAGACAGAAAAGTTGTGGTGTGGTTTTGTGATGCAGACAGCCCACCATTTCCTTCCACTCATCTGTTTCTGCCATCAGACTTGGTTTGGATGCTTGTACTGGAAGGCAAAATATTTTTATAATCAAAATTTATACTCCTGTCAAGCACAAGTTGGGAGTTGAATCTGAGGATTGTTCGAATCATGGAATATCCTGAGCTGGAAGGAACCCACAGGGATCATGGATCCAGCTCCTGGCCCTGCACAGACACCCCAACAATCCAACCCTGTGCCTGGGAGTGTTGTCCAAATATTCCTGCAGCTCTGACAGCCTTGGGGCTATGCCCATTCGCTGGGGAGCCTGTTCAGTGCCTACCACCCTTTGGAGGAAGAACCTTTCCCTGATATCCAACCTAAACCCCCCCAACACAGCACCATGTTGGTCTTGTTGTATGAATGAATAAAACTTGTGGAAGCAGAGGGACAGTTAAACTTTTCTGCATATTTGGGTTCTTTTTTCATTGCTCATCTCCTTGTTGCAGAGCTGCCAGACTGGAGTAACTCAGTGGATAGCAGGATGCAGTGGATTGCTACAAACAGCCACAGTCCCAGGCCAGTGCAGGTGGATGCTCTGCAGTATTTTCCAGGTGGGACATCAGTTCAAGTGTGTAAAAAATGGAGTGAGCTTTAATTACAAAGAAAACGTTATGGTTTTTCAATAAAGGGGCTTCCAAAAGTGATGTCTTCACTGTCTTTCTGAAATATAAAGGCAACTCTAGAACTCACTGCTGCTAAAGAGTGAGCTCCCACTCTTTTGTTACATGTCCAGCTGTGTCTTTTAATAGATCCAAATGATCTGTCGTGAGAAGATTAAATGCAGAAGTCCAAATGGAGGTGTCACTTTTCCAGACTAGCTGTTACAAGCCAGTCACAATTGCATGTAGTTTCCAGCACTTTATTTTACAGAACATTTTATTTTATGGAACGTCTCCACTGTAGAGTGGCCTTGGACTTCCTAATACTGATGAATGTTTACCTTGCACAGCACATTTAGTGTTGTTCCAGCGGAAGCTTTGTAGTTTGGGTTCCAGTTGTGTGACAGCCAGCAGAGTGCCAGGGTGTGTCTGTCCAGAGTAAATCAACTAGAGCATCATGTAGTAGCAGTTAATGATGAAGGGGTGAAAAATGTGTAGAAAATGGAATAGATGCCGGCTCTTGGAACAGAATGAGAATGTATTTCTTGAGTTCCTTCCGGCATTCAGTGAAGTAAAATGGGGTTAAGCCTCTTCGTCCTCCTGTATATCACAACTTGTGTCACAGAGCCATGATGTACAGAATTCAATTTCCCTGTAAACTCTTTGATTGTTTCAATTATTTTTTCTAAGAGAAGATCTTCCAGCCCTGGGAAACTTGCTGGTGATTTTGTGACACAACCCTACTCTTAAAGCACCAGTAGCATATGATGTTGTGAGGAGAGATGCAAATGAGCAGTTGTGAAGTTGATGTTGAAGCTGGGCTTACTCTGAGCCACCAGTACTTTCAGTACATGTCTGGGGATGACTGCTCTGAACAGCATATTTACTTTGTCTGAAATAACTCATAAATGAGGTACTGCCAAATTGAGTGTGCAGGGAGGCTGTCATGAGTGCTCTGTTCCGTGTGCTGCTTCGTTCCTGGGGAGCCCACTTGCTCCTGCTTGAGAGTTTTTTTAGTTGTGCAGTAGCTCTGTAACAGAAGTCATATACTCTGAAGTTATAGGGGTTGTAGTGGTAGCTTTTACACTGCAATTTGTGTTTGCTCAAGTCCTGGCCACAAAGACAATTGAACGGGCTATAAAGCTGTAGATAAAAATAGCATTAAGTCTGTTTGTCTGCTAAGTCAGGAAAAACAATTACTCTTCTTTAAGAGACAAGCCCTATAATAAGAAGTAGTGTGAGAAAGTCAGAGTGGACAGCCTGTGGCTTTTGAGTGCAGTGTTCTGCCTGTCCATTCCATCAGTACATTTATGGAACACTGGAAAACGTGTGGAGCATTGAGCATGGACAGCCATTTTGTTTGTAACAGTTATGATAACAAATTTGTGCATTTGTGATACAAAGTTTTTCAGGACTAATTGACTTGGAAGCAAACTATGGGTGGTTGATGTAAAGTTAAGTCAGTGGTCTCTTTAATTTTTTCTTTTCTTTTATAATTTCTCCTAGAGACACAAGGCTGGCCCCTTCCAGCTCTCTAAATTCTATGGTGGATTGATTCAAGCCAATGGAGCCATCAGACAGCAGAACAGATCCTTTAACAATACAATTAAGGTGAGAAGAGTTGGGTATTTTTATTGTTGGAGGGCACACGTGCTAGGGATTATACAGAGATGGGAGGCAAAACACTTCTCAGAACATGCAGGAGAGGATTCACCTTTTCTCTAAGATGTTTTAGTATAATGTGAACAATGGTTCCATAATTTGAGAAGGAATTCTGTTACATTCCAGAAAATGAAGGGCTGGCATACGAAGGTGCAGTTCCAGTTGGGTTATCAGGGTGAAGGTTCCATTGACAAGGCTGAGGGCTTCCTTCCAGTGAGGAAAGAAACTTATTCAAAGTGTTGGGGGCAGATGTTCCTTCCATACATATTACAGGTGACAAGATGTTTCCTGATCCTTTCGTTTGGGAATAATATGTGGTGACAGTTTTGCTATCTGCTAAACGCTGAAAATTGTCATGCAGTCTACTAGTAACAGCTAACTATTGTGTAATAATTTATAAACTGTTCATCTGTACCATTTTGCCAGACCACATCTGTGGTCTGTGTGTCTTGTACATTTATTGTCTTTTGTCTCAGAATGGAAGTTTTCTGAGGCAAGAATCAACTCCAGAAGATTAGTTTATCACTTAAACTAAGGGTGTTAACTTCTCTCAACTAATAAATATCCTGATCCTGCTCTTATTAACCCAGTGTAAAGAAAATGGCAAAATGGAATGCATGCATGAGAAATAAGAGGACAGGAGGAAAAAGAAAGTTAGGGATTGATGGGTAAAACTTCCAGGAAAGCAATAATCCCGATTTGCTATCAGCTAAAAATGTATTTTGCTGGTGTGGAGTTAGAGGTACATACTAAGAAGGATTTTAAATTGGTTATCTTGACATGGATAGAAAAAGTGAAGGAAAACCAGAAGTGTGCAAGGAAAGAACCCCTGCCTGCTCTTTGCACTTAGTTCTCAACTAGAGGTTTTCCTTCTTATAGTCAATTTTTCGGTGTTTTTCAGCTGGTGAGATAAACCAAACATTTTGCAGACAGAGATTGGAGCAAATACAGAGGGGTTGCCCAGTTATCATGGCCAGAGCTAAAGATGTAATCCAGGCTCCCAGACGTGGTTCATCCCCCTAATACCTGCTCCTGCCTGCTCTGCCCTCTGACACCTGCACAGGCAGCACTCCCAGAGCAGATCTGGGAGAGCAGTGGGTGACAAGACAGTAAATCAAACAAACCAGGGAGTGCCATGAAGATCTTCAAGGCAAGACTTAACACTTGCTTTTGGTGTATTGAAAGGGGCAAGGGGAGGGCTACCAGGGTTGAAAGATGGATTGGGAAACTTCCTGATTAAAATAGCCTTGGTGTAAGAAGCCAGGCAGGATTTATGACCAGAGTGGAAGCACTTTACAACACTGTAGGTTTGAGGTGGGTTTTTGGACTGCAACTTCATTGTTTTGAATAGAGGAGTACTTACTCATCTTTGAAATGTGAACTTGACTATGCACTCCTGGTGGGAAAGTGGTTTGGAATTAATGGTGAGCTCCAGATGTTTCAATTTATGTTTGGTGTCAAAATTAAAATGATTATTTGCTCTAAGCACTGCATTTCATTGAGCAGGAAAGGCAGCCTGAGGTGGGCTTATGTCCCTTGCAGTGTCTTGATGAGCTTTTTTTGAGTGAGTTATAAAACATATTTTTGAAGCTCTCTCGCTCTCTCGCTCTTTCTCTCTCTCGCTCTCTCTCGCGCTCTCTCTCGCTCTCTCTCTCTCTCTGTCATGGTTTAAGCCCAGCTGGCAACTAAAGCACCACACAACCACTTGCTTGCTTCCCCTTCCTCACCCCAGTGTTTCCTAGATCTCGTTTTACAGACACTTACAGGGTTGTTTAATTGCATTTGGCTGCAGTCCTGGCATTGGCAGGATGAGCTGCAGGCCTCTATCCATAGGTTGAACCAAACACTCTCTGCCTAAATCCCTTCTCCATCTCCTGAGCTAGTCCAGGCTGACTTGCAGAAGAATGAAGCAAGAAACATGGCATTTCCTAGAAAAAAAGCTGCTTGTTGGTTAGTCATTGTTTTAGTGATGAACTAACAACAGATGAATGGAGATAATTCTGGTTTTAAACTTTCTCTGCAAAATGAAAAACCTGTACTGAGGGAGACTTCATAATGCATTTATAGATAAGAGGCATGTAGTGAAGTTCTGCCTGGATTCACTAGAGGTTCAGTGTGATTTGAATTCCTTTAGAGAAGGTGGATTGATTTACTGAGTTTGGTACGGCAGTGGTTACTGGACACAAGTTCTGCCTTGAGCAGTTCCTATCATTGCCTGGCTGGAGGGGGATTACGGAGTTACGAAGGAAGGTTAGAAGTAATTTGTAGTGTAGAGGAGAGTATTGCATCTCATTATCTTGAAGAGAAGGTACTAAAAATTGGTTAACTATCCATATACGTGTTGGTGGAATCACTGTGTCCGTCTCATGTGGCAGAGGTGGGATGTGCCTCTGCAGACACTTAGATAAGAGGGGACGTGGTGAACAGGTTCAATGACCAGCATTCAGAGAAGGAACTGAGTATCCCAGGAGGTCCTGGGCAGTGTTACACTGTCTTACTGAGTGATTGACAGATATTAAGATAGCGCTGAGTGTGTTTGTCCCTATTTAGCTGAACACTGGGCATGGCAGGGTTCGAGCCATCGACAGACATCCATGGACAGTGCACAAATGCAAAGTGTTTTATCTCAAATGCTGAGGCTTGTGGGTGGATATACACAGGGATGGGTTACGTCTCAGAGCTACTATTTTTGTCACCTTTACAGTTAGTTTTTAATTAAGTATAGCTACCTACGCAGGGTATGGATCTGTATTTTAATATGTATTTACTTACCGCTCATGCCGTTCAAAAATAACTGTACTAGTGCTAAGAAGGCTATAGAGAATGATCAGAAATGGGAAAAGCTTGCTATATGAGAATAGCCTATTTTAAGACCCTTCTAAACTAAGGAGTATATGTATGATACTGGCCTATAAAAGTGATAAAAGATACTGAAAAGTGGAATAGGAAATGGTTGTTTGCAGGTTCTTATGGGAAAATTGAGAACATCCAAGGATCAGAGAATAGTTTGGGTTGGAAGGGACCTTAAGAGGTTATCTAGTCCAAATGACAAGGTCAGATTTAAAAAAGACACAAGGGATTTTTTTTTTTTTAACATGATTAAACTGCGAAACTCAAATGTACCACAGCTTTGTGTTACAGAGGTTAAATAGCTTCAAACACTGGACTACTAAAGGTGTATCCAGCTGGAGTTGCCAAAAATGAATGGATACATTTTCTAGTGCAGGAATGTCTGTCAGAAGCTGGACAGGTACACCCCAGGGGGCTGGGGGCGTGTGTGCTGTATTTCTCTGCTTTTGTGTCACCTTCAAGGACCAGCTCCTGGTCCTTGCTGGAGTTGGCATCCTGGTCTCATTGTTCTGTCCATATGCAGCCCTGGTGTTGCTAAATTGCTTCCCTGCTAAGAAAATCCTTCTCTTAGTATCTTGATATGTTAGGAGGAAGTAAAATGCCAGCAACTTAAAGCCGTTCAACATTTCTTTGGTCAGGGAACCTTCTCAGATTATACTGGCTCTCAGCTGTATTTCCTGAAGTATATGTAGGAGATTCATGTGCAATAGATGGATTAAAAGGAATTTGTTGATAGCAAAAAGTCTATACTGCATACTTAATTAATGGAAATGATTTGCTGGAGTAGCAGTGGTAATTACAGATGGCTGATTGCTGCTGCCAGGGTGCTTAGAGGCAGAATGCCCTTAACTGTTCTTATCAGTTCTGCTTTGAGCTGAGACAGAGTAAACTTTCTTCCAAGTAGCTGGTATGGGCTGCGTTTGGATTTGTGCTGGACACAGTCCTGGTAACCCAGGGATGTTTTAGTTACTGAGCAGGGCTGACACAAAGTCGAGGCCTTTTCTGCTCCTCACCCCACCAGTGGAGTAGCTGGTGGTGCACAAGGAGTTGGGAGGACACGGCTGGGACAGCTGATCCCAGCTGACCACAGGGACATTCCAGACCACACAGCATCATTCTCACATAAAACTCTGGGAGGGAGGAAGGGAGGGACATTTGATGTGATGTTATCATCATGGAGCCTGGCTGTCCTGGGGATGGCTGAGCACCTGCCTGCCCTGGGGAAGTGGAGAATTAATTCCTCATTTTGCTCTGCTTCTGTCTGTGGCTTTTGTTTTACTTATTAAACTGCCCTTATCTCAACCCATGAATTTTCTCACATTTACCTTCCCAACTCTCTACCCTATCCCCAGTTGTCCACTGGGCTTAAACCACAGCAACAACCCAGAGGTGTTTAATGTGTGTAGTTAGTCTGGAAGAGAACATTTATCTTCATGTTCGCAGTCACTGCAGTTCATTGGTGACTAAATACTTTGCTGATCTGCATTTTCTGCAAGTGCCCTGTAGCTTAACTGTAAGGGGAATAACAATCAGGGGGAGCTCTTTGGTGAGAGTGGTGGGTTCATGTATCTTCATTGGTTTGAAAATGGAGCTAATTGGTTTATATAATGTATAATTACTCTAGAATATGGCTGTGAGAGGAAGAGAGGGAATGTGAAAGGTTAGCTTTATTTACTTTGTTTCTGTGATTTTTTTGTTCATTTTATCTGCAAGAGACTTAAGCTCAAGTAAAGACACACACCCAGAAAGAATATGAGAGTCTAGGATAGGAGCCATATTTTGGAAAGCAGGTTTCTGTACAAACTATTTGAATGTGAGCTTCCAATGGGGTGTTTTTATCGCAATGGTTATGCAATGTTTGCATTCATAGACAGAAGAATGTTACATAGGAAAACCAGTGTAGTATTTTCAGAGGAGACCTAAACAGGTTTTTATTTTGTTGAACAAAGAAAGCAAGCAAAAAACCCTAAAATTTTCTGTTAAATTTGTAGCTTTGCTAAGTAAAATGATTGTCAGATTTAATTGCTGAGACTGAAATATGTGGTATTTCAATTTTACAGCATCTTTCAGCAAAAGATTCCTTGCAGCCATCTGAAGAGAAAGTGGGTGCTTTTACAAGGATAATAGAAGCAATGGGGTTCACAGGACCACTCAAGTACAGCAGATGGGTAAAGCAGTAATTTAATCACTCTTTTGGTTGTTTGATAGTTCTAAAAAGCAGACAAAAAAGAACTCCACATTTTCTTCTTATGATAGGAGCAGTATTTAATGGAAAAGTTTTAATGTAAATTCCTGTTTTCTGATGTAAGGAATTAATAATCCATATCTTGAACCTCCATTGATCTATGCATTGCCATCATTGACATATGTAACAATACTGTATTTGGTTTATAGAGTCTAAAGCCTTCTTGAATTTCTTCAGATATCTGATTTCTCACTTCATTTGTGCACCAAAGAACAAATTAAGAGCCTTACCAGGAGGGTCTCCTGAGCAGTCAGTGGTGAGACACGGTGTGGTTGCTGTTGGAGTCACTGCTCACTGGTAGCTGACATGGGCAGAGTCACAGATAGGTTCTTCTCTTTCTCCTTTTCTTTTTAAATAGCCCTTTCATAAAGCAGTTGTTAACCTTGACTAAGTGAGAGCAGCTCTGTAAGAGACACTTTCAGTTCCTTATGCAGAAGGAAAAAGATGAAATTCATAATTTCTTTTCTCTGAACTAGGAAAGAGTATAAAAGAATGAGAGGAAAAGGCAGCTTGAAAGAAGGACTGAGCCTGATTGTGTTGGAATTAAAACCAGTTCTTTGAATAAAAAGATTGAAAAGAATAAAAACTTTAAGGTGCTTTGAATATTTGCAAGGCAGAGTACACCTCCTCTGAGACTGATCTGAAACTGTTGCTGATTGCATCCTCCTCCTCTGAAAGTGTAAAGCAAAGATAAATGACATGTAACAGGCTTAGGTATTTTGGTTAAAATCAGTTGCTTTAATCAGGTGATGCTAAACCTCATGAGAGTGTAGTTTCTCTCCCATGTGCTTGTGTACATATTGTTGTAATAAAGATTCTTGTTAGCTCTAAGTGTTGATTTCAGAGTTCTCCTTAATTGCTGCTCTTTACTGCCTGCTTTTGGCTGGGGAACCTGGGTTGGGAGAGAGTTATTTTGTGGTTAGGGCCCAAGAGACCTGAGTTCATTTTTGGCCTTGCCAGTGCTCTCTAGGAGATCTTTGGGAATTTTCTTAGTATTTCTCTGCTTTTTTCCATTTTCTTCTCCCTTCCCCCACACCTCTTCTACACCCTAAAACTTCCATGATTAAATTTCATCAGTTTCTCCTTTGTTACCTGCCTTATTTAAGGGCTGGATTGTGGGGACTGTTCTTTACAATATGTTTTTAATGTCTGGTAATGCCTGCTCTGGGGCAGTGGCTCTCACCAGGGAGATCTCTGCTCACAGGCCAGGCAGTGTTTCCTTTAAAAGGGAAACCTTCAGAACTTCTGTAAGCAATGTAAATCATTTTCCTTCAAGAAGTTTAGATGTATGTCTGATTTTTGACAGAAACCTGAGATGAGTGAATAAGAAAAGTAATGGGCTCCTGTGTTTCCTCAGCAATCAGTGGCAACTTGTTTATTTTCCTGTTGGTTGGAGGAGACACAAATAATTACTCTGGTGGTCTGAACTGCCATTTAACATGCGGGGTGCTCATCCCTGCAGTGTGGTGAGCACTGAGATGAGCACTAGTATCTGCCACCAGAAAAAAAACCCAAACAAACCAAAGCAATCCAAACCAAATGCCTCTTCTATTTATGATCTTTGCTATTAGTTATTGTGCTCTTTGAGGTTTTAGCACATGTGTCTGTGTTCTGGATGATGCACTGGAGGTGTTTGGGGTGCAGTGGCAGGCCAGGAACAAAATGAGAAGTGCCAAAGCACCCAGGAATACCTCATGCTGTTCATCATTTGGGATTCCTTTTCCTTGTGAAGCTTAGTCAGTCAAGTTTCATTTTTCTAGGAAAACACTATTTTTAGGACATGTCTGGTATGTGACTTCTTAACATTTAAAACTTAAATTACACAAAAGACTCTCAGTTGTATACATCACTTAAAGTTATTGGAGGAAACCAGGAATTGTGAATTGGAATTTTTAAAGACTCTTTAAGGAAAGCCATTTAATTTATATTTTCTGTAACTATATAAATTATTATAACAAACTCAATTTGGAAGGATATTCAGGAAGACATTTAATAATTTTTTTCCTTCAAGGCAAGATTAATTATACTCATGCCATTACTGGCAGATATAATAGTTTAATGTGCTCCTGGAAATCTGAAGTGATGTTGATTCTCAAAAGAAGTGTTTTCAGAAAATGCCAGTGTGTTTAACAAAACCAGTAGTGTTCACCAGCAGTGTGGTGAATGTTTCAAGTGTTGTCTTTTCTTTCTGTTTAGAAAATCAAGGTGGCAGCGCTGCGCATGTACACGTGCTGCGTGGAGAAAACTGACTATGAGGAGTTCTTTAACAGTGAGTAGTGGACTGATGGTATTTGGACTGCTGCCCAGGTGGGAGAACTTGGGGTGGAATTATGTCATTAGATATATTGATGCTGAGAAATATGACATCAAAAAGACTTGTCAGAACCTACCAGTGCAAGGAAGCTGAGTGTACTGCAGCATTCCCTTAAGCTCTGGAGTGACAGGGGTTCAAGGGCAGACTCTGGAGTCTGGGATTGTTGCATTTTCCCTGCTGCAGTGGGGAACAGGAACAGGGGTGGGATAGGTAAAAGTCAGAATATCCTGGACTTTGAAGGACGTTGCCATTTTTTATTAGCAGGAGTAGGATAAACTTAAGAATCCAGCTCTCTCTTCCTTTTTGTGGTGGTCGCATGGTCTCTGTGTCCTGTCCTGTCCCAACCCAGTATAACTGGGATGCAGGTGTGAGAATCACCCCCATCCACTGATGTGCAAGTTAGATCACAGGGTCCTACCTGTCTCTCTCCCTTGCAGGTGGGACAGGTTTGGCTACAACTTAAGAAACTTTCTACATTTTTTACTGACCATGACAGCATTAAATCAGGACACATCTCTTGACTGGTAGAGAGTATGACTAGAACAGAGGCACAACTCCCTCCTATAAGTATATAGGTATAATACTGGCTTGGATTTGGATGGGTTTTTTGATGTTATACACAGTCTTTTAACTATTAGCTAAAAAAATCTGTTCCTACATTGAATAGTTTCATATCTGGCTGGTGAAGGGGGAAAATGTACTTTTGAGACTTACATAAGCTTCAGTAATACTTTTTTCTTATGTGAATTATTTCCTATGTCAGTGTGATTTAGCTAGTAGTAAACCTATTACCTGGATCTGGCCTGTCACCTGGATTCCTGAGCCACCTGATGCTTTCTTACAGCACAGCCTGGGGCTGCTGCCTCATGAGAGATCAGCTGAAGGGACACCTTCATCCAGTGCAGAGCTTATTGAGGATGATTTGTTACATGGTGTTGCTACTGCAAGATTTTCAGGTGGTTTTCAGAAGGTTTTCCAAAGCTGTGAAGTGGTTTTGGCGGTGGCAGGAGTGAGAGAACTCTGTGAGCAGCAGGATTCATCACTAGTGATCAAAACTTGAGAACCTCCTTTTCTCTGTGCACACCCTCTCCCAGCTGTGTGCCCTCCCAGGCTTGCTCAGATAGGTTCTCCTCTGTTTGTGGTGTTTACCTCTCAGACAGGGGCTTTGCTGTCTTTAGCTGGAGTTTTACTGGAGTTTTACTATCCCTGTTTAATTGTACAAAGATACATAAATGTTGCCCTAGCTTAAAATTTAAAGGTATTTCAAAACATATCTGTGGAAGAAATACTGGCACAGATTTTCAGGCTCAGTACTGAGTAAAATAGCTTCACTTATGTTTTTAATGTTGTCTTACTGTCTTAAAAAGAAAATATGTATTTTAAAGGGTAACATATGTTTGCATGGACTTGAGACAAGGCAGTTTTCTGGGGCATGATGCACCCAGATTGGTGGTGTAAGAACACCTGTGGTTCTGGGGTCAGTTCTTGTGGTTCCAAAGAAATTGTTTTTATATCAAATCAGATATAAGAAATTTCTTTTACTTCTGTCTATGTAGAACTGCAACTGTTTGGGAGATGAGCTCTAAAATTTCACAGGCTTATGATCCACGTTAAAAAATAGTTCCCCTAAAACACAGGCTCTGTCGGATGGGCAGGAAGCTTTTAACATGATTTTGCCATGGAGAAGCTTTAGGCTGTGGTTCCATGGGCAGCTGAGTTGAAGTAGTGGCCAAAGGGTAAAGACTCACTTCTCCATCTTCCTGTGCCCGTGTTCTGGACTGGACAATTATGTCCTTGGTGAATGTTCAGGTCACTAAAAGAGAACAGCCCAGTTTACTGACACCCTGGTTTGCTACATTGGTGAACTAAAGTGTCACATGGGAGGGGCTGGTGGAGAGCAGCTGTGGCATAAAGCAGGTGCTAAGGAGTGCTTGATTGAGAGGGGAACATGGCATGGAGCAAGATAGCCAACTTCACTTGAGTTCACCAGGTCTTCATCAAACTGTGTCAGTCAGGAGCTGGTTTTTTCCTTTCTCAGCAAGATGAACATCGCTGAAGCCCGTTGCTCCCTCCTGAGGGAGCAGCCTGGGGGCCTGGTAAGAGGAGAAGCAGGTCCCTGTGAGCTCTACCATGGTGCTGCAGCAGCAGAGGAGGGCCCCAGCCTGTGCTGTGTGGGTGCTGCACCCCTCCCTGTGCCGTGCTGGGCTGGCTGCTGCCTGAGTCACAGCCGTGGGCTGGCCTGGGCCGTGTTTGTGCCCTGCTGCCCCCAGCACTTCTGGCTCTGGCTGGAGGCTGTTGATATCCAAGTGAACTGCTCAGAGTCAGCACTGCTCTCTGGAGAGCTTATTAGCTCTTTGTCAGCCGTATGTCAGCGCTGTTACCCTGCTGGGCTGACCTTGGAAACCTGCAGCCATTCATGTGTGAAACCACTCATGGACTCCTTAGCCTGAGTGAGCAGAACCAGTTCTTCACAGAGCCCTCTTCAGTGTTTTTGGGTGTGCTTTTGTGGTGTGGTTGTGTTGTGGCATAAGGAGCAACTGCCCTGTGGCCTTACGGATCCTGGATTGGTGTGTGGAGTTTGTCAGATAGCTCTCTGACACAGGTGACAGTGTAAAGACTGGATAGTGTGGTGGTGAGGACTAGGACCAGGATAGCATTTCATGTCTTCTGGGCTCTCTTCCTGTCTCACTGCATTTCTGCTGATGCCCAGTGGAATTCCCAAGAGTTTCTATGGCACAGCATGAGAGCCCTGTGAGGTGCATGTCTCTGTATATCCCTTAGAACAGCAGTTCCCAAAATACAGACTATGGATATGCAAGTCATGAGGCCACTGTAGGACATAAAGAGGTGTTTTAATTGAGACTCTTGAGTATGAAACTGCAGTTAATTTTATTGTGCTTGCCATTCCTTTGTCTCTTGATACTGGATCATTCACAGACAAAACTTTGGGAACTCTAGAGCCTGTATCCCAAATGTCTGTACTGTGCTGCTTATGTGGAAAGTGGAGCTATTTTAGGACTTCAGCTGTTTCTTGTTTAAAGGAGAAGAGAGAAGCAGTAGAGGGAATAGCAAAGTGCTGGTGCCAGGCTTGGCACAGAGCTTGGATAGTTCTGAGGCAGCCTGTGAGGAGAGAGCTTCATGCCTGACCTCAGACTTGCAAGGTCAAAAGAATTTTTAGGATCAGGCAGGTGATACTCAGAGCTGAACTAGAGTTTGGCTGATGAACATGGACTGTAGGGTTACCTTGAATTCATCTTGAACTATTAATACAGTTAATTGTCTCCAGTCAGGCAGCTGCAGCAGTAGAGAGCTGGTCCTACCAAATCAGCCTTTTGGATGGCTCCTTACAGGGCTCAAAGCAGCTCATAAAAGGCTGGAGGTTACAGGACTCTTGATTCCTGTGTCTCCCATAGCCCACTAGGTGCCTCCCAGGCAGCTGCTGCTGCCTGCCACACTCAGAGGAACACTGACACAGTGGACTTGTGCTTTTGTAGGATGTGGGGTTAGGATCCCATTGTGTCCTTCGGAAAGTTGTGATAGTGGCAAAGATGATCCATCATGAAAAAGTCCATAGTCAAGTTTTGCATCCCTTACTTGATGAATTTTAAGTGCAGAATATGACTGCAGGAAAACACACTTCCTCATAATTCTGAGCATTCATGTCTTTTATGGTACCAGACATGTGACCAGGATGTGTTCTGCACACAGAACAGGTTTATTCCTCAGCTGGTAATATCACAGTAATTTCATAGGTAGCTTTATCATCAGACAATTTTTCTATATCTAATTTTATTCTGAGTAGAAAGTTTTCCATTTCATTATGGAATGGACCATTCTCCCCAGATAGTTGTCCAGAATAAGGGGTTCCAACCTCACAAATTTTAGAATTTAATTTTTTTTACCAAGCTAATAGCTGAGGGCAAGCTTGTTGCTTTAGAGGAGCCACCCCTCCTTTAAATTTACCATGCAGGCAGTCCAAATATAAAAGTTAAAAATGATTTATAAAAATAGAATTGCAACTCTTGGAAAGTTAGAGAAAAAATTCTTGCCTCCTGGGTACTGAATAGGTCTTTAAAAACTTTCCATATTTCCAGAAGTAGAGGTGTGAGCTTTGCTTTCCACTGCAGAGTGATTTCTGTGGTGGGGGACTGATCCATGGGAACTCCTACTTGAGAAACCTGTGTCTGAACTGAGTGTTTGACTCCTGCCTGTGGAACCTTCATTTACTGAGGTGGTTTGGTTAATGCAGGCATTGTGTGCTCCTGCCCTAGTTAGAGATGCCTTGGCATGGCTTTAAGTCAAAGTAGTCATTTCTAGGCACAGGAACTATTTCTAATAGGAATGAGAGAGCCAAAAGGGGAGAAGGGTGAGGGAGACTTGTGTTTAATCTCCAAACATGGACTGTTAGTGTCTTTGTACTGTCTTAGAGGTGATGTGTGGGCACTGATGCTGAAGCTTGGCAGCTCCCAGGACTGATGGAGTCATCTCTCTGGGGAGGGAGGAATAGTGATCATCTGTTTGGTTCTTCTGACCAGAGCTGGCTATAAAAAGAAAGAGGCTGTGAAAGTGTTGCTTCATGATCCAGGTGCCTCTCCTTGGTAATACCTGAGAGCCAAGAAGTATAGGAGCCAGGAAGGAATCTATTCAACACAGGAAAGATAAGTTTGACTTCCTGGAGGCACATCTGACTGGAAAGTCAGTTTCTGAAGGCTCTCTGGCCTTCTTGCAGCTAGGTTTGAACAGCCCAGAAGACAACACCAAGTGCTGGGTAGGCCAAGGTGACTGTGTCAGATCCTTCTCATTAGGTACTTCCCTTAAAAACTTCTCCAGGAAACAGACATGGAGGTGAGTTCCTGGGAGGAAAGTTTAAGATTGACAGGAACTGAAGGATTTGGTGTGCACAGAACCCACAGGTTCATTTTTTTCAAGCATGAGAAAGAGGAATATGGTTTCTGTGCCACGTGGCCTAAATCTCCAGCCTCACGTCCCAGTGGCACATGGAAATCCATCATGTGAACACACATATGGACAAGCCATCTCTGAGAAAAGCAGTGGCTCTCTGAGTAGAGCTAAATCTGGACACAGATTGTTTCTGTGGTTGGTTGATGGTTTTAATCCTAATGTAGCCTGGCTGGAACACTGGGAGTGCTGTGGGCTGTGCAGCCATGGGGTAAATCCAAACAGGGCAGTGGGGCCAGAGACACAGGTAACACCAAGTTCTGTCCCTGGCAGGAGACAGCAGCACGTGTAAAGGAAGTGTAGGAATGGAGCAAAGCATCCATTGACTCCTCCCTGTTACTTGCTAGTGCTTTGGGACTTCCTGAGCTAGGAGTCACATGTTTGTCTCATTCTCCCATTTGGAATTTTTCCCCCCTGTAAATGTTATCCAAGGGAGCTCTCAACACCTGAAATCTTTGAGAATCCACAGTGTCCTGTGGCTGCACATGCTAGAGTTTAGGCACAAACTTGACAGTAAATGTATGTACTGTTATTACTGAAAATCAATTGCTAAAGTGCATTTAGATTTTGGTGTAGTGAATTTCTGTTAAGCATAAAATGTGATTAAATTCATTTTAATATTTTGTTTTGGTTTTGTGTTTGTTTTTTTCCCCTTTCCATCAAGGGTGCCAAATGCCTGATACTTTGAATTCATGGTTTCTAGTAGCCCAGCTTCATGTCTGGTAAGTGAAAAGAAAATAGTAATATAATTATTTTCAGGAAATGAGGTGAATTTAATGTGAGAAAAAGTAGAGCTTGCTATCCATGGTTGATAATAGAAGTAATATTCATTTTATTGATGACTGAATTTCAGCAGTTTTCTGCTGAAGAACAAAAAGTCCCATAGAGAAGCTGACATCTCTTACATCTCAAAATTCCTCACTAGTGAAATGATCTTTGCCATGAGTTTTCTAAAAGCCTTGCTCAGGCTGTGTGGAAAAATCTCACTTGGGTGTTTTAGGAAAAGTTTAAATTTATGTAAAAGTCATTTAAATCGGGAGAATTTGTGGTGATGAGAAGCGTTTAACAAATTACAGCACTGGCATTTATTCTTGCACTTCTGAAAGGTACATGCAGGGTGGTGAATGCCAGCTTGGCTGCATGTGAAAATATTTAACACCTTAAACGTGAAGTTTTTCCCTTTTTCATTTGTGAAAATAGTAGCCAAAACCATCAGGTTTTCATCTAGCATTACATACTTGTAAAGGTCAGAGGATGCACAAGGGAGTACAGTAGTTTTTTTGAGTGGCAGATCTTTCAGGGGACTGAAGTCCATAGACTTGAGTTCAGCTGTCCAAAGGCTGAAAGAGAAGTTTGTCCTGAAATAGCTGCACTTAAGGCCCCTTATTTCCTTGCCTCCTCTTTTCCTCCTTCCCTCCTTTTAATTTCCTGACTCCTCAATATAGTGAAAGATGAAGCAGCTCATTACACTAATGAGTGAATAAATTAGCAGAACCACTGAAATTATAATTAGTTAATGAAATCACTGGACTCAAGTAAGGAAGACCCTTGAGATTTGCAGTTTATTTATTTCCTACTGTTCCCTGTGGGGAAAAAGGCTTTAAAAATGAATTGATGAGCTAATAATCCATACAGATGTTTTGAAAACTAGTGCAACAAATGTTTAAAACCAGACTGTTTGTAAGTATCTGGGAAAACCAAAGAGAGGTAAGATGAATCTGCAAAGAACATACTTTTCTTTTTTCACATCATCTTGGTTTCTCATTGAGGAGAAAAGGTGTCCTGTGATTGATACACAGTATCAAATTCAAGATTAATTACAAAAATAGACAAGGGAACTGAGATAGAGATGAAACCTGGTATAGGATAGGCACAAGTTTCTAAGATCAAAGCTACACTGGCTTCTTTTGAAGGCGGCCAAGAGTTGCTGCGCTTTGAGCTGGTGATGTTAAGGAAGGATTTGCTGAGGAGAAGTGAAATGCTCTTATATGTAAGGTATGGTGGACAGGTTGACAGCAATATCCTGCACAAGCAGGAAAGAACCAAATCCCTCAGCCTCTTATGACAGCAGTGCAAATTCGAGTCTGGAGGTTAGCACTAGAGGTTAATTTTTCCAGGGTTTACGAGCCCAGCTCCTCTGTGTTCTGGCAGCTTCACCTAAGGAGCACTGTTATTCTGGACCTCAAGTGAGAGATCCAGTTTGGTATTCCAGGACACAGAGAAGCCTGTGACAGGCCTGCTCACTACCTGGGTCATTGGGAAATGCTGCAGGCTTTGCTTATGATAGTTCAGTGTCCAGCAACCTGCCATGACATACTTTGCTTTCCCAGGCAGGTTTATTGCTGTTCTCTGGGATTCCCTTTCTTTAAGCAGTTTGACCGCAGTAAAGTGGGAGCAGAAGGGCTTCTGCCAGCTCTGGCAAGGTCAAGGACATCCTACCCCTCTCTCAAGGCTCCAGTTCTCTCTTTTTCCTGCTGGACCCTTTTCCTCAGGGGCTAGAAGTCTTCCTGGTCTGGTGGCCAACAACCTGCCATGGAGATTCTGATCACCATCTGTTCCTGTTCCCTGCAGCAGAGCAGTCTGATCATCTTCTGATGTACTTACTTCTTCCCTCTTACTCAGCAGTTTAGTTTCAACTGATTTAGAGTGTCTTCTGGAGTCAGAGAGGATGAGAATTTTTCTTAGTTTGGTACACTTCGTCTCCTTTTCTTGCTGTTATCATTGCCCAGCATGTGTTAGTCAACTTTTCTGTGCTTTTTGCATCCCAGCTTTAATACACTTCAGGTGCTTGTCAGGGCACATTCTTGTGTTACACAGTCTGGTGGGTCCTCTTTGAATCTTTGGCTCTTACATCTTCTTGCCTGTGAATAGAATTTTCCTACTTCGTACCTCCAGTTAGGGAGGAATTCAGGCTCTTGTGTTTAACCTCTGCTTTTGAAAACTTCTTTCAATATAATGTTCCTTTAGAAACACTCCAGTGCCTTCCAGTGCAGTGCTGAAATCATGCTTTAAAAAATCAACCCATTAATATTATTTAGAAAACCAACCCATCATTATTCTTTCCGGAATGTCATGTTTTTATAGGCCGTTTCTGTTACTTCACACCTTTGATGTCAGGAGGACTCTTGCTTTATGTTTAGAAGTCCAGACCTTTAGAAAAGCTCTTTATTTCCTCTGCTGGGTTTGCATTTTCCCATGCAGTGGCCTCTAAATGGAGTATTGGCTGAGTCCTGGGCTGTTACCAAACTGCCAATTACTTGGGTGACTGCTAAGAAATGTCTTGGTTCAGTATTTACTGTGTACATGCCTAGAACTCCCTTAAATTTTCACCAGACCAAGCATGGTCTGAAGTATTTAGGATCAAATAGAGTAGTGCTACAATTCCTGTTCTGAAAGACTCAGACCTGTTGCAAAAGTTCATCTAAGCATTGTTGTTCTTAAGGAAATCTGCACTTGAGAAAGTTTTGATCAGCCTGAGGGAGTCCACAGGAGAATGAGAACCACTAAGTATGTAGAAAACAGTTCCTGCAGGAAAAGATTTCTCTGTTTTCCTTAGAGAAGACTGAGGACACAGGACCATTCTGAAGTGTGCTACTTCAGAAGAAAGGGAATAAACTCTCTGTATCATGTCTTAATTGCATCAGAATAGTCTTGCTTGAGAGAAACTCTAAGTTTCTTTGGAATGTCTTAGGGATTTAGTTGATCCTGCCTTAACGTGAGGGAATGGGCTACAACAGCCTCAGCAAAGGCCCCAGGGGAGAGGAGGCTGCACAGCCAGGCTGGAGATAGAGCAGTGGAGTAGCTGGCCAGGCTGGGGCACAGGAGAACACGCAAAACTAATTAGGACCTGTTCAGGTCCTGTTCAATCCTGCTGATTGTCATCATTCACTGGAGTGTAATGTCACAACAGAGCTGGTGGAAAAGTCAGTTCGGGAGCTTCCTGCTGTCCCCCAAGCTGGTGGCTGTTCATGAGTGGGTTAAACAGAATAAAGCCTTCCAAAAATGCTGTTGATACTTGTGTTGTTAAGCCAGAGTAATTTCCCTGAACAACTATAGCACAGCTCCAGAAATAGTTGCTCTGGAGCAACTGAGGAAGCAGGAATGAGTGTCCAGGTGCAGGGGACAGTGGGAAGCTCCGAGTGGGCTTTGCCTGTAATGGCTCATCACACCTTGATGTGTGGCACAGGGCACCTCACAGCAGGGATCAGGGGGTGTCAGCCACCACTTCTGCTGTTCAGGCCAGTCTGGCACTCTGGGAACACTGACAGGAGCAGTTGTAGCTGAGGCTGTTGGGGGAAACTGCAACATCTCAGCTAAGACGGGTTGAGTTACAGATGCTCCTGATCCTTTTCAGCCATCCTTTCTCATAATTTTCTTCTAACATAATCCCTCTGCATTATTTAGATATAGCAAAAATTACCCACCCCAACCAGTGTGAGGTAGACAGCTTTCTAAAGATAGTTTGGAGTAATTTTCCTTTCAGGGTTTGATGAAGATGAGTCAGTATTTGACTAAACTACAGAACAGATTCTGCAGTGAAAGGATGAAATGTTTCACACCGTGGTGATCTACTTGGAAGGTTTATAGGCTTTAAAGAGTCTGTGTCTGTGTCGCCTCAGACAGCAGGTGTAGTAACAAACTACCAAGCTTTCAAATAAGCTGCAAAATTCCATGATCTCACTCGTGGTGCTGCAGAACTGCTCTGTGACAGCACTGTGTATCCAAACACAGAGCTGCCTTTTAGGCTCCATGAGCAGCAGCTTTTCCTCTGAGCACCATTCCAGTCCTGCTCATCAGTGACCATGTTGTTGCCTGTTGGTCTGTGCCCTGCTCTCTCCTCCTGGTTCTCCACCACTGAGGGCACACAGGACAGGACACACTATTTATGCTCAGGAAGAGGTTTTCTTGCTCCTGAGTTTACGTATTCAGCAAGAGAAGTATAAAAATGCTTTTTTTAGCCCAAAATTATCCTTTTAAACTGAGTCTTCTTGACTTGTTAAGAGTGGGTAAAAATTTTGAATTCAGTAATTCACTTCTTTGTACAGTTCAGTTACATAAGTGCACAAGAGGAACAAATTTTTGAAACTGGTAGAAGTACAACAAAAGTTTTAAGCTCTTTGTGCATTTGTTTTGTGGAAGTGCTGGTACCTGGACAGTTGTTCTCTGACCACTGAGCAGAATCCTTCTGTGAGGAAGTGAGGATTTGATCTTGATACCATCTTAATTGCATTTGTTTGCTGGGACAGTGGTTCTAACTAGCAAGAATATAGGACTTCTGCAGCTTTTACTGTCTTCAGTTTTTGTCTCTGTGACCGTCGCTGGCAATAAGTGTTGCCTCTTTTGCAGGTTAAAAAATCCATTTCCTTTAGTAATCTCTACACAGGATAGAACCCATCATAAAGATTGACATCTGTCCTCTTACAGGTCATCTCAACACGCTTCAGGTGTTTATGAATTTTCCCTGTTGAGCTGGCATTCACAGGCCACCAGATACTTTTAATGCCTGTAAACCTTATATTCACTAAAGAAATGAACCTATTAAAAAAACCCATCATTTTTTCCTTTTAGCTCTTGTGGCACGTTCACCATTGCTGGTGTGCACCAGCTGCACAGTGGCCTCCAGCAGCTCTGCTGTCTTGGTTTTACTTGAGCTGTGAGCAGTTTCCCACCTGTCTCTGAAAAGCAGTGGCTTCTCTCAGCTCCAGTGTTTGAGCATCACCTCATCTACAGTCAGTTCTGGACAGGCACTTCTGCCTTTCATCACAGAAGCAGAGTTACTGAATGAGGTAGAGAAGATGGGACAGGTGATGGGACTGGTCCCAACCTGGAGAGGAATCAGCCTGGGCTTCAGTTCATGCTCTTTACTGATGTTGTATAAGAGGCAAAATAAAATGATGATTTTATTATGTGGACAGAACAGCAGCAGTAAAGTTTAAGGGGCTTTAATGCTTTAAAAAAAAAAAAAAAAGTAAAGCAACTCAACCTGATATTCTCATTACGATCTTACAAACCTCTGAGTTGGTCTTGCATGTGCCACATGTGGGGGTTTTGCCAGGTGACTGGACGTGTATCCAAAGACCCCTGTGGTTGAAATAATTCAGGACATTGCTAATGTTAATTGGTTGAAGTCTGTAACTTGCTTAAGCTTTCCCAGCTTGGCTGCTCGGGGCTCTTGCAGCACTGCAGTGCACCAAGCTGAGCTACAGCTGGCGTGGAGCCTGGGATTAGACAAGCCATGTGTTCCTGCTCCAGAGGCTGAGGTGTTCTTAAGGCTGAGGAATTTAGGTTGCAGTAGTGTTTAACCAGATTACAGTACTGTCAACAAGAATAGAGTCCACTGTCACTCTTCCATGGCTGGATTGGCCAAAATTCAGCAGATACAGCTCCTGAGTACAGAATAGAGAAGTTTGTGTCGGTTTATTAAAAAAACCAAATCTGTGTGTATTTTTTTCCTGATCACAAACATATACTGTAAGGAAAATCTTAAATGAGCTGAAATCTATTGAATTTACTCTTTACTGTTTAACAAAAGCCCAGGAGCTCTGACTGTGGTGTGTGCCCTTGCAGGATGTGTCTGGTGCGGCTGAAGCAGGAGGGGCGCACAGGGAAGTACATGTGTCGCTACATCGTGCACTGCATGTGGGAGGATGTTGAGCAGCGTGGTAAGGTGATGGGGGTAAGTCCTCTCTGGTGTTGGTAATCCTGATGACTCCCACCTTTCAATGCTTCTGTGGCTTTGCATATCTCAGAAGGATGCCTGAGAATCAACCTGCAGCTGCAGGGTTATTTCTTTACGAGCTTAAGCTGGTACATGCAGCCCTCACTCCTGAGCATTTGTTCCCTCAGCTGCTGTATTGAGCCACTGACCTTTCTTCTGAAAGTGCATCATGGCCTGGATGAAGGTATTGATTTGTCTGAAATTAATTAATTTCCTACATGGTGTGCCATGTGATTGCAGAAATGGATGCTGCTACAACAGAATGGCCATTTGGGGATAGGAATAAGCAGCTGGGGTAGGAAGAAATGTGACTAGGGCCAAATCTACAACCACAACTTCAGTAATTCCAGCAGAGCTTTGAGTTTTCTCTGTATCTGAAATGGTAAAAGGAAAGTTAATCAACAAGGTTTTTATGTCAAGTTCCTGCACATATAACTAGTCCTTAGTGTATTTTTCATTTTGGATTCTCAGTATGCCTGGTCTTTATCACAAAAAAAAACCACTCTAAGGAGAGAGTAGCTCCAAGGAGAGTTCATTTGCAAATTTGAAGGAAGAGCAAGATTGGATCATTCTGGCCTATTCTGAGGAAGGTTGTGGTTGTTGGCTGTAATGGTCATTTCTGGCCTTGAAGTCTGTAAGTGTGTTTGTCCAGCCCTGTGCTGGTGACTGCCTTGAGAGAAGGCATTGCAGAGACAGTGGAAGTAGGTGACAACACACCTGGTAGAGGTGAGGCTGCCTGTGTTCAGGGCACTTCTGTGGGAGAACACGGCTGGGAAGGATCTCCTGAGCTGTGGAAAAGTAAAAGAACTGTTCAGTGATTAAATAGAGGCTTATCTATGAGTAAAATAAATTATGCTGTTAGAGAAGTGACAGTTTCCATGTAGCAGTAATGGCATTTTGTCAAACCTTAGTTGTCAGTTCTATTGAAGAGGCTGCCAGGGTATTCCTGTTGGTGCTAAACAAGGGAATTAATCAGTGATTTGGGATGCAATCACATCAGTTATTCAAGAAGTTTCTCTCTAATCCTTTATTTTGTGGTTTTAGAAAGTGTTGATTCTGAATAACTTCAGTTATTCCATCAGAAATGGGGTTTTTCCTAGTTCTTGGGAATTCCATAGCTTTACTTTGTTACACATTGCTTTAAAAGACTAGACATTCTCTTAATCTTCTTTTGGATTAAATCTAAATACATACATATGAGAATTTTTTGCTGTATTAATGCGCTTACGTAAATTCCAGTATGGGAATCTCCTCTCTCTGGTAGGGCAGTGTGAGTGAAGACAAATCAGATGTACTGCAGGAAAAGACTGAATGGAAGAGTTTATGCATTTTTGTCCTTATCCAATATCTTCCATATCACACCACTGGTTGATTCTGCTTTCTTTGGGAACTACACACAGCTCAGATCTTTGTTCTGGGTGTAAATTTACGACTGTTCTTCTTGAAAAGCAAACAAAAATCCAAAACCCAAAACAAACCCTAGCCAAACATGTCAGCTCCCAAAGTGTCTGATTCCATCTGTGCATTGAGAAAATGCAACTTGGAAACAGAAAATGATTTGTCTGTTTCTTTTGACCCTCATTTTGAACAAACCTCAAGTGCCATCTTGTAGTTTTCCATGCAGGATTGGAAGCAGCAGACAGCAAAGAGAAGCAAAGCTGGCTTTTTTCTGCCTTTCCAAGCAATGCAGAACTCCAAAATGAAGAATGCTGCAAGTTAGGCCTGTATTGAGAGCTTTTCAGTAAACCTTAGGGGCAAGAAAAGATAGTGCTTACAGTCAGTTCTTTGTAAAGGGGAGCACAGCCATTTATGCAACCTAAACTATTTTGTTACTCCACAAAATTCCCCAAAGTATAAAACCAATCTGCACCCTGAAATGTTAATACATGCATTTTACAGCATCCATGGTTGCGTGTGATGCAACTGCAAGGAGCTCTGAAGTTGCTGGAATGCCATTCATTCCCTGCCTTGGCAGGTTAGGCATCTGGTCAGTTCATCCTGGAATTTCACTTTTGCAGTCTTTGTCTGTGGGAATGACCCTGCTGTGGAATCACCAGCGTGCTTAGTTTGCAGTAGTCTGACTCCTGTAACACACCAGGCTGTGGCCTGCTGCTAACACAGCCCTTGTGTGGCCACAGCAGATGCTCAGAGGAAGTACCTGCACATTCCAGGGCTTGATCTCCAAAGCTCTTACACCTGTGTGTGTATTTGGTACAGCTGAGCTGCACAGAGGCCCCTGGATTTAATGAGCCTCCTTGGGTGAGAAGTGAACTGAGCAGGCATTGAGGGAGTGTGAGAAAGCAGAGTGGACTCTCCTGGAGTAAAATTTGGAAATCAGGACTGTTCTCTTCACTGTAGTCTTGGTGAGGGCTTTCATTATCTTGTAGTGGGTTTGGATTTTTTTCTTTCATCTTTTATTTATTCCTGATCTTTCAGTCATTATTCATAGTCAGTCCTGTATGGACACAGGCTGAGAACGTTGGGGCTGTTCAGCCTGGAGAAGAAAAGGTTGTGTGGAGACCTCGCAGCACCTTTGCAGAATCTGAATGGGCTGCAGGGAAGCCAGGGAGGTTCCTCAGGAACTGCAGTGACAGGACAAGGGGGATGCTTCACATTGAAAGAGAGGGAATTTAGGTTAGATATACAGAAGGAAATCTTCCAAGTGAGGGTGGTGAGGCCCTGGCACAAGTTGCCCAGAGAGGCTGTGGCTGCCCCATCCCTGGAAGTGTTCTGGGTTGGAAGGGGCTTGGAGCAATCTGGGATAGTGGAAGGTGTCCCTGCCCATGGCAGGGGCTGGAACGAGGTGAGTTTTGAGATCCCTCCAATGGAAAACTTCTGTGATTTTGTTGAGACAAAACAAACTTAGTCTCTTCTGATAGTACTTATTGTATGTTAGATGAAAATTATTTATGCACTGACGTTGGAAGATGTTACCAGTTCCCTTGCTCCTTATCATTGCTTTCTTTTCCGTCCTCAGTGCCAGTGATTCTGGTTTCATATCCCAGGTCACCCATGCCCCTGCATGGGAAGTTCCTGTTTTTTCCATGCTTGTTCTCTCTTCTGCACTCACCTTCCCTCCCTTCACATAGCTGTACCCTGACTGAACTCTTTCTCATCTCTCACCTTTAGCAATTGCAGGGAGTTCTAGGTGACCAATAAAGGGCAGTTTCCCTACTGCTACATTCTCCTTATTAATCTTGATCTATTTATCCCTAATGATTCTTTTAAACTGAAGCTGAGGTAATGGCAGAGGGTTTGTAAGCTGATGCAGGGATATGTGTAAGAGCAATTTATTTTCAAGTAATGTAGTCCTGCAATCAGTAAATATTCTACCTCCAAAAGAAGATAGTTAAATACCTCAAGAACAGGAGCTAAAAAGAAGATGACATTAATGTTCTTCTGTCAATGTCGAAGTAAGGTAAATGAAAAGAAACTCTACTGAATACCTTCCAAACACTAAATGATCATCTCCATAGATCCTGGGAGGTTAGGAAGTTCCATTCTTTGCTTTTTCTCTCATGCAGTGTATCAAAGGTCAAGATTTACCTCCAGTTCCTGTATTGTGGCACAAGTGACAGAGCACCTGTATGGAATTGCTGGTTGGATGCAATTAGTTTAACTTGCTGACATACAGAGTTGCAGTTCTTTAGCTTGTTTCCAATTAGCAACAATGCCAACACTTGATGCAGAAAATGGACACTATATTCCTGAAGTGATATTGATGGTTTATTAACATATGCCATCTGCTTTTAAATACACCAGTTCGTTGGAGCCGAAAGGGATAGAATGTAAAGCATTTTAACTGCTAATTTACATCAGCTCCAGCTCCAAATGGAGTTTGTATTATTTCAAAACCTGGTTGTTAAAATTGCTGAGATCTAAATCTCTGCTACAAAGTTTTGGGACCTGTTAGCCTGAGCTCCTTCAGCACTCCTGAATGTCGGCAAGAGTCAGAAACCCAAACTTGACACAGCTGTACAAACACACCGAGAGCCTGTGGCCTCAGCAAATTCTACTGGTGCAGGCATATTTCAGATATAAATTTTACTCTGCTGTCCCTAGTACTAATGAAGTCAGTCTCTTTTGGTGGGTTTGCAGCCAGGTGTGTCCAGTTCTGTGGCTAACCAGTGCTCTTTACTTAATTTTTCCACTAGTGACATTTCTATCAAACTTTAAAAACAAACAGAAAAATTGGCTTGATGCAATGGCTCCAAGTGTTAATAGTAACATTAGGCTGGGTAAAAGACTTCCTTTGGATCCTGCTTTGCCAGAGATCTCCACCTCGTGGCTTGCAGGGAATAGATTTACACTGTGCAAACTGGCAGCTGCCTCATCAGTTTGGAAAGGGAATTCTCTCAGGAGTAGACATGGCTGCTATTTTCTTCACAAGAGAGTTATGGAACCACCTGAGTATTAACCTGGCTGATCTCAGTACTGTGCTTTAGTAACTGTGTGGATATTAAAGTTGTTTTAAGTGTATTTTAATACCCTTAGATGAAACTGCAGAGTTGATCAGGACTTGCGGGTGCTGGAATTCCCTGGAACAGGATTTCAGCTGATAATGGGACAATAGGTGTGAGGTTTAAATAAATAAATAAAAGACTTTAACCACCAAAAAAATCCCAAACCAAAAAAACAAACACAAAAAAACCCCAACATCCTTCTCTCTCCTCCAAGCACCCCACACTAATACCTGTGGGTACAAATCATGTGGTGTCTCAGAAAGATCCGTCAGGCTTTATTCCAATACCTGTAACTTGTTGTGGGCTCACTTTACCCCCTGTGGGTTGTCTGTGTTGTGGTGGCATTCGCTGCTGAAATGAATTAAAGTTGTTTTCAGTGCAAAATAACAACTCATTTTATAATGAATAAACATTCTAAAAGCTGCTAAAGAGATAAGGCTAGGAGGGGCTGTCAAACCCAGCATGCCAAACCTGTTTTAATTTATCATAATCTCACTTTCCTGTTTTCCCACCAGACTACTTAGACCCCTGCCCCCCTTTTTTTCCAGGAACACATCTAGGTGTCTTTTGAATTCGTTTATTGGCTCTGCTGTGTGTAGCACAATACAGTCTTTGTTACACTTTGAGCTGGAGCTGTTTATACCCAGTGACCCATAATTTGCTCTCAGTTACACTCGTGTACTTCTGAAGTAACAGCATCAGAATCAATATATGTAACTGAGAGCTGCAGTGGGAATTGAGACAGTTTCTGTCTTGATACTCTTTTCACAATTAGAAGATTTCAGTTGATTAAAAATGCCAATTTACCTTACAGTAGCTACAGAATTTCCTAAACTCAGTTTAATTCTGTTTAAGTTATTCCTACTGTGGAAAACAAAAGGTTTGGCCCTTGTAACTATAGACTCAGAAGTCCTGATCAGAGTGAGATCAGCAAGGTTGTAGAATGGCTATAGAGGATGAGAGGACAGGGTGTAAAATTGATGCAATTTTAAAATAGAACTTGATCTTTGTATGAATTGAACTGTTGATTCACCTGTAGTGGGAAGCTGCTGTTCTGCGATGCTCAGGGATCCCTTCCAGGTCAGTCTCTAAAATCTGATGGGAAGTCATGGAATCGATCTGGGATGCACAGAACAGAAATGACGTTTTTGAGAGAGAACAGGGGCACAAGGAAAGTGTGTGCAGTGTTTTGGGACTGGAATGGGGAGTTGGGAAGAAGGGAATGTATTGAAGCAAAATACTAAAGAGAAGGTACTGATTTTGTTTGGGGAAATGATTTGGGATAAGAGAGAGACGATAGTGCTTAGTACGGTTGAAAAAGGTTTTTAAAAATCTGTAAAACCAAAGAAGAGAAGCTTTAGTTTCAAATGATCTACATATATTTTGAAATTTTTGATGGCCACTTAGAATATATAAAATCTCCCCAGTTTCTAGTGTTCCCTTTTAAAAAACCAAACAAACTAAACCCTTGCTAAAGTAGTGAGATACAAAATTGCTCTGTATGGTTTTTGTGGGGCTTTTTAATAGGACACCAGGCGTTGTACAATTAGTTACCTGAAGTTCAAGAACATCACCAAAAAAAGTTCATCAACCCTTGATCTTTTCTCAAAGAGCTTGAAAGTCCACAGCAAGTTTCCAGTACTTCATCATTTCATAAATGAATAATAGTAGCAGGTACTTTTCCAGAGTACATTCAGTAAATTTGATTCTGGAAATCTTAATAACTGAAATATGTAGGACAGTGCTTGTGTGTGGAATGTTACCTTGAATTATCTCCACTGTGATTATGTCTGGAATGAGCAGTGCATGTAATAATGCAAATTTAGCTTTACCAGCACGTGGAGTTTTGAAATAGGGGTCTCTTCCTCAGGTTGTTTTTAATGTAGGTGTTCTAGAAACAGCATCTGTGGAACCAGCACACCTGGGTGAAATGTTCGGGGCATGCTGAGGATACCTGGCATTGAAATCAAGGTATAATAAATGCTTGGGTTCTTTTCAGCTGGCCTGCCCCAGTTTTCTGGCATAAAAAAATCAATTCTGGCATTAAAAAAAAATCAATTTTAATTTCGCAGCTGTGTTGGATCCTGTTACTGTAAGGTGGTGTCCTTGGCCTGTTCTGTGCCTCGCTCTGGTGCCTGCAGGAATTGCACTGGGAGCTGCCTTGTGGCACCTTTTCTAGAGAAACCTTTTGAGAATTACATATTTTTCAGTATTATATTACTCTGTCCATTGTATAGGGAGAGGTTCTTCCCTTAGAATGTGCTTTTAAGCTCCTTCAAAGAAACAGAAATAATACCAAGACCAGTGTCTGTTCTAAATCAGACAAAACAAACCATTGAGAGCTTCTCTGTTGCCATACATTTTCACCATATTGTTGCCTGTGCTTGTCACTGTAGGTAGAAAGTCACTGGTATCTTCTGCTTCCACTCCAGGAGTGAGTTTTGTATTTTCCTGTTAGAGCTTGGTTTATTTGTTGCTTCATTTTCTGAGTTCTCTGGCCTATTTTATGCATTTGCAAAACTGGCAGCTCTTTGAAATCCTTGTTTTTGACTGCTTTTGCTAACAGCTCCCACAGTAGAACAAAAGATAATGATCAGGAAGTGCAAGTGCAATCTCTGCAGTAATCCCAGTGCCTGCTTCCATGCTTGCTCTCTCCTTTGATTTCTTTTACTACCCTAGTATAAGCAACAGCATAGGATACTTCTGTACACATCTAGGGAAACTGAGGTGCTTTTCTGTTTTCCATTCTGGTTTGGGAATCTCAAAACATTCCATTCCTTTGTCTGTCCTCAGTTCTCTCTTTCTCTTCTCTTTCTGGTCTTACACAGAAAGAGACACTTGCTTTATCTCTATTAACTAGTTAATTATCATAACACTTCTGTAAGAGCTTGAATGTTATTTCATTCTAAGGTTAGGAAATAACGTCAAAGCTTAAAGGATTTGACCAAAATACCAGCATATCTAATGTTAGAGATGCCTATTTGTCACTGGCAAAGTGTGCATCATGTTGATTTTCAAGTTAGTCTGGTGTCCTTGAGGCCACAAGAACAAGTGCACATGGAAAGGGACATTTTTATGGTGGGGATGCTGTGGATGGGAGGTGGGTCAGTGCACCCTTGGTGTTGGTGAAATGAGCAACACTGGTGTGAATTGGCTTTCACATGGCTAGGGCATGCAGAAGGATCTAGCAGGGAACAGAACGCAGGCCTGTGAGTGACCAGTGGCTTTAGGGAGTGTCCCTGAGCTGTGCAGGCATTTGTCTCGCTGCTGCTGAGGTCCAGGAATTCTGTTTGCAGATGCTGTTCGAAGACATCATTTTTTAAAAGCGAGGAAGTGGCAGAGCCCCTGGAATTGGTGGAAATACAGGGCTAAAGCCTCAGAGGACAGAGCTGGGTCCCAAGGAGCTTAAAAACAGTGTGTCTCCTTGAGAGCATCCTAAATTTGCCCTTTTGTATTTCCTGTTTTGTTATGTCCTTGCAAGAGGGAAGATGGCCCGTATGTAGATTTAATTCATGTTATTCAGGAAACTGTGTAAGGAAATGTTTGGCTTCTTAAAATCCTTGCTCATGCTTTTAAGATCTTCTGGAAGTTTATTTATTCACAGGAGCATCAAGCCTGAATGAAATGCAGAAGTAAGATGGAGAACTCACAATATCTTACCGTGCAGCTTTTTCATGGTTTGCTTTCCTACTTTGCCTTTTACTTGAGGGCAGAACTAGGGTAGAGAAATAATTTTTGTTCTCTTCTGAAAGGTTACAGTAATAAAGAAACTCTTGTTAACATCAGAGTATATGGCAGGCAGGAGTTTTCACAGTCTGGCATTGTTTATTTTACCAGCAATTTGGAACCTTCTGCTCTCTTAAAATATTGGCAAGAAAATATTTAACTGTTAACTGTTCTGTGGCCTGCGTGTGTTTGAAGCCCTGGGGAGGAGGAATGCTTGGGGAAATCGGGTTTTTCTCAGCTTATGATTGAAACCAGAAGGTGCAGAATATTGGTAGAAGGTGAAAGCAATGTGACTTCAAATTAGAATTTTGCCCAAATGTGGAACTGATGGGAGAATGTCAGACAGGTCACGTTTGAGCAGGGCCCTGCTAGGAGAGAGTGGGAAGGCTGATGGAGCAAGCACAAATCAGCCAGTCTGCCAGGCACTGCAGACATGTATTTGAAAAGGTGATAGTATTTGTGAGTATTTGCATTTGTCCTGGCCTCAGTCACTGGATGAATGTTGTAGCAGTAAGGATTAGGCTGGTTAATTGCTGACTAATTGTATGGACTCAAGCAATTGTTCACTCCATTTGAACTGAAATAAACTTTTTTTTTTTGACAGTTTTTTAGGAGAGGAGATTAGTGACTTGCTGTTCCCATCCGACAGAAGCTTGTTCTGGTCCCAAATTCTTAGAGAAAGAATGTTTTTTTGTATTCTTACTACTTTTCCTCTAGGGGAGGATGACCTATTTGGTATGAGCAGGATCGTTCTTGCTCATATTACTACATAAAATGTAGCCTCTTCCCATGAGGGTAGTAAAAGCTATGGTAAAGGGAGTAGGTTTTTTAATTGCACTAGCACTTTTCAGGTGAAATTCCTGCCAAGTCAGCAAAGTGACCTGATGTCTGGTGTCCAGGACCATCTAATGGGCTGTGCCTGTCTTGCTGGAAGTCAGGGCAAGAAGGAATAGATACCCAGACAGAAGAGATGCCAGCCAGTATCTGCAAAGGTCAGCAAGAAATGGACAAAACTGAACACGCTCAGAACTCCTGGTACGTCAGATGAAGATCCAGTGTACTGTGGCTGCCAATGACCAGAGATATTTGGGATAAAATATAAGAAACAGAGCTGTGGATCAGTATTCCTTCTGGTATATTCTCCTGGCATTCACTAACGAGTAATCTGAGAGCTGCCTGGGACCTCTGTGTTTGGGATCACTGACAGAAATCCTCCAGGAGTGCACAGGCCCTTTTTTACCTCTGCCGTATTTTCTGCTCTCTAATGCCCTGTGGCAGTGACTTCTGCCACTTAATGTGTTGCATGAGAAAACACTTTAATTTTTAAAGTATTTAACTTTTATTTCATCAGATTCTTCTCTACATCTTTTTTAATGAGAAACAGTGGACAATAATTCCTTGTTTATCTGCTCGATAACGCTCATGATTTTACCTCTATCATCTTCCTCCTCATTTCATCCTGAATATAATGTGTGTTTCCTCATATGTCTCATCACACTGGTCTTTTCTTTGTGGCTTCTATTACTTTTAGATCTGGTCTGAGATTAAAAGGTAACAAATATGTGCAGCATTTTATATATGGGTGCATTATGAATTTATGGCAGAATATAGTTCATCATTTGATTTGTATTCCTTTCATAATAATTCCTAACATTTGTCTTTTTCTTCACTATTGAATTGTTGAACTTAATTTTTTTCAGCTGCTATATGTGTGCACATTGTTAAATAGGTTTTAGGAATTATTTTTTTTAACACCTACTACTAGTACCTTTATCAGCACAGATTATCACTGGTCATAATTATCTCTGATTTTTATTTTCATTTACTGTATTTTCTACTAATTTGTGCTTACGTGTTTCTGCTGAAATACTTTTCAGAATGGATGTCACTTTTCCTGTCTCTGCAGCCATGTTAATGTTATCTAATATGTTTCATTTAGTTTAGTACTTTATGATCCCTGGAATTTTGTTGCTCTTGATTTTTATTAAGTTATCTGAAGCCTTTCTCTATGGGCATATGATATCACCTGGAATATGATGGACTGGAAGTGTCCAAGGCCAGGTTGGACAGGATTTGGAGCAGCCTGGTCTAGTGGAAGGTGTCCCTGCCCATAGCAGACGTGGAATGAGGTGGACTTTAAGGTCCCTTCCAGCCCAAAACATTTTGGGATCACTCTGTGACTCTCAGAATCCTGAGTGCTGTGAGAAGGTGGTGGAGCAGTGTGTATTCCCTGCCTGATCCTCTGGAAAGACTGGGCCACCAGGTGAACCCAGCAGAAGCCAGTTCCAGGAGGAACAGGAGATAGATCTTCCCCTGGGTAGCACAGCAGGGTGCTCCTTGCTGAAGCACATTGCGGGTGCAGAAGGTTCACTGGACTGGCTGCTGGACATAGAGACCTTTTGGAGGTGACTCCCTAAACAAATAGCAAGAGTTGGGAGTTATCCTGAGCTGAAATTGTTGGGAAAATACTTGGAGGAAGCATATATCAGCCTGTAGGGTTTGGTCTTTTCTCAGGGATCCTGGCTGCTGTTGAAGGCAAGGTACCCTGGTAGGTGGCCCCTTGGTCTGGTCAGCGTTTCTGGTGTGTGGCACTTTCTGACAGTTCTGAGGTTGGTGTCAGGAGCTGGAGTTTCGCAGGATCTCTGTAAGTGCTCATAGTGCACATTTACCTTGGTGATTCATCTGCCTTAACTGCTGTGTTCTCCAAGTGCCTCTTAAACTTGGTTCTGAAACTTCCTTTTTCGGTTTATCGGGCTGATTTCCTTATTCTGGTGTGTTCAGAAACACATCTGTGATTAGCTTTAGGCTTTTAGCAACTGGATTTTTTAAGAGGCAGTACAGAAAAACCCCTTGACAACTGCTCACCTTACAGAGAATCAGCACAGCTTGACAGAGCACAGCAATTTGACCTCTTTTCCCTGATCCTTCTCGTGAGAGGTTGTCCGTGAGCTCTGCCAGCCACGTTCTGCAGGGAAGCAGGAATTTGGAATAAGCCATTGAATACAGTTCAGATTGTACTGTGATCTACTCTGCATCTGTAACTGTTACCATGGCAGAGCTTCCAAATTAATAAACTGCAAGATAGGAACAACCCTCATTTTCTGGGTACCAGTCAGATAAGGGTGGACATCTGGTTTTGCTGAAACATGTAGGTAATGCTGTGTAATTTACTTTTCTGTGTCAGCTTGGAATAAATTTGCTCTGAGGAGCCTTACTGATGATTGCACAATTGTTGTGAAGGTAGCAGAGCACGCACAACTTTTTCCATTAACGTTGTTTTTGTGGATTGAAGATTTTGGCAGGAACTGGTTCTGCTACAAGCTAACATTTAGCTTTTGTCCAGGTTAAAAGAATATTGAAGTAGGTTGTCACCAAATATTGAAGAAGGCTTTAAAGACTGTTCTCTGAAGTTAATGATTATGGAGGTGTACTACAAAATTACTTCTAATTAAAAAAATAGAGACTTTATCAGAAGAGTTAGTATTTAAAGAATACAGGGACTCAAGCTGTGGCTGATTACAAGCAGTGATCTGCTTTGCAGACAAAATAGCAGACCAGTTAATAAAAGGCTCAAAAATTGAAGATTGGAAAAAGAATTTCTTCAATATCTTTGTCATTTCACAAGTATGTGCCTGAAGGAACTGGCCTTTATGACCCCTTGCTGTGGAAATATTTTTAACTTGTTTTATTAATTTAATCTTTTTGATGCTAGCTACAGTCTCAATCATTTCAAAATTACTGTCCTGCAAGCAATAGTGAGTGATGTTATAGGATGAAATAAAAGGGCTGCATTTGCCCATTTAATGTCACATGTTTTAACACAGTGTTTTGAGCAAACACGGAAAAAGCCCACATATAACTTAAAGTGCTTCTCTATTATTTCTAAATAATGTAAACTGTATTACAAGTAATTCTGTCCAATTGCAATTTGAGAGACAGGGCATAAAAAAGCCTAAATGTTCATGGAGTGACATTTTCTATCATGAAAGGTCAGTCCTGTATCTCCTTCAGGAACTTTTGCTGCTATTCCTGCTCCAGCAATCAGAAGTGTCAGTGAGAGAGGGTGATGTTGATGGCAGTGGGGCTGCAGAAGTCCCCAGAGTGGACTCAGCCATGACAACACGAGTGTACTCAGACCTGTGGAACTTGTTTTGCACAAGGGATGGATTCATTTTTACTGTATCAGCATAAACCACTACTTTGCTGTTGCAACTTTGACCACTCCAGGAGTGTGCCGCTGATGTGGCGTCACTGCACCTGAAAGAGCCTGTCTCCGTTTGGAAAGATGACTGTGCTGACACATCCACTGTGCACAGGTACAGGAGCAAATGCATTGTACAGAAGAGGCTTTTTATTCTAGCAGGAATGGTATAATGAGAATGAGGGGGTGGAAACCCAAGCCAGAAAATTCAAATATGAAATGAGATACACATGTTCAACTGTGAGGGTGATATGCTTTAGCCAAACACAACTTAGTGAGCTTAGTACAGGGGGAACTCGGTGAAATGTAATGGTCTGTGATATGCAGAGGGTCAGGTTCTATGATCTAATCATTCTTCTGGCTGAAATCTCTTCATAAAAAAGTCTAGTTCAAGCATAACTTACAGCCTAAAGAGAGGAACTGCTGCCTGGAATTCAATGACTAGTGCTTGTACAAGGCAGTCAGAAGTGCCCCTTCTGGCTTTATAGTCTATGGAAGGATTAATGTGTTAAAGTAGCTTAAGGGTGCAACACATGCTGGCAAAAGCTGAAGCAGAAAGAAACTCCTGTTCAGTGCTCTCAGACAGTGCAGCCAGTGGCCATCCCAGCTCGGGCTGTGCTGGCAGGACACAGGTGTGCAGGGAGACTGCCAGGGATCCAGGGGCTGCTCCGTGGGGATGGGCTGCACCCCGGCTGCTCTGGGCTGGCCCCCAGGCTGGATGGTCTGAGCCGGCACAGCACATCAGAGCCCATGGAATCATGGAATTGTTAAGATTGGGCAACACCATTCGGATCACCAAGTCACCATGAATCCAACACCACCTCCATGTTCACCATTAAACCATGTCCCCAGGTGCCACATCCACACCTTTTTTGAACCAGGGATGGTGACTCCACCACTGCCCTGGGCAGCCTGTGCCGATGTTTTGCAACTCTTTCTGTTGTTTCTTTTCCCTCATAGCCAATCTAAACCTCCCTTGGCACAACTTGAGGCCATTTCCTCTTGTCCTGTCACTTGTTACCTTCCAGTCTGTGCATGCTGATCCTACTCTGCACCGAGAGCCAAAGCAAGTGGGGAGGAGGAGGAGGGTCATCACCAAAGGAAGCTCTTGGTCCATCACGTTATGGACTGTTTCTAGAGCAGCATTCACTTTAAGTACCATGCCCATGTGTAAGGTATTTTCCTACATGCCCCAAAGCACAGGAAAGCAGTATGCTCTTACTTCCCTAGAAATCTTTTCAGAGTATAAAACCTTATGTGAAACCTGGCTCTGGCCCTTGTCTGCAGCAGTCACCCTCAGCATGTGGCTGCTGGAGGATGCACGTGAACTCGTTGAGGCCAAAGATGAGGTTTCTTCACTGGAACATGGAAAATACAGCAGCTGTTTGCTGCAGTTGTCCCACAGGCAGAGCGTGGGCTCAAGGAGTCTCTCAGTGAGGGGTTGTGACATGCAGTAGGAAGATATGTTAGCTGTACATTTCCTTGTGTCAGAGGTCTTGTAAAGGTGAGATATGTGCCAAAAATGGGTTCCTTGTTTTGAACCAACACAGTCCTGTGTCACTTGGGCGATGGTACAGAAATGTGTCCAGTGGCAGCTCCACTCTGGGCTGTTCCAAGCAAGGCAAAGGGGCAAAACCACAAGAAGAGCTCCAGATGTTACTGATTTTTTCCTTGTTATTAGCAATTACTCACTTGGAATTCTCTAGTAGTTTTTCTTCTTAATAACAAATTGTGGAAGAGTCAGCAGAATCCTGACCAACCAGATCCTGAAACTTGCCAGTGGTAAGAACATGTACAAGCTTTGAAAAAGGAAGCTCTTCCAACAAACACTGATTTGGATTTACTCATTTTTCTTGATTTATAAAGAAGGATTTTTTTCCTTCAGTGTTTGTACTTGACCAATACCAGTTGTATTCTTCAGAAACTGCAATATGCCTTTAAATATCATCTTATTGCCTAAGATATGGCTTCATCCCCAAACTCATATTTTATATCTGAAACTGTCTTTTAAGATGTATTTATTGTCATGTTTGTTTAACTTAGTTATCTCCTTCATCGATCTGTTTCTTGCTAACCTAAAGCTGCTGCTCTTTGTTTTTAGTGGAGAAAGCTGCTTCCCCAGGGATGTATAGTCCAGGACTTGTCTCTGTAATGGGACTATTTGTTTTCTTTGCCCCTTGCAGTTGCCTGCTGTAACATTTGTAGTATGTGTTAAGTAATCCTTGAGGTAACATTTTTATTATGTCATAAAAAGTGCGTGGCAAATATATAATAACTCATGGAATTTGTTTGTTTAAAATGGAAGGATAATTTATTGAGTGTGTTACATGAGACCTGCTCCCCCTTATTAGAGCTGTAGAAGTGCAGCTTATTTAGAAGTATGTTCTATTGAGAAAAACCACGATCTCTGACATGCATAGAAGGTTTGAGCATGGTTGGGTAGAAATGACATCATAGTTTATGTACTCAATAAAAATTTAATTAACTCATTACAGAAGTTGCAGTCATCATTTAACCCTCTGATTTCTTATGTTTAGTTCTTTTTTTAAACATTCAGTAATAACCAGTCTCCAAATCTTGATAGCCTATAAAATATCTGCATGAATTTTAATAGTTTATATTAATGGAAAAATATGAGTAACTGACATAAAAGGAATTTTCCTTGTGTTTGCACTATGTGCATTGCTATAAAAATCAACAGATTAAAAAAGACAGTGGTTTAAGGGAAGAATATTTGAACTGAAAATCTGCTCACTTGGCAGGAACTAACTCATATTTTGATAGAAAAGCTGTTGTGTAATTACCAAGGTGAATACTCGTGAGGATATTTAGGACAAGAGATAACCAGTGGTGGGTGTGATGGGCTGGTGTGTCTTGTGTGTAAATCCTGTCTGCAGAGTGCAGTGTCACACCTGAGTGTCCTGCTGGTGTGCAGGGCTGGTGGGCCTTGCCATTTGTACTTCTGGGGCCTGTGAGAGCTGTAGAGAAGAAATGTTTGTGTCTCTTGGATGCCTCATGAGAGTCAGTACAAAGAAGAAGCTTTCCTGAAGTGTAGCTTGGGCCTTGGGAGAGGAACTGAAGCACTCCCTTGGTAGAAGTAACAGGTACAGGCAAGAGGGACAGGCACTGTGGAGGAGGGAGATGCACAGGAGGCATTTCAGCCACCCCTCTGCACCCAGCAGTTGATCCAGTCCCATTTTAAGCTCACAGGGGGTCAGTTCTTAAGCCACCAATGGGTGGCTTAGGCCAAACCAGCAAATACTTAGGCAGTTGTCACATTTAGTTAAAAGGCAGTGTGGAACTTGGACTGAGTCACACTTAGAGCATGGGGAAAGTCACTGGGTCATCACAGACTGTGAAAGAAATTTAGTCATAAACTAGTGAGTCTGAGCTGCTGGAGATGCTGGAGAGGCAGAATTCACGTTCTCGCTGACGGAGAGTTTGGACAGTACAGAAGGAGCAGTGCCAGGGTGGTGTCTCTGTCTTTAGGATTCCAGTACCTCCCCTGTAGTAGCACATCCAGCTCTGCAGTCTATGCTTTGGGGAAGAAAAAAACCACAACTTGAAAAACCTTCACGTTTCTGAGAATGAATGAAGGTCTGGAAAACTCCTCAAAAGTTACACTACAGAGGGGTCTCCATTATCTTGGGCTGTGCTGCCACTGCAAGGGCAGCCTGGCTTCACACTCCCCCAGGATTTTCTCTCCACTTGTGCAGCTGTTGGCAGAGCTGTTGGCTGGGGATGTTTCTGCCAGTTGTGTATTTAGTAACTTCAACACTTCAGTTGTGTCAGAATTAACAGAGCTGTGTCACAGGGGTTCCAGAGTGACTGACAATGGCCTACAGCCACACCTCAGCAAGCTGGGCCAGGGCATTGGTGATTCTGTGTCCACTCACAGTGAAACTGGGAATATTTTTTCCTCACCTCCTCCTTAGAGCTTGTACTGATGGTCTTCTGGTTTATTTTTCAGATTAATTCTGTTGTTCTAAAAGAAGACTTGAAAAGGATGGTAGAAAATTTCTATGCAGCTCTGTTTGGATACGATGAGGTGAGAAGCGTGTTTTCAGGGAATGTACAACAAGTACACTGTCTAATTCATGAATACAGAATATTCCAGATGGGTAAAACATTCACTGTCCATTTCTTTGGAGAAATACTACTTTAGGGAACCAGCCTTGAATGAAAGTTCTTGGAAAAAAACAGAAAACACAGATCATATGGGTTTAAACCATGGGTGTGGGAGGTTCTTTGTGCTGCTTCACCTTCCCTGCTTGGCCATCACTAAATCATTTCCTCCCTCTGAATCCTGTTGTACTCAGCTGTACTTTGAAAGCAAAGAGAGGATTTATAGAGTATTTATGTGAGAATATTTATAGGCAGTACCTAATAATACAGGGAGGCAAAAGCACCACTGTGCACAAGTGTCTGCAGGACTTTCAAGAGGAAAATACAATTACATCATCTCTTCTAATAGTTTTTTTGCTCTAGTGAGTTGTTCTTATTCAAATTATGATATTATTTTTTTGCACAGTGATTTGCATTATTAATATATTGTAAATGTAAACTTACAGAGTTGAGGACAGTGTTACACATGCAAGTTTTAATCTTGTTTTAAGTATAGCCGGGATTTGTCTGCCTGTGTTTTGTTGACAGTCTTTTTGGAAACAAAATGTTTGCTTTGATTAAAGACAAATGTAGACCTTTTTTTATTTTTAACTGTATATTTTAAAGTCTTTTGTCTTTGGCAAATGTCAGCAGAAGACAGGAGTTACAATGTTGTGGTGACAACACCACATAATCTCAAAAGACAATAAAAATACAGGAGAATTTGGACCAATAACATTAATGGATGTGGTTCTTAAATAAACCAGTTAGATTTAACTGGAAAAATCTACATAGTTCTTGATGAGCAGGAGTTCTCTCTCATTTAGAATGAAAAGTAAAAAAGCAAAGAAAAATGGCAAAGTCCAGACTACAGTTCTGCAACATGGGACTAAATATCCTTTAATTTTTCTCTTTTAAATGTCATAGGCTTCACACATTCCCATGAGGTAGTGCTGCCTTCTCTGTAATATCACCATTTTTATGGTAAAGATTTCATAACACAGAAATGCAGTTATCAACTCTGACATTAGGAATACCCTGACCCAGGTTTTTTCCAAATTAACTTGCCAGAAAATTGGTTACAGGCTGCTCTGTAAATTAATTTAAGGCCAGGGTTATTTTTCCATTCTGGGAAATATGATGTTGCTGCCTTTCCATATGCAGGGCCCATGGCAGCTGTGGGCTGTGGGACAGGTGCCGTGGCCTGGGGCCAAGTGCGCGAACGGGGGTGTCTTGTGTTCAGACCCTCCTCACGTGCAGTTTTTAATCCCTCTCTCTCCTTCCCTTAGGGAATCTTGTCTGATGATCACGTTCTGGCAGCAGCTCTTTGGAGAAACCTTTTCAACAGGAGCTGTGATGACCCCCGGCACCTGGAGTTACTGGTGGAGTACGTGCGCAAACAGGTACGGCCCCGCGCTGCTGCTCCTCAGCCTCTGCACCAGCACACGGAGGGCTTTTGCTGCTTGCACACGTAGCTCAGCTCTCATAAATAAATCTGGGTTTAATATTCAGTGGTCACTTTTAAGGAGAAAAAGGTTAAAATCTAAAAACTGGATTATGTTTATTATAGAATCATGGAATATTCTGAGCTGGAAGGGACCCACTGGACCATCCAGTGCAGCTCCTGGCCCTGCACAGACACCCCAAAAACCCCACCCTGTGCATCCCTGGGAACGTTGTCCAAAGGCTCCTGGAGCTCTGGCAGCTTTGGGGCCGTGCCCATTCCCTGGGGAGCCTGTTCAGTGCCCAGCACCCTCTGGGGGAAGAACCTTTCCCTGATACCCAACCTAAACCTCCCTAACACAGCTCCAGCCGTTCCCTGGTCACCAGAGGGAACAGATCATTATTGCAGTTTGATGAAAAATGGCTGCAGAGAAATTAATGGAATATTGAAAGCAATCTTGCTCATCTGTTCCTGGACCTGTGCTATGGAGGGGCTCAACAAAACGTGTCAGAAAGGGGCTGCAACTTGTTGTAGAATTATAATCAATGTTAGAGAGAGTTGGGATTCTCTTCATAGTGAAATAGCACACAGTGTGAAAGTCTCCTGATGACCTTTGGGGAGAAGAAGTAAAAGATTTTGTTTTCCAGAATTATTTCTGTTTCTTTCAGTTATTATCTGGAGGAGATGATACTCAGTAGTGTTTGTCCTCAACCCTGAAGAGGTTTGTGAACCAGACTTCTAGGAAATGTTGGTGGGATATAGTCCAGGTGGGCACCAAACAAAAGAGATGAGAGAGGTTTTAAGGAAAAGTGGAGGGTGTTGGAGAGGAAATCAAAGATCAGAACTTTCCCAACATCATTCTCTGTAATGTTTCCAATACTATATTCAGGGTAAGATAGAGGTTTGGAGAGACAGCATTTCAGTGTGTGTCTGAAAAAATGGGAAATAAAGGACTGAGCTTCCGAAGGGACTGAGGACACTTTGGGAATGCCAGAGGGTTCTTGGGAAGGACTGGCTTAATTTAATGCTGAAGGTTGCTGATGCTCAATGGTAAGGCTGTAGGAAAGTTTGCAGGGGGCCAACACATATAAAAAGTATGTAATTTGGGATAATTTCTTGCCAGATGGGAAATTTGTTGCACTTCTGGATATTCAAGCAAAGGATAGGTCTGAAGCAATCAGCAGTTGAATAGACAAGAGTGATCAGGCAGGAAGATGTGGCACGTTGGGGAGGAGTCAGCACAGGTTCTGTGCAGATAGGTCATTCCTACAGACAAGTGGTGCACTTGAGGAAAACATTCCCAGCTTTTCATATGTACCAATGAGCTCTGAACTGTTACCACACAGGAATGAGGCCTTGAGGTTACAATTGTATTATCAAAATGTCAGCTCAGTACTCTGTAGTGTTTAAAAAAATGTAAAACAAATGCTCAGAGCTACTAAGGAAGGAATAGAGAATAAAAATAGTGCTGTTGTGCCATTTTTACATCCCTGGAATAATGGGTCTGCTTCGGGTGCTGACCATCCAGATGGGTGAAACATGACTGAGGGAGGCTCAGAGAGGAGCACAAAGAGTGACAGTGAAACAGCTCCTTTATTAGCAATGAGTAGAATCCCCTGCCCAAAAAACAGCTGAGAAAGAATGGGAGACAGCTCTTGGAAGTCCTGAAGGCATGAGAAAGGTGAGCAAGGAAAGGTGTTCAGTAACAGGAACATGGGGACAGAACGCTGCCGCAGTTGGTTGGGATGCTGCAACTGCACGTGGGTTCCAAAGCCACTGGCAAGTTTATGGAAGAGAAGTTTGCCCAGGGCTCTTAAATCCACAGCAGCCACTTCAGGCTCGAAATCCCTGAACAAACAGATTTTGACAGGGAGGGAAGATGAACAAGGAAAACAGCACTGTGTCTTGTGTTTAACTCCTTCTGGGGAATCTGCTGGTGGTGGCTGTCAGGAACAGGACATTGTGCTTAGGTGCCTTTTCAGTGTGACCCTCTGTGGCCATTGGTGCATTCACTCCTCTGTTGAGAAACTCCTTGTCCAATTATCCTTTGGTTCCTGTAACACTGTGTACCAGGTTGTCCGCACAGTTCCTTGTGGATTCTGTCTTTACCAGTGGCCTTTAGTGGATGCCAGAGAAGAGTGTACAAACAGGGCAACGTGTACTGTGCCCCTGGTCAGCTCTCCCAGCCTTCCTGAGCCAGTGGTGGTGGCTTTGTCTCTGACTGACCCTTGAGGGACTTTTTTCTTTTGTTTTTTCCCCATTTCCCATATTTAGGGTGATCTATGGCAGCAAGTTAACCCTCTGCTGTATGATGAGAGGCTTTTTAAAAAATTTTGCTTACATTGCACTTTAAAATTTCATTAAATCCCAACTGTCTTGCTCAGAGAGGTTGTGGATGCCCCATTCCTGGATGTGTCCAAGGCCAGGCTGGACATGGTTTGGAGAAACCTGGGATAGCGGAAGGTGTCCCTAGCCCATGGCAGGGGTGGAACCTGGATGGGCTTAAAGATCCCTTCCAACCCAAACCATTCGGGTATTTCTTCTATTGTGAGGATGAGTGTTCATTCTGTGTTCACCTCCTCCAGCTCATGTGCCTTTATGTGATAAATCCCAGGTATTCCCTGCTGGTCAGGCCATTTTTCTGTAGGTAAAGCCTCAGTTGTGTGAAGCCCCTTTGGTAGGAGCTCTCCCCGGGGTGCTGGTCCGGGCAGTGTCACCTCAGCCCCAGGGAGGTGACGTGACTCATGGCAGCCCTGCGTGGCTCCTCTTTGCCCTGGTGCCAAACCTCCAGAGGAAGCATTAGCTAAGGCATTAGTGCAACACCTGACGAGGGAACTCCCAAGGATCTGCAGATCCTTATCTTGGCCTCTCCATGACGCTTCGCAGTCAGAGGTGATCTGTTTAGGTCTAGCTCACACAAATGGCAAAGTAGGCTAAAACCTCCCTGTGGTCTTGCCTTTGGGAAAGACACGTGTGTGTGTAGCTGCTGAGGGCCCTGGCTGTGTGCTGGTGCCCGTGGCAGTGCCTTGCTGTGCTTGCAGGTGCAGCACCTGGACGCGCTGAGCGGGGAGGACCTGCTGCTCACGGGCGAGGTGAGCTGGCGGCCGCTGGTGGAGAGCAACGCCCGCAGCATCCTCAAGCCCCTCTCCCCGGTTTACAACGACGAAGGGCTCTGAGATCCCCGTGTTGGAACAGCTCGGGAAGTGTGCCTGGAATGGGACTGGGCTGAGGTCAGGAAGAAAAGTCTGCTGTTGGAGAGAAAATATTTCATTAGCTATCCCATCCGTGGTGCCTCAGTAGCGACCTGGACAGTCATACTCCTGAATCTTCACCTGCAAATAAATGCTCGTTGTTTTAAGAACCTCTGTCCTTTTTATGGCCCTGAGTGGCCCCTGCTGACACATGGACAGAGCTGCCTTCTGCCTTTAGGAAACCAGGTATTCACCATGACTTAGAGTCCTCTCAAGAAGATACTTCTGTCCTTTGCATCAATCAAAGAGCTGCTACTCAGAGACACAGTGGTGTCCTCTGCTCCCTGAATGGTTGTGACTGCAAATCTGAGCTTTGCATATTAGATATTAAGTATATATTTTAAATGCCTGATACCAAGATGGAATGGTCCATCTTTGCTTTAGTGAAGAATTGCTTTAACAGATTGTGAAGGGTTTTCTGTGAAAATCCCTTTTAGGAACTCTCTGCTTTGTTGCACAAGGATAAGAGAATGCAAAGAGTAATGCACAGTCCCCAGCAATCCTCTGTGACTCTGGCCATCTTAGGGAGATTAAAGCCCAAATTGTGGCTGGGCTGGCACTAAAAGCTGCCTCAGTACTTGATGTTTCAGTCTGCCTTGCTGATACTTCCATGTTCTTTGTACACTTAGGCTCTAGGAATTTCTTTATGAAAGGAACATCCCTGTTTGTGTCCATGGGACAGGACTCTGCCATCCTTCATCCCCCAAAGCAGCAGTCCAGGGCTTTCTAACAAGATCCTTCAACACCAGTGAAAACTTTCTATGGCTGTGCAGGCAAGTGATGCCAACATAGTAATTAGGGGAGCAGGAGCTGCACTGATGAGATCAGCAGAGGCCGAGGTGCTCTGTGTGGGTGGATGGTTCACCAGGCTGTTTCCGGGTCAGTGGCAAGAACAGTTTTCATTTCTCCCCTGTCCAAAATCCGAGTCAATAATAAATGTCAGTGTGGGTGAAATTGCTGTGTGTTTGTTTTCTGTGCCCTGTGTGCTTTTGATAAGAATAAGCCCTATAAAATCAAGACTTATTCCTAATAAAAGTTTTAAGCAGAAGTCAATGGTGATAATCCTTAATTTGTGAATTTAATCCTTAATTTGTGACTCCTTACTCTGGTGAAAGTGTAACTCTGCCTGGCTGTGTCTATTCTTCCTTAAGTTGCTTTCTTCATAGTGTGTGTGTTGGGGAGTATTTGCCATCCTTTGCAGTGGGATGCAGGATAGAGGCTCCCAAACACTGCCTTTCTTTTCTTTTTTAATCTTTTAGGGAGCCTTCTATGTATAAAAAAGGCATTTTGGTGGGTTTTTTTTCCAAGGCAAACTTCCTCAGTTTAACTTGTTATAAAATGAGTCATGTAAAGAGCCCCTCTCTCTGTGTGAAGTGTATCCCTTCTCTGTGAAAACATTATAGCCCAAACAACTTGCTTGCAGTTTATTTAAGATGCTTTTGTTGAAAGCTGAGCTAAGCAGAGAAACCTCTTATGTGTGAAGTATTATACAGTGTGTGTGAGATAATAACACCTTGTAATTCATTACAGCTGGCTTGTATTTACATAAAAGAAGGCTGAGCTGTGTAGGAATTTGCTGATTAATTTATTTTTAATGAGAGTGAAGTATACCAAGTACCAAAATAAACTTTACTTTGTGTATCTTACTGCTCCTGAAATAGGTGGAAAAATTAATGGTAGATATTTTGGCTCAAAGCTACATACATTAATTCATATACAAAACAGTTATTTAAACTTTAAACCCCTTTCCTGCTATGTAATTTAACCCTGGGCTCACGTTATCCATGCCATGGGAACACGGGACTGGGAACACACCACCATCCAGCCTGGAGACCGCGCGGGGAGCTGGGAGCTGGTGGAACTCGTGGGACGGCCGGTCTGGAGGTGAGAACACCTTTGTGTTCTCAGTGTGGGACAGCATGCGGTCAGCATTGAACCCTGCCCTGTGTTTATGGGCAGGAGGCTCCAGAAGTGATGGTGCCAGATTGGAGTCATTGGCATCTGCCTTTGCACCTTTTATTAGGGTGAGAATAAAGCCCTGTAATCACAGCTCTGCCTGGGCGATGAAATTCCCTCACCACCCCGCTGTAAGGGCTGAGCCAGCAGTGGGGTGTGTTTGGGTGTGTGGGGCCTGGTGAAAAAATAAGGCAGATACTGTCTCTGAATTGAAAGGGTAATTTGTTAGGAAAAATCCACTGGAGGCTACACAGGACCAGGAAAGACTTTGCTTCCCAGTCATTAGTTACCCAGAGAGAGGACTGTACAATATTAGATTGGATATCAGGAAGAAATCCTTGCCTGTGAGGGTGTTGAGGCCCTGGCACAGGTTGCCCAGAGAAGCTGTGGCTGCCCTATCCCTGGAAGTGTCCAAGGCCAGGTTGGACGGGGCTTGGAACAACCTGGGATAGTGGGAGGTGTCCCTGCCCATGGCAGGGGTGGAATGGGATGGGATGAGCTTTAAGGTCCCTCCAACCCAAACCAGTCTGGGATTCTAATATGACCCCTCTTACTTTCAAGAGGTGAAGAAAGGTGAGCTAGAAAGGTGCCATCTTACATATGACATCTCTCCAGTCAGAAGGAAAGAAAATACATTTCCAGTAGCAAAATCTGCCCCTTGGAAGTGTTCCAGCAGCAGTGATTGGCAGGTGAGTGATGCCTATGCACAGCCCTGCTTCAAGGGCAGCAGAACAGAGGGGGTTTAACCTAGTGTTGTAAAGCCCATCTTTTCCCATTTTCAAGGTTTTCCAGAGGGAATGATTGAAGGTATTTTGCTTATGGACAGTTTTTGTTTATGCTGCTGGGTTTTTGGAAAGTGGTCTCAGACCATCAGCTTGGAGGCACTTACGTATTTAAGTGAACATATCCACGTGCATTTCTTCTGGAAGGAACCACTTCATCATCCAACCTGATCTGTCTCATACACAGAATTTGGACATCACTTACCATTCCACAGGACTTATTCTTCCAACTTTCCCAGGTATCTTAAAATGAAGAGACATGAGCCCCTAGGAAGCACTCATGATTTCAGCTGGATCCTGAGTTGCTCTCTGTGAGTAGAGGGGTCAGCACTCAGTGTTTTCTTTCTCCTGTTTTGCACCATGGGACAGTAGGAGCATGTTTTACCTCACAGGGTCCAATCTGGAAAGTCTCTTGCTTTAGGCTGATATTTTTGAGACATTTTGGAGTAGGGGGGAGTCATCTGATACCCTTCAATGACCACTCTTTATTTTAGGTGGTTACATGTTTTTCTGTGTCATCTTGGCTGCTGTGCTCACACCACCTTTGGGTGTTGAACTGTTTTCTCTGGCATCTTTGAAGTGCTGAAGTGCTGAGAACACAGGCATCCTCAATGATCTCTACATTTCCTGTGCTGTCCAGTGCTTAAGCCCTATTAAAGTGCACTTACCACTTCCCAGATCTGTGATTCCCATCCTCACCTTCCACAAAGTGATGTTTTCAGTCGTGTCTCTGCCCCACCAAGCCCTCAGGTCAGAACTGCTGCTCCTGACCTCGCAGCTGGAGTTCACCACTGTTCTGTCTCCCTTACCCTGCCCTTGGCTCAGCAAATGTGGGAAGCAGAAACTGGAGGCTGAGAGCAAATTTTTCCACCAGAGCTTTAAATTAGGTGAATGTAGAGTAGATGAAGAGTAGCAAAGCTGTGGGAGGATGAGCATCAGCTGGGAGAGGACTGGTTCTGCAGGCATGGTCCCTGTGATACGTGCCAGTGCCACTGCAGGGCACTGCTCTGAGGAGCAGTGGGAGCCATGCCCTACCCTGTGACACACTCATGTTTTCCACAGTCTCCTACTTGTAGCATTTCTGTGGGACTGGTTTAATCCTGAGCACATAGCAAAGGTTGTCTGCACCCCAGGGATGTGCTGAAGTACTGCTTGAGCATTTGGAGAGGTTTGCTGATCCCCTTCTTCAGGTGTGCTGAATGATGCATTGAGCTCCAAAGCTGGACTGGCTGCTTCCTTCCAGGAAGAGAAGGTCCCAGTGTAGGGAGTTGTAAGTGTTTAAGTGAATACCTGAAAACTGCTGTGTCTTTCTCCTACTAGGAGAGTGCCACAAATACAGTGGTTATTTCAGGCCCCAGAGCAGGAGTTTGGTCATGGCCACAGCCTAGTACCTGAGGTTTTTTTCTTGGATGATGCTGGTGGCAGCTAATTTAGAATCATGGAATCATGGAATACACTGAACTGGAAGGGTCCTATCAGGATCACTGAGCCCAGCTCCTGGCCGTGCACATGACCCCAAGAATCCCATCCTGTGCCTGAGAACATTACCTAGGTTTCCTAATGGAGACCTCCCTGTATCCACATCTGCCCTGCTTTGTCTGATCTCTCTTGTCTCCTTGATTAATAAACTCTAATCAGGCTCTTTGCTCTTTTCTCTACAAGAGGCTGTGATGAACCTGTGTCCTGTCCTTCCCACTGACCCGTGCTGTGTCCAGCTCACCTTTGGCAACCCAAGGCTGGATGGACACCTGTCCCAGCTCTCTGGATGATGGTGTTCCTGTGCCACAGGGAGCAGTATCTCCATCTCTTGGGCACACTGTGACTGCACAGCCTGACCCTCAGCACACTCCATGTTTTCCTGAAGGTCTGAGAAATCAAGGAGAAGGCAGCAGCTTACCTGGGAGCCTGGGAAAGTTGGTAAGGATGTAGGAGAGACCCTGAGGCTCAGGGTCCCACTGAGTGGACAGTGGGCTCTGCTTTTTCTGCAGTGCCTGCCCCTCCTCTGCCTGCAGAGGTTCTGTCACCCGTGGGCTGCCTCCTGCACCATGGTGGGGCAGTTGCAGAGTAGCAGTCTTGTGATCCTTCCCAGACTCCTCTGGTGAGTTTGTTTTTTACCACTGCCCCTTCTGCAGGCGTTCAGAGCTGCCCTGTGCATCCTACGTGTGTTCCTCCTGAAGTTGCTGAACATGTTGAGGGAGTACTTGTTTTGCTTGCAGTCATTCAACCAGCTGAGCAGCTTGCTCTGCCCCTTTGTGGGACAGAAGAGATGGTTGGGCCTCATCCTTCCACTGGGAATGCAGAGCTCACATGAGTGTGATTCCACCTTCTGCTGTTGAATTTCAGTGGCTTTTTCAGATGTGGTATGCTGGGAGCAGCCAGGGAGTTTAGGTCAAGTGGCAGTAGATCTGCTGGAGGGACCTGCAGCAGATTAGTGAAAACACTCGCAAACACTGCCTTGAATTTTTTTTTTAATCTTCTTTTAGGGAACATTCTGTGTATAAAAAATGCATTTTGTTATTTTTTTTTTCCAAGGCAAACTTCCTCTGTTTAACTTGTTGTGTGAAGAGCAGCATCTGTAACCAGCAACATCTACTGTCCTGTTGTTGCTGTCTCATGCAGGTGTGTTCATGTAGGACGGCCCTGCACATGCTGCTGGGCCTGCATCCTGCTGGGAAGCTGCTGCAGGTGTCCCAAGAGGTGAGAGCTCCTTTGTGCTTATTTTGGAAGTGAGGAGTCCTGCACGTGCAAAGCCTTCATTAACAACTACATCACAACAAGCTGGGCTACTTCATTCCTCATCCCACCTGCCAGCTCCTGGGCTGCTCCACATCCTGTCAAAACCAGGCATCTTAGGCAGAGGTACTCCATGTCCCACATCCTTCCCTGTGTACCCTCTTCCTGCTGGTAGCCAGAGCCAGTGATGTTACAATGCCCAGTTCTGTTTTGTGTATTCCCTTGGGAAGGAGACAGGGAAGGGGTTTCTGAAAGTGCTTTTTCCCATGTTCAGTACAGGGCAGCAGTGAGGGAAGCAGCACACTGTGGTCCCTCTCCTGACAGCTGTGCATCAGCCCCTGAGCAGCTCGGGGCTGGACCTCAGAGGGCCACCACAGCAGCTCCACGGACACACAGTGGCTGCCCTACACAGCACAGGGGTGGCAGAGACCTTGGAGCTGCAACAGGAGAGCCCCCGGATGCTGGGCAGGCCACTGGGCAGGGACCAGCAGGGGATGGGGGCTCCCTGCCTCCCCTGCCATCACTTGTACTTGGATCATTTGGCCTGTGGCTGGCAACTGGTGTCCAGTGGCCTCCTTCAGGTGTGCAGCTGCGAGGCTGCCTCTCCCCTGAGTTGGGAGAGTCTTAACAAATGAATGGAAAAGATGAAACAAGGAATCTTGTGTGCTGCCACTGTGCTTAGAAGATTCTGTAACACCATGGTTGGGAATCTTGGACAAAAAATGGCGAGATTTGAGTTTGCACTGTTCTGTGGGCTCAGTGCTGACAGAGCTCAGTGCAGCAACTTTTCTCATCCAGCTGTGCTGGCTGAGTGCATCTGGTCAGTGAATTCTGCACAGTGGAGCACTGCTATGCAATGTCTTCCAGAAATGCCAGTACACCACTGAGGAGTGCCCTGGTGTTTTGTGGTGGAAGATGTGGGTTTCAAACAGTCTGAAATAAAGAGGAGGAAAAAAGCAAATCTGGCTTCTTGTGTTCCCAGGTGAGGGCTCTCCAAGATCTATCAGGAAACAGGTTGGCAGTCTGCCTTCCATGTGTGCATGAGAGGAAGCAGCAGGTACATTCTGTGGGAAGCCCAGGCAAGGTGTTTGTGTTTGCTGAGCTCCAAGAACATCTATAGTGGGATGCAAGAATGAAGTATTGCCTAATGCTTGGATCCTGGCTGAGCTCAGGTATCAGCCAGAGCGGGGCTGCCCAGGGACATTGACTTGGAAGTGGCACTTGGGGTGTGTGTTCAGCCAGAGGGAATTTTCCCCTTGTCTCTGTTGATTGCAGAAGTTGTGTAGACAACACTTCCAGATAAGATCCCTGCTTTTAGCTGGCAAAAATGGGCTGATGCGATTCCCACATCCTGTGTTGGCCAATCAGCCTCTAGAGTGCCAATTATAGCCATTTTGCCAGACAGCAGGGGCAGGACACCTCTCATCTAATTTTAGATGTCTGCATGGTAAACCTCTGTCACTGACTTAGGCAGCCCAAGCTCCTGCTGCTCAGTGGGGAGAGATAAGCACCTCCAAGCACATTTCATCGGACCTGTTTCAGGTGTCTGCTGCAGGGAGAGGTAACTGACTCCTAGAAGTCTCTGCCTCTCCCCACCAACCCTGGAGGAGCCCAGCCTGACAAGCTGGGCTAGGGATGTTTACACCGTGTGTGCTTTCATGTGCTGAGGACCATGAGAAATTACTGGAGGGAGAATAGATCATTACCAAACACCAGCTGAAGATAGTGCAAATCTCTTTACAGAATCAGCAGCAGAAAACACACATTTAATGACTTTTTCTAAAATTCATACTCTTTTCAGCTCTTTAGGAAGACAAGAAGTAGGGTGATGTTACTCCTCTTTTATGTTACCACCCGGGCAAAGCAGCTCCAGAAAAACATCCACCATGTTACAGCTCCTTCCCTTTGTTATTTCCTCAAACTTCCTTACACGAGGTTGGCAGTTCACATTTTAAGTTAACGTTATTCTTTAAGCTGTTCTACCACTTATTTTCACCTGTAACACTCCTGTGCCAGCAGCTTTGTTATAATTTTGTCCCATCTCTACTTCTAACGTTGTCCTTGCTCACTGCATCGCAGCCAACTGGCAGCCAACTCCTGTTCTCTGATTCAAGGCACCTTTGCTTCTGTTCCTGCCATTTGCAGTCCTGCTGAGGCTTCATCCGGACTTCAGGCATCTCAAGACTAGACAGCTAATCCGAACTAATCATCCCACTCAGCTGTAGCCCATGGAGAGTGGTAGTCCCTTGGGGACATGATTCATCCCAGCTGCCTGAGAGCCTGGTGTCTGGCTGTGCTGGTTCACACTCAGGCACGGCCCTCCCTCTCCACTGACTGTGGCCCTGTGATTATTCCAGGGCACACATTTAGCTTTTAGATTACTTAACTTAGCCTAGATAAATTTAATCTCCAGGGATTTTGTAGATAAAAGGCCAACTGATTAAATCAACTCTCCATCCAGTTCTTCATTCCCTGGTTGCCTGTGTGGAGTTCAGTAGCTCCAGGGTGAGCTGATTTGTGCTCCTCTACAGTTTCTTCACACATGGTGTTCTCGTGGTGTGTTCCTACACAGTGCTTTAATTCACACAGCAACGTCTGCCTGTATTGTTCTTCCAAAAACAACTCCATGATGCTTTTGGGAATCTGGAGTTAACTAATCCCCAAAAAAGCAGCATGTGGGCAGTATCATCATTCACACAGCACCGGACTCCTAAATTTGAGTGTCCTTGAAGATTTCCAGGGCGATGCTAAAAGACCACATAGCTCTTCCCACCTGCAGTATGTAATAAGCAAGATTCCTGCTGTGCTTCCTACAAACACCGTGACCTGTGTGTCAGAAAATACAATGTCCTGGCCTCTCTGCCAGGTGCCAGTGTAGCAAAGCCAGGCTCCCAAGAAATGCTAAGGAGGAGCGTTATCTGTGGCTCAGGGATGAGTAAGTTTCTCTGCCGGGTCTGATTACCCTCTTGGGATATTTGTGTTTCATTATAACTGACACTGAGTAGCATGTTTGATTTGGAACAAATTTCAAGCAGGAACAAGTTCCAGCATCTGCATTTCCACTGCGAGCACAGTGAGGGACAAAACAGGTTAGAGCCTGCTTGGCCAAGGGTGGGAACCTCTCTAGGGAAGGGGAGGGGAGGGGAGGGGAGGGCAGTACATTAATCAGTTACAAGGAAAAGGAAGGAGCAGCTGGAAGAACTGACATTCCTCCCCTTGCAGAGGGACACTCTGGGCACCGAGTATCAGGTGTGTGTCTGGGGAAGCCGGGTGAGGGAGCTGAGGAAAGCCAGCTCCTCCCCCGGAGTGGGAGGCTGTACCTGGTGATTAACTCCCAAGCCAAGGAGTTGAGCTTATGCTGAGTCCTGAAGGAACCTGTTGGGAGGAGCTCAGGAGTGCAGCAGGGGCAGAAAACACCTGGAGACGGACACAGGACTAATCCAGCTGGAGAGACACTTCTGAGCATCACCAGCTCTGGTCATGTTCAACTACCTGGCAGCAGAGCTGAGGCCTCAGCTCCACCGCAGCTATGGGAGCCAGCAAGGGGTGTGTGGGCCACTGAAGAGCCGCCTGGAGCAGCTGAAGAAGCCATGGTGGAGGGAGCCCACCCCGCTGGTGCTCCAGCACAGCGAGACAGCCAGGCTGGCCATCGACGCCTTTCTGGAGCAGGGGGAGCGCGGCTACCTGAGCGCCATCGCTGAGGAGAAGGAGCTGCCCTTCCTTTCCACCCTGGACATGGAATATATCAGCCATCAGAGGAACCAAAGCTTTCCAGACCCCAGTGCAATGAAAGACAGAGAAGCTGACCCTGGCGATGCGGACACTGGAGACAGGTTCTCCCTCAGCTCTGAACTAACATCGGGCACCTACTTCCCCCTCATGTCCGACGTGCACCCTCCGGAGCTGGAGCTGGGGTGGCCAGGGATGCCGCTCCTCACGGTGTCTGGCCAGACTCAAGCCACTGTGGTTTTCCAAAGAAACAAAACGAATAGCATTAAGGATTTGGTCCGCTCTCTGATCAGCCGGGCACGGACGGTATGTATAGAGCTGTGTCCCTTGAGTGGAGCACGCGCGTCTGGTGGCTGCCCCACACCTGTAACCACACGCTCCATGCTGTCGCTGCTCTCTACATGTCTGGCATGATGTGATTGCTTTGCCTGCAGCAGACCTGTAACTGTCCCTGTTCCTTTCCTGTCATTTCTTTCTGCGTGGGATTTCATGTCATGCACCCAGTGCCCTCGAAGGCTCTCTGTGTCCGTGGTTTCGGGGATGCAGAGCGGTCCCAGAGCCTGGAGCGGGTGCGTGGCAGGGCCTGCAGTGTCCCTGGCTGGCAAGTGGGTCCCAGCCAGTCCTGCTCCCTTGGGCAGGAAGTCCCCATGGCCAGGGCTCTTCTCCAGCCCTTGGACATCATCTTAAGCTGGACAAGAGGATACCACTGGTGAGTTGCTGTTACAGAGAGAATCTCAGAATGGTTTCTGTTGGAAGGAACTTTAAAGACCATCTTGTTCCACCCCCTGCCATGGGCAGGGACACCTTCCACTACCCCAGGTTGCTCCCAGCCCCAGCCAACCTGGCCTTGGACACTTCCAAGGATGGGGCAGCCACAGCTTCTCTGGGCAACCTGTGCCAGAGCCTCACCACATATGACCTGAGTAAATTTGTGGGACTGAAAATCCCTGCCTGTTGTTTGAAGTAGGTTAGAATTCTTTCTTCTAGGCTTGATATCTGTGCCTCTCTGGGGATGAGTAAGATCAGCCCATTTTGCCTCATTGCACAGTTTCTGTTGTGTTATTACAACCCTCGGATGTAATAAAAACTGGATGACTACAGCACCTGCCTACCCAGCACAATGCTGGCATGAATTTACTCACTCAATTATGCTGCTTCTTGTTTCTTTTGCTTTGCCACTGTACTCTGTGTGAAAGCAGCAGCTCAGACAGCTGTATCTCAGACAGTTTTTCAGCTTTTGTCCTTGTTCTCTTTAGGGTTCTTTTCAGCTGTTCTACATTAATTTTCTTTTGTAGTTTTTGTGTTTAGATATGGAGAAAACACTTTAACCAGTCAGCTTCGAGGCAATTTCTCTTATCACTCCAGTAGTTTCCTATTTAACTTCCCAGTCACTCCTTACATTCATTGTTGCTCGTGCAAAAGCAGGAGATAAGGAATCGTCACACCTGGACGGACCTCTGTTTGCAGCTCAAGTGTGATCTTCTATCACCATCAGCAGAGCTGAGCAAATGGATTTATGTGTTCCCAGCAGCTCAGACTGCTGCCCAGCATCAGAACATCCTCAAAGAGCCACATATCTGTGAAGGTGATATGAGGTGATTGGGGATCTTTTTTCTTTTGCCCAGAAGACCATTTTGTCACGTGAGCTGCTGCTCAGTTTTAAGCAGCCCTTGCTTAATGGCTGGACTTCTGTTGCATTTTATAGGCAATTACAGGAAGTTGTAGTCCAGGAAATAAGTGACAAAAAGCTTTGTTTGTCCTTGCAGGCAGCTGATTTATGGCAGTTAAATGATCTGAAAAGTTCTGTGATATTGACCCCATGCTTGTCAGCAGTGGGGATTAAGGCACAGTCATGGCAGAATGCACAGAGTAAATGACTACCAAGAAATGTCCTCCTGTCACTCAGCACGTGTCCCGGATCCTCAATGATATTATGATGCTTTAAGCCACAGGAAAAACATCTTGCTGCTTTCTCAGTTGACAGGAACTTCTGTGTTGCTGCAGGCAAGTTGCCCAGGCAGGGGATGCTTTATTGTACTGTCAGTGCATTCTGAGCTTTTTGCTTTCTTTGCTTGGCTTGACAAAGCCCTGACAATCTTCAGCCCTTCATGTTCAAGTTGAGGGTTTCACACAGCGTTTTTTACTGTTCTGTGAAATGTGAGAATGAGTTTTTAACCATCTTATTGGCTTATTACTGGTGTTCTACTGGCTTCTGTGTTAGCAGCTCTGGCCAGTGCTTCCCATGATTAACTCTATGATTGATGGCAATTCCAGCTCATTCACAACCCCAGTTACACATATTTAAGTACTTACTGAGTCGTTTTGCTCATCAAATCATCCAAAAGGATGTTACTTATGTGTCATAATGACAAAAGAGCAACCAGAGGTAAAAACTTCCTTTGCCTGAAGTGCCAGTAGGAACCATGTGGAGAACCACCTGCTCTTTTGCTTTCCAGCTGCTGTTTCTCCATTTCCAATATTTTTGCCAGTAGACTTTTAGCTCTTCTCATTAGTCCCTCTTTTAGAGAGTTTCTCCTCCCGTGGGGGATACAGTGCTGGTGGGATGTGGTAAAGATGTTGAGATCCCCAGTTGCTTTTCCCAGGCCCTGCAGACAGGAAGGTCTGTGTGTCTTGAAGTGCTGTTTGCTGCTTCCCCAGTACAGTCACACAGAACAGTGTCAGCTGACATCTTTTGCAAAAGCATATTTGTACTGACAAATTAGCAAAAAGAGCTTTTGTTTCACTGGCACCTTTTGCTGGTACAGTTGCTCTTTTGCCTTCGCTGTATTTAACCAGCTCTCTTTGAAGATGGATGTTCAGATTTGAGCGTTTCTCGTTGCAGACACATGAAGATGCAGCGCAGCCACACCTTTGCCTTCATTTGATAATACTATTGCAATTTTGCTGGATGAGCTCCAGTCTGGTTTGGACTGTCCATGCTGCTTCTTCCACCCCTGTTGCACACCTCGGACACGCTGCATGCTCCTGGCTGTGCATGGTGGCAGAAGGGTCCCTGATGGTCCCCAGGGAAGCAAGAGATCAAATGGCACCACTGCAGTAATGACCCAAACCACACTGCTATTGGCAAATACCAGTAAAACCAGCTGTGCTGGTTAGAAACCAGACAGGTGGCAAACCCCAGTGGGGCTCTGGTAAGTGCTGTAATTCCTAAAGTGATGACTCCAGTAATTGCTGAATTGTGAGTTTCCAGAAGTGGGTTTGGAAATGTCATGGCTTAACCCTACAATGGCAAGGTGTGAATTTTCTAGAGTCTCTGGGGCAGCTGTGTCTGTGTAACGTCCTGACCTGCCAAGGCCAAGCCATGGGCTCAGGGGTCTTGATCAGTGTGGTGAAGAGCAGGGATGCTCCAAGCCAGCCCCAGCCTTGCAGCTCCCCCCTCCAAAACCGAGGGGCTGGAGGCACTGACACTTGTTTAGGTTTGTGAGGCCCAATTGACTTGAATGCCCAAAACTTTAAATGTGAAACATGAGTTGTCAGGAGTCTGAATTGCAGATGGTACTTGGATACCCAACTCCCACTGCTTTAGAGAGCTGTTGGGAGTTATCCTTGAAGCCTCACTTTTTTTTTTTCTTTTTTTTTCTTTTTTTTTTTTTTTTTTTTTTTTTTTTTTTTTATGACCATATATTCTCAGGAGGTTTCAGGGGAAAAGCTTCCAGGGTCTTCTTCCCCCAGAATTTCTTGGCTTTGGGGTTGAGCTGATGTTGTTGTGAGAGCTGCCTGCTTTGGCTGCCAAACGGATGTGCTGATCTGAGTGCCCTTACGGATACCCACAGAGAGAATGAGCAGCCCCACACGGGCACCTGCACCTCCCAGGGGAGGGCACAGCCTCCCCTCTGTCCCCACGGCAGCACACACGGGGCTGCGGTCCCTGCCCGCCATCGGCCGCGCTGCACGCCAGGAGCAGCCGGGAAGGAAGGCGTGAGCAGAGCCGCAGCCTGCCGCAGCTGGCGGTGCCGGGCAGACCCGCTGCGGGAGCACAGGGTGCCCGTCAGGCGGGGCTCCGCCCGCCTTGCACCAGCCGGCCCCGCTGCGGGGCTCTCGCCGACGCCGCAGCTCTGCCACGGGGCTGCCAGGAGGTGCGGCCACACCTGCATCCAGCTGGGCACGGGGTGCCAGGGCACTCTGGGCCCTGTGCTGCTGCCTGCTCAGCCCCATCCCTCTCACAGGGAGCACCGAGGCCTGGCAGTGCCGGTCCTGGGCAAGTGTCAGCCCTCAGCTTTGGCAACCAGCCCTGCCTAAGCCTGCAAGCACTGACAGAGAAAGAAAAATAGTGTGGACCTCTAGTGCACCCCGAGTGCAGGCAGTGCCCCTGAACATGTGATCTGGAATCGTGGGATCTGGGGACAAAGGAGCATTGGTCTTCCTTGACTTCATGATACTGACTTCCCAAGCAGAGTTTAGATTGTCCCCAGGACGAAGCCTCCTCAAACCTAAGCTTGAGATGAGCTCGAGTAATGTGAGGCAAAGTCTGGCTGAGAGGGACTTGCCTGAGGCTTTACACAAGGTCTGGGCTATAGTTTTTTCTCGGTGCTTCATCATCAGAGGATGTGTGACCCATCAGAGAAATTTGGCTAAATTGCCCTTGGCCTTTGGCTGGAGGACAGTGTGGAGAGATGTGGCAAAGTCCTTTTTTCCTGTGGGTCTCAGTGGTACCTAGTGCTGATAGCCCAGCAGCAACATTAATTTGGGAAGTTGAAGATGTTTCTCACTGCTTGCAGAGCTCTCCCAGGGCTGACTCTGCTCTCCATGCCAGATGGGTGCATTTCAGGAGCAAGAAGTTTGCCAAACCCTTGTAAGGCTTCTGAGAAGACAACACTGACTTCTACAAAGGGCTACAAAAGAGGTGCCCTTTGGAGTCAGGTTCTGCAGCCTGTATCTCCCAGGGCCAGGGTGAGAGGGTGGAGATGTGGTTTTGGTCTGGGCAGCAGGAATGATTTTTTCTCTTGACAGCTGCCTTGTGTCCCACGTGGATATCTGGGATTGCAGCAGCCTCTGGGAAGGTTCTTCCCACAAACCCTGCTGTGGTGGCTGGGCCTGAGGTCTCCTGCAAGATGTTGAGAACCAATGACAGTGTGTTGGGCATCATCACAGAGATGCTTTTCGGGCACAAAACAGAGCCATGAAATCTTGTCCATCTGCAAGAGGGCTCAATCCCCAAGGGAGCAGGAATCAGCCCTCTGGCACTGCTGTCCTCTCTGCCATGGCTCTGGTGCAGAGGTCTCTCCACAGTGTGTCCAGGCTGAGAGGAGCCTGCTCCCCAAGCAGAAGATTGGGCTGGAGAGCCCTGCTCTGCCCGTGGCAGCACTGAGGCCATGAGTGTGAGCCTGGAAAGAGGCAGTTTATTAATGGAAACAGAGCAGCAGAGCTGCCGAGCAGTGGGCAATCTGGGCCAGCATGGCAGTCTGGAGCACAAATCCAAGGACAGTTATACCTGGAGCTCCTCCACTCTATTCTGAAGCTATTCCAGATCAGACCCATGCCATGATTGCAATTTTCCCTGTTACTATTTGTTATGGTTTGAGCCT
>WBMZ01009299.1:0-50511 GCA_013400975.1 Atrichornis clamosus | reverse complement strand
TGTAGAGAAGCACCTTTCCACTCATACTACTACTGCTGCATTTTCTTTTGATGATTCTACTAACGATTAAATGATCGTCTAGCAATGCTGAAATTAGATATCCCAAGAACTGACATAGTTGCTCTAAAACAGTTACCTCAGAACCTTTTCAATAATGATTAACTTGTTTTAGCAAAACCTTAAGTATGTTTGTTTCAAATTAAGTTCTTGGTAATCTACCCATCAAGGACAAACAAATTCTGCCATATGGGGTAAGAACCCCAAAAAAACCTATTAAGCAGTTCCTCTTCCCAAGCCCTCCACCTCCCTCGTAGTTCTTCATATCTGAGAATGAGTTCTCCCTTTGCACTTCCTGGAAAACATAGAGAAAGGTGATATGATACTTAATGAGTGGGGAGGGGAATTGTCTCAAGTTTTGCTACTATGTACTCTAGCTAGCAGAGAGCACATGGCTAAGTTTGGGAAGGGGTTTTTTTTTAACATACTTTTGCAAGGTTTTTTGTAAACTCTGTATTTCAAGAGATTTAGGAAGAATCTCTGTGATATTACATTTCCCTTTACAGACACTCTTGTAACTGTTGTGCCATCTGCTTCTGTAGTAAATCAGGAAAGCAATGAAAATATGCTTGATTGCCTCTGCTGGGAGTCAACTAGAAACTGGGAGAACCATAATGGTAGCTTCTGCCAACCTCCTTCCCTACTCCATAAAACCCTGTGGCCAAGGCCAGTGGCTTAAGCAGTGCTCATTAAAGGCAGATTATATTTTTATTTTGTGCTTAAACCAAACCACAGTTTCCCTTGTGTCTTTCAAGCTTCCTTTCTTTTTACCATTCCTATTGCAGATAAACACACTGCTAACTCTTTTATTTTCTTCTGGCCAGGGCCTTATTTCAGGATATATATCACAGGGCACTGGGCTTCTCCTAGTTACGGAGAAAATGAGATTGGAGCTAGAATACTTTTTAGACCAAACCCAGACTGTCGTTTGTGGGTTTTATTTTTTTATTTCTGCCTGGTATGTAGCTGTGTCTTGGAAGTTTGGATATTTTTAACATTGCAGCACATACTCTGAACAAGACTGTGCTTTGCCACAATCAAATTTCTCCCATGGAGGGTCAGCTGGGAAACAGGGAAGCCTGTGACAGTGACACATTGGCAGTAGTTTGTTACCTGTGCTTTTATGTCTTCGTTTATATTTGCTCTATTCTGTAATCGGTGTACTAGAAAATCAAAACTACATATATGTTGTGAATCCAGTAGGAGCACCACAGAAAGGGTGCTCAGGCTCCCCCTGGCCCTGGGAGCATGAGAAACTAAAGTGGGTGTGCACCTTCTTGTGAGAGTCTGGAACTAATCGGGAAGTCGGTTACACAGAATGTTTCTCTTTGGAGCAGATCTTCTGTGAGATGTCCTAAATTGCTCGCAATTGCATACGTGCAACTACTATGTAATTTATTACAGGGAATGAGAAATTTTGGATTATTTTTAAAGAAAAAAACCTTAAGAAAAAAGGATTTCACTCTAGGCATTATTTGGGATTTTCATGTAAGCATAGCTGAGTTTTTTACTAAGTCCTTATAAACATAAATAGATTGCAAATTACTTGCAAATAGGAATGGACTTGGTATATTAGCTTTAATGAGCTAACAGAACAATTTGGGTCAGGCTGCCCCTGTCCTACCCTGTCACAGAGTGCCTGGATGTTCTGTAAAAGAGGAAGAGACTTCTATGCCGAAATTTTCTCTGCCAGAGTTAAGCCTCTTAAGGGGAGAAAAGGGATAGGCATTTTGTATGTTTCAGATTTAACTTAAAAACTGCCAGAGAGACAAAATTGTCATTACCCTGTGTGAAGGTCACCCCAAATAAAGATTGATTACAGGCACTCATGTTCAGCTGTGATGCAGCGTCTTCCTTCAAGAAGCTGAAAGGAACAGCAACTTTACCAGATAAACCCAATCGGTTTAATCGGTCTGGGTATTAAATCGACTGTTTTATGAAATTGTTTACAGAGTTCTGTTACCTTTCTAGTTGTCTAGTAGATATACAAGTAACCATGGTCTGGAGGTCAGCTTGGCGTTAGTTGAGCTAAACCTTGTTCTTTCCCATGGAAAAGCTGCAGCCCAAATGTGGGGTTGTTCTACACAGAGTACCTCATCTGGATAACGTTTTTAGGATGAGATTTGTTTCAATGTAGGAGAAAGATTTGTAGATTGTCTGAGCTGTCCTTTAGTCAGGGAACTTTGCAATTGGTAGAGTTAAGAGCAGTTTGAAAAGTGGACATGCAGGATGTCAAAACCAGACTATTAAATACCCTTTATTCTGCTTAGACAGAAGATGACTCAAGGTTGTCTTTTCACTGATGAAAAAATTCACCTGCATACTCTAAAAAAAATACTTCTGCCTGACAATGTATCAGATCCATGATAGATCTGCCTTTCCAAGGGGAAAGGTCTATTGTAGCTGCAGGTTTAAATTAGCTTTCAAAGACTTTTAGAACATGTCAGAGAGAGTTTCACTAAGAGTCTGTGAAAAGATCCATTTCCTGTAACAATATAGAATTAGGGTTTTGACATGTTACTGGAAATCAAGAGTGCTTTCTTTTCTGAAGAGCCTTCTCTGCCTTCTTGTGCCCAGTGCCCCCTTGTTTCTTCTTACAAGAACTCAAAGCCACATTAGTTGCACTCACTTTAAAATTGAGACTGAACCATGAACAGTTACTCTATCAGTTATGACCTATTTATTTATATCTGCACATAAAAAGCTTTAAATTATTTCTCATTAACTTAAACCAAATGCTGAATCTTTGTAAATATTCATGTGTTTTCATTGTTTTATACATAATTAACTCACACCTATTTTACAGAAAGATCTGGGCCAAAATCATCAAAATCAATGTTTAAGAGCAAATAATGAAGACAATGAAGAATTAAATAGGTGGAAGGGCGAAGTTTTCCACTTAAAAGTACTGCCAGAAGTTTAAATTTAGTTATTTAAGTATTTAATAAACAAAACTAAGATCTGAAAGTCTAGAAGACTTCATGTTTCACTGTTGTACCCACCCAAAAAAATACTTACATTAAAATGTGATACATAATTTACAAGTTAATAAATGAAAACACACACTCCATCCCACTTCACCCTGCTGCTGCTCCTATTTGACTATTTTTATTTCCTTATAAAGATTAACCTGTAAGTATATACGACTTCCCTTCACTGCAATACAACAGTTCTGACTCATACAGGCTAATACCTCACTATAAAAGATAAAAAAAGGCACAGTGAAAATTAAAGTCAATTCACATGAGGGCTTCCAAAACCAGGGGAGAGGCAACTTCACAAAAGCTCCATTTTACTCATTCAGGAAGACTTTTCCCACAGATTCTTTAATGCCCCTGATACCTAAGCAGACAACCCCATTCAAAGAACTGTATTTTTAGTGCATTTAAAAATTCTTTATATATTTTACAGCTTTGCAGTGGTACATGCAAGCACAACAGAAGACAGGATGTAAGCAAGTTTTAAGCACAGTTTATTAATTTCAAGCAATTGCCATTTCTCAACATCTTCCACCCACATTACAGCTTTACACATACTGTAGAAGATCCCTCTATGTCCAGCAGTATCACAGTCTGGTCTGCCTTCTGTGTGGGCATCAATATACACATAAAGGTTCTTCAGAGGTGTAATGCCACTTACCCTATGTATGGAGATAAAGTATTATTAAAAAGGTTTTCAAGGAATCATTATCTTCTATTAAAAACTCTTGAACAGTAATTTATTTTTAAGCTAAATAGTAAACACCAAGGTAATAAAAACACATTCTAACTCCACAGGGCTGGAATCTTGTTTTTTCTGAAGGCTTGGCAAACTCAGTATGTTAAACGGCTCCTTGTCACCATGAGGGAGAAGGAAACAGAAATCAGCACAGTACATTTAGCCAAACTTTCCATACATAGGATTTCTAGTAATGATACAAATTAAATCTTTGTGCTCAGGAGGCAAACCTAAGTTATCCTCCCTCTTAGATCAGCTGATAAACAGTTCACTCTGTTGCACAGCTGTTCTGTGTCTGCACCCAGCCACAGCCATGTGAATTCAGCTGACTGTAGTGGCAGCCACAACTATTCCACTCTCCTCAGAAACCTCAGGCTATGGGGGCAGGTACTGCCTAAAACTACAGAGGGTCCTTAACAGAGTCATAAGGTCCTCAGTTCCAGAGGTTTTTGAAGCCAGAACTAAAGATTTTCTATTGTTGGCAACAAAAAGTATCAGCTGGATGCACGACTGATATCCACTTGTTTTGAATAACCCCTGCCAGCCATTCTCTGTATCACAATTAAGTTTGACAGAATTAAATAATGAACCTTCTCAAGTTAAAGAAAAAAGTGCATCACCTACTTAAATATTTACTAGTTAATACATGTATTTTAACCAAATATAATGGCTAGGGGTTTTTTCCTAAATATCATAGATTTTGTATTGCTCATTCTATCGTTTGAAGAAAACTACATTTAAAGAATAATGCTTATTTACTTACATTTAATTACAATTTTAAAAATCTCTTCAACCAGAAATGGAACAATCTATGTAACAAATTTTAATACAACATGTATGTTTCAGGAATTATCGGTAATGCAGCAGTGTTAATCAATTCTAAATCGAAATGCTGGAAACTAAAAGATTAAGACAGAACTAGATGAAGAGTATTTTTCATATCTTTTATAGGACAGAAACCTTTGTTCATGTCTTCTGGTAGCCTTCATCTTCTTTTGAGCTGCACCTACAACACAAAGAACAAGTAAACGAGCAACTTTATGCTTCTCCAGAATAGCTTAAAACAGTTCTGTAGGCATTAAGGGGCATCTTTTCTACTGCTTTGTTTCTGTATCACCAACTCAGTTCACTGTTTCATATTCCTATTTTAAGAATAAAGTACAAAGCAACAGAAAGAATAAGCTATTACTACAGCTGTGCAAAAGTGCCCTCAGAAGTGCTGCCTATGTTGTAAAAGTGCAAGTTACACTTTCTGTATTTAACTAGGAAGCAACTAGTGTTTCACTAAACATGAAAGCTAACTTCTTTCATCCCCTGTATGAAAAAGATACCTTAATATGTGGAAATAGGGAGAGATTTTTTTATTAGTAATTTTACAATATAAACTGAGAAGAGACAGGTTGAAGGTTCCAAATAGGCATACAAAAGCACCCATCTCCTGCTTGTTTTCGTATTTAGCTCATTACATCTCCTCGGTGGGGTATTCCCCACCAGCAGAATGACCTGCTTTGTGGCATTTTTCCATTCTTGAGTGCACTAAGAGTGCATGATTGTTGTCATTATGTACCTAGATGGATACAAAAATCCTTCTTAGTTCAAAGTATTATGAATTACGTGAAACCAGTGGGGTTTTCACAGCTTGTCAGGGAATATTAATAAAAAATGGAAAGATGAACTTCTTAACATGGTCAAAGAGAACACTTAAACAGCAGTATAGACTTGGAAAAGTTGTTTCTGTTTTCCTCACCCTGTATAACCAACTCAATTGTCTCAAGCTCTTTTAACTTGTTGCTAAATGTTTATCTACACATGCTGTCAGAAATAACCTTGTTAGGAAGGTGAAGTTGGTGTCTCAGCAAATCAGACCCATGGAGTAGGCGTTGAGTGGCCTGTGACTCGCTTTCCTTTTTTTCTCTTTCAGCACCATCAAAAGGAAAAGTGAGAAAAACAGCACAAACATTAGTTAAAGCCTGAATTTAATCCCATGTCCTACAGGAATAATTTCATTACAATGAAAGCAGACAGACAGTATCTGTAGGGTTTTTTGCTTTGTTTTTAAGCAGTGATAATTATATATCCAATTAACATAGCCTAATGCTCTCCCAAAGATCATAACATTTAATAATCCCTTTAATTAAATGATTAATAAGAAATGCAGGGGTGGGTCTTACGAATTACCTGATTTACCATCACTGAAGACAGATTCTTTTAAAAATGGCTACAAATGCCTTGTTCACAAAAGACTTTATTATCTAATGATGCATACTGAAAACATACAGAAATCTGCATGGTCCACTTTACATGCAGCAGAACAATCTTCACTTTACAATAAGTAAGTGTCAACTGTTTTATGCAAGAGACAACACTTTAAAGTCACATTTCTTAAAGAAAAGCTTCATTTACAAAAGAAATAAAAGGTAAAGAAGCAATTACCGCTTTTAAAAAGCAGCTGCTTTGTTCAAGAGTGGAAGGTTTATGCCTGTATTGAAAGACAACATGATCACAAATAATGAAAACAATGAACAAATGAAACACTTTTAGCATAAAGCAGTACACTTTCAAAATGACATACAAATAGTTAAAAATTTCATTATGTTGTCTATCTATCCTTTAGATATAAGGTCTTCCGAATGAGATCCCAACATATGTAATTACTAAATGAAAACTCTTCTGTTAAGTATTGGTTCTATGTTATAGTGAACTGTATTTAACAAAATGTATACAAAGTCTATAGCAAGTTGATTAAAAAAATTAAAGTAATAAGAAACAGTACACTGAAGGCGCTCTATCCATCAAGTGCGCTCTCTCCAAGTTTTAAATGTGATGAACAGAACAGAAGCTGTAACTATGCCACGGTTGCAATGCCAGAAAATAAAACAAGATCATTTCTCAAACATGCAGGGAATTCTGCCACAATGCTATTGTCTCTCATTTGTCAGTTGTTCCAGTAAAATAACAGCTTAAACACCGGTGATGTTGATGGGTTAGCTTACCTTCAGTGTACTGAAAGTTGTACACAACCTGCTTTAAAAGAGGAGACCATCCCTGCGGGCAGGCTCAAGAAGGAACAGACCCCCTTCGGCACTGACTACACCAAGGGCATGCTGCTGTGGCCTGCACACACACACCTAGGAAAATGTGAATATAAACAGCATTTATGCTGGCCATTTTGTAAAGACAAAAATGAAGCCAAGTCTGCTAAAAACAAATCAACCACCCAGTATTACTGCTCTCTCTTTTTTTTTTTTCTTTCTTTTTTTTTTATAACAGATGCTTCTTTTTTTTTATAATATATACGAACTGCAACCATATACATTAGCATTGTACTTCTGTGCAGTCTTGGCAATTAAAACAGTTCTACAGTGAAAATTTTCACATAAGACACAAAACAGAATTACTCTAACATTTCTAAAAGAAATATCAGCCTCGATGTTAATTCAAATGTATCATTTCTTCCTCAACTTTGCAGGGGAAATATTTATGTTTATATACATTAATAACTGCTGTGAAATTTCTTCAGTCTTTGTATCTTAATTAATCAAACCCTTTGAACTTCTTCATCTGGTTTAAATTTTCTCCTGGATGAAGGCGTGCTGTAGAGCCTGGTTGATGCTAATCCGTTTAGCTGGGTCTAGCATTAGAATCTGGTCCAACAAGTCCTTTAGCTGGTGCACTTTTTTACGCTGGTCTTCAGGGAGTCGTTGGCACCCAATCAAGTCTGCTAATAGGTCCTTGGTTGGATTAATGGTGCTCATAACGGTAACTTTCTCCTACAAACACAAAAATGGCAACCTTGTAGAACAGAAATAATGCACAAACCCCCTATCCATCCCTTTTACAGGGCTTCAGCAGCAGCTTTTTTTGCAGGGTTGCCTGATAGCTGAGCAGCAACACCCTTCCACCACATGGCCTCATAAATCATCTTATGGGCAGAGAAAAGAGTGGAAAACAGTCAAGAGGGTAGGCCACCAGCACAGGCTCACACATGAACCTACCATCCCAGTTAACTGAGAACACAGAAGCCCACATGGAAAGTTCCACTATTTCGTGATTCTTGTTAAATATAGTATGTCAAAATGATAGCAAAATTAACAGTGACCTCATACAATATAACCATATCGTACTGAAGGTGGACATTCTTCTATAAAATGATGGCAGAATTTCTTTCATTAGTAATTTAAGGATAAACTTTGTGGAGATACCCTGTACACCTACCAGATTAAACTTATATTTCTCTTAATTGAGAGTTCCTACATCCTAGGGAAAAAAAAAAATCTCTTTTGTCATTTTATAACTATGTAATCTGTCCATAATGCTGCAAAAGGACATTCTAATAGCTTATAAAATCTTGCTTTTAATTAAGATACGAAGGTACATTTGAATGACCCTAACAGTAGGAAAGCTTGGAAAAAAGTAATGGGTTGACACATTGAGGACTTACCCTTTCGGTCACTTTATCTACTTCTATATACATAAAGTTGAGATTCTGATCAAAGTGCTGATCTTTGAACACACCTTTTCGAATCATCTGGAAAACGAGGAACAGGCAAGAGCTTCAGGCAAGGTCTCTATGTCTTACAAATTTCACAATTAGCATCAATGCCTACTAACTTATTGCAACATGAGTAATTTAATACTAATAAAATGTATCAAAAGGACAGGAAGAAATGTCTAGATTGAATAAAAGATACACTTCAAACTCTGGAAAAGGACACAGTATCTTCCATTGACTTACGTATTTTTTTTCAGGTCAGTGCTTAGAAGGTTTCTGCTTTCAGTTTATACTTAGTCTATGAAAAAGAAGCTGTATACTTTCACTTCATAAGATTTTAAACCAATATAAATTACACAGTCAGAGCAATGCCAAGTATTTACTTACTGTTAAGAGAAGACATATAAGAAACAGAATTCCAGGAGAAAAAAGAATGTATGTTCTACTGCTCATTATACCAGTTTCAGATATTAACTTCTTATTTTTCTTACCTTGTTTGGCATCTTTCCTTTGAGATCCATGGCAAGTTTCAACATATGATTATTGGTTTTTCCAGGAAACAGTATTTTTCCTGTATAAAGCTCATATAATGTGCAGCCTACAGACCACATATCTATACCATAGTCATAGATTTTTCCTATAACTGAAACAGAGCAATTCCAGTTAATTCCATAAAGGCAGCCTTCCATATAATATCACAAAAGCAGACAGAAGAAAAAAATCTGATTTGTAAACTATATTGGTGCTGCTCCTCTTGGGAATAAAGTTACCATAAAAGGAGGATGAAAACTTTTTAACTCTTTAGGTATCCCTATTTTAGAAAGGGAGATTTTTACCTAACAGCAAAACAATCAGCATTGAATTAGCAAAAATCAAGAAGTCAGAACAATACCTCTAAATTAAAAAATAACTGTAACCCATCAGAATGACTTCTCGCTATGCTGATCACCAACATACATGAAGAGTCACACGAACATGCTTTCAAAGTCTGAATTTCTGACTGCCACCATTATTTCCAGAATCACATTTTGCTGAGACTAGAGAGTAAATTCAAGTCAAATTTCCATCTGCTAGTACTGGCATGTCCTGGTATGTGATACATGTAGCCAATGCAAAGTGTACTTACTGATTTCTGGAGCTCGATAAAATCGACTAACTAGATACGGTGTGATGTCGTTATCTGCAACATGTGAAGCTGAGCCAAAATCACAAAGCTTTAGTATCGTTTTAGACTCGTTCACCTGAAAGTTAAACATAAATATCCATTAGCACTATTTGTGGACAGAACTGACAGTAGCACTGTGAAAGTGGCAATACATTTAAGTCAGAGATACGAAAAACATTCAGCCTTTAAATTGGAAGTTCCTAGCTCTCTGTATTCTAAGCAAATTGTAAATTCTCAAAATGAAAGTGACAGTAAATGTCTTCAGATCCTACAAAATACAAAAAAAGTCAGTTTCATGTACTCTTCCCTTTACAAAATATCCTTGGTGGACCCAGATTTCATTCCAGATACTGAAATTTGACAAATTTAGACTTGCAAATCCAGTATCTAGAGTACAGCTTATATTATTCACATATATCTCGTGCTTACATAGCAAATTTTACTGCTGAGATGGTAATAAGAGAACATTTTAGATAAATTACAGGGTTGATGTCCAAGAAAACCAAAGGAAACCATTGGATTCCTCTGATGTAGCTCTCAGGCCCTAAGAAAAGAGGAGTTAAGGACCTTTCCCCATTATCTCACTCACATAAAATCTCCATCTAGACTCAAAAAACATACTCCCATTTTGCAGAAAGCAAGAACACTTTTCAACTGTTGATGGAAAAATTCCAAATTTTTCTCCTACGGAAAGACACTGTCTTACTTTGGAAAATCTGCTTTCTATAAAAATAGAAGTGAATGCATGCTTGTTTGAAAAAGGTTTTATTTAGATGCTGTATTATATTTTTTACTTACTATTTATACCACAATATCATTTTACATCAAAGTGTGAACCCTTGATATTTTCAGTACATTTTGACTTCACCTAAATTAAGAGAATGATATTTATTTCAAATACTTCATTTTACACTACAGATCATGCAAAAATAAATTTTAGTTATTTGTTACTTACCAAAATATTATCTGGTTTAATATCTGCATGTAGGATATTGCATCTTTTAAGAAGTTTTAAAGCCAGGAACAATTGCTGGCTGTAGGAACGTACAGCTTTAATATGGAGTCCAACATCTTTCCCATACTTCTTCAACACCTCTCGTAAATTCATACTGTTAAGAGAAAGGGAGAAAGAAATAGGAAAGAGCTTAACAAAGGAAAACATAGAGGCCTCCTAAACTGTAAGACAAACTTGAACAAACCAGTTTGCTTTAAATATTTTTTGAGAAAAGCAGCATTCAACTTAACATACCACTCTGCTACAGCAATGAAACAAAAGGCTGGTCAATCAGACCTAGCCTATACTGTGTAATTACTTACTAGACTGGACTTACTTCATAACACATTTTTAATCAATATTAATTTGAGAGGATTTATTTGCACATGAACGGCATTTTCTTCACAATTGTAAACCCTTTGTACTCATTTTCTTCAGAAATAAATGAAAAAGGAAGCATTCAAAAGATGAAAGTTGAGGGCTTTTTGGTGACTTAAGCAGCAGATAAAAAGACCGTAATTCCAGGACAAAAACATAATTCGACATAAATAATGTACAAGTGTGTTATCAGGAGCCAGTGCAGCACAAGGCAATAATTTGTTCTATGGCGTGTTAATGAAATATCATCATAATTTAATAAAATTTGCATTGTTTCAGCATATAACTTACCTTCACCCCAAATATGGCAAAAATTAAAATACGACATACACAGAAAACTTAGGATATGAACAACTGATGTCTCTAGGCAGGAACGGGGACTAAAGCAATTAATACCTCTGGATCTATCATAAAAGTGTCTACAATCAACCTGTCAAAAGAGCCTAATTACTTGAACAGAAAGTGAGCATGCAAAGAACCATTGTAACAATTTTCTTCCTTAGACTGTAATTTTATAAGTACTCTTCACAGAATATACAGCATTTTATGGCTCTCTCTGGGAATGCATTCTTAATACAAATCCTTAAAATGAAGAATTACAAAAACTAATAAAAATACGGACATACGCACACAAAAAATCATCAAGAGTAGTACTAGTGATACAAACCATCTTTAATACATTATTTTGTTTCAAATATTTTCCAGGCAGAAAACTCACAACAATGCTAAAAGTAAACCAGAAGTAGTTCAGTAGTCTGTGCATTTGTGCCTCCAGACAACTTTTTTTTTTGCTTCAAAGTTCCTTGCATTCTTGAATCTTGGCAATAGAACAAGGTATCAAAACAATAGCCAAAACCAGAAAGGTAAAGAACACTCAATAGTACTTTACCTTTTACAGAGAACCCCAAACATTTGTCATCTTACCTGAGTGGCTCAAATACCAGGCAGAGATGTTGTTTGTGATAGAAATGCCTGAACAACCGTAGACAATGAAACTTGTCATCAGGATCAGCATCATTGAGCTTCTTTAAAAATTCCAGTTCTTTTAGCCCAGTTTTTTGCCTGAAAACAGAGAAATGTGATTATAAAACAAAACCAGTTAAATTCTAATATTTTTTTCAATCTAGACATTCACTTGTGTGGTTATAATTATCCAGGAATGAGAAGTGTCTTGTCATTACTTAATGTACCATGGTTTAGAAAACCCAAAATCAGAACAGTGGTTTGCTGTCAGTGTCTACACACTGGGTAAGTTTATTTAATAATTCTTGGATCTTCACTGTACCTTTGTAACTTACTTATCCTTTCCTTCTCACTCACAGTTGCATGTAAAGCTAAAACTGAATTTCCTCCTGTAATACGACACATTTCAAACAGCACTCACTTGAGAAGTTTACTTTTTAAAAAATTACTTGACCACATACAACATTATTAAAAGAAGATTTAAACTGAACTGACTATAGATTCAATTACACACCCAAGCTTATTACCTATACAATATACTGAACTAAAATGGCTCAACATCCTCCCTTCTGCCTTCAAAACTTTTCTAGATACTTATTCACATAACTAAAATTAATCCAGTTATACACACAGGAAGACAATTTTTAAAACCTCCAAGATAAAATGCATGGGAAAGATTTTCATTTAAGCTGTCTTTAACAAAAGAGGACATAATAAATGACTGTACAAATACTGCGGCAGATGGTGAAAATAAGTATTGTAGACAAGTCCTACAATGACATAATTTAAGAGATCTTACTTGCTAACGTTCACTCATTCTGAAAGACCTTTTTATTTTTTTATTTCAACAGAGTTCCATCCCTTTTTATGCATCTTATATATATGCAAACATTTAGAGAATATGCAAAAATAATTAAACGTATGAAGGTCTTTTTGTAAGTTGCAGGTGATTGACTGGGATCCAACCCATAGCCTGCCGAATTTATTTGGTCCATTGAAACAAAACTTTTGTACTACACAACTCCTATCTCAAAAAATTTAGGGTTGGGTTGGCCTCATAATTAACTGTAACCTTGTTTCTTGCTATCACTGCTCCCTGCAGTCTTGCAAATGAGAAAGTGCCTGATGAAAATGCAAGTACCCTTCTTCCTGTGATAGCTGTAAAGAAGTGTGGATACACAGTCCTCAAGTGCTTCCCATTATCTGGCTCATATTAGCAGAAAAGGCAGGAATCACAGCTGTAATCTGTTACTTCACTTGAAACAAAGGGAGATTCAAATCACATCATGAAAAGCTTCTAAATGTTACACATGCTTTACTGCCGTCAAACAAAAACTCTACTTACATAAGTTCATTGTTCCTGATGATTTTAACGGCTACTTCTTGGTTTGCTCTCGCCATGTCCCTGGCTCGCACTACGTTACTGAAGACTCCCTGACCAGTGTAACCATAGACATTGTAACGTTTATCTAGGACTTCACCTATATTAACACCTGAAGGATAAAACCAAGCAATTCCAAGTTATGAGGGATACATGCAATGGAACTTTTCATGACAAATAAACCATTCGCTATCATTACAGAAAATGAGGGTAAATGGCAAAATCCTTTAACTTCATGGTGTTACAGTGTTTTGTATCACCTGGCTTTGTGGAAATTATGGGGAACAAACGGGGATTCTCTAAGTGAGGAGTCCTTTCGTAATTGAGGTTAAAACCTGCATGCTCATTTCATCCATTACATTACACACTCGGAGAGGGCTCTGTGATACATCTACATTAGAACAACATTTCAATACTTTCATACATGAGGATCTCCTCCATTCAGTACCCTCATTCTATCTGTCCTTGCTGATCAACAAATACAACTTACGGTAATAGCCTTCTGCATCAGTCCAGTTATCCCTGAGATTGGGGTTTTCTTTGAAGTCTTTTCCAAACCCAGCAGCCCTTAGACGAGCACTCTGAAATAAAATGAAAAGTAACAGCTTTTTCACTACTGAAATACTGTTTCTCTCCACAATATAAACATATTTATCTTGTAGGAGAGAGGAATAACTTTTTATTATTTACATACCGGTATCTAAATACTGATGCAAGGAAAGAGGATGAGATAAACCAACAGAACTATTATTAAACATAAATGGGCAATATTTCAATTAATACCCACAAATAATTTATACAAGTCATGTTAGAACACACATTTTGGACCATTTAAGAAAGACTTATTTACATTAAGTTTATACTAAAAAAGTTTAGCAATTTGCAAGGAAAATACAAGTGTTTAAACCTTGAACTTCTGTTTGTTACGTGCCACTTGTTTCATACTATTATACATACAGCCATAACACTACTACAGCTGCTGCTGACATCTCTTAACTTGGCAATATTTTATCACGAATTCCAAACTATGGATAGTAAAGAGTATCTCCAATGGAACAACACTTTCTGGAAGGGGGAACTGCTCACTTACAAGCCATATAAATCCCCACCTGTAACTTCTGAATTTTTAGAAACGAACTCTCACACACACACACTATCCTTCAAATATTCATCTTTTTCCAGGACAAAGGGATACCAGTGTTACTAGAGTGACACTATGGCAGCCTTTTGTCACCAATACTTCCATCATAATTAGTACATTATATCTGCCATAACTCAAAATTAACTGGAGAATTCCTAAATTAAGAAGAAACTTCTTGCCTTCACCTATTTCTCAGTGTTGTGCATCAGCAATAATCCAGAGGATTTATAGAGAATGGCATATAAAGTTTGCAAAACTAGTCACTGGACTGCCAATATCTGCAGGTCGCTTCAGCACATTTAGAAAAAAGCTGATGAAATAGTGCACAAGTAAAACCAGGAAATGTACCTCTTCATCCCCCCAAAAATTTCCAAACCAACCACCAGGTAACTCCAACATAGCGTTAGCCAATTACAGTATCTCATAATTTTTTAATTAATCATACCAAAACCTCTGGAAAAAGCTCAGATTTAGAACATTGCAATATGGCAACATTAACAAAAAGCTGAACTTATAAATAGGTTCATGTTTTTACCGTGTGCCATTGTATTCAAACAGCAGGTGAATTCTCTAACTGCTCACTCTGGTAAAACTGCCACTAATTTCAGCAGGTTTTATGTCACTTAAATACTAATTAAGAATGACTTTGTCTGCCTTGGCTGATCGAAAGATTCAGAACATACAATCCACTTAGCTGCATGTACTTTTACAAATCAAAGTTCTCACAACGCTCAAGAGACAGTGACTAACAAAAATCAAGCAAAAAAAGAAGTCACACATTCCATCTCCAAGAATTACCTACATCAAAGTACGCAGCGAACATATCATCTGATTCTGTGAACATATCGGGAGCTAGCAGTTTCTTCTGAGATGAACCTTAAAATGAAATTTAGATTACTCAACATGAAAAAAATGTCAAACAATAACTCTGTTGCCAGTATAATTTGGCACTTGGTATCTTTACAACGTAGTCTAAGATCAGTATGTTGGCAAACAGGTAGCTCTGCTAATGTTTCTAGCAAATACCATTTCACATATTTCACATTCTAGAATATACAGTTCAGACTAGTCAAGTTCTTCAAAGCACTCAAAAATTTATACCTCCTTGAAAAACTACATATAATAGCTTTCAAGTAATTCACACAGCGGAATGAAAAAACTACATACTTACATGATCCCTACAAGTAATGACTACAAATACATATATATATAAATAAGTATAAAATGACTATATGTATATATTAAAAAAAGTAACCATGTTTTCAGTATACAAATTAAGGCTTTTCTTCTAAGCACAAGGTATTTTACTATAAACCAAAGTTGTAAAGCCCAGAAATAGTTTCTCTGAAAAATGTTTTCTCCAACCCTGCCAAAAAGGACCTGGTGTGCAGCTTTTTGTCAAACGCAACGTTTACTACTGTGTTAAAGAGAAACATTTTTTAATGTGAGCAAGATTATCCCTTTCTCACCTTTTAATCATCTTTAAATCCCAAAGACATTTTACTTGGTTGATAAGATAAAAGCAAAGAAATACAAATTAAGTACACATTAGCAAAAGTAAGCAAGCTTCAAACTATTTCATAAAACACATTATGGCAGCAGCCCTTCATGAACCTGGTAAATCACAGACCCTCCCTTCACTAAGCAATGGAGAATAAAATAAAATGTTAATTAAGCTCAAGGCTTCAGATGTCTTGATGCACAGAGCCAACCACGTCCATACCAGATAACCAGACTGAAACCTGACAGCTTAAAAATATCATCCATCATGCTGATACCGCTGTTTCAAGGTATAGACCTGTCACCTGACACTTGTGGGGAGACAGTTTACACCACTGTTTTGAGCTACAGATCCTTCCAGAAACTTCCTGAAATTTTGTTTTTAGTTCCAGTTACTTGCACTGGGGTACAATGAGTTATTAACTGGTTTCTTAGCAACTTACTACTCTGGCCCCACATGAGGCCAGGATAGAAATAAAAAATGACTCTTCCAAAGAAAAAAATCCACTGGTTTTGGCTGTTGTTGTAGCCACCTCCAATCCAGCATCCTATCAACATATGAAAAATACCCAGGTGTGAGTGCAACTGATCTGGTTTTTAAAAACCTTTTTATTTCTTTTGTCTATGTGGAAAATGTCCACGTAGGTAAGACTTATGTTTTCATATGCTTTAGTACACAAAATTAGAGAGCAGTACATGCTTTGACAAAAAAGGAAAAAACCAGTTTTCTTACATCTAACAGACAATAAGCCTGAACTTGTGTATGCAAATAAAGTGCTAGAACAGTTCTTTTCACCAGTGTTGCAGGAGAACAATCTGAAAACACATTGCTCAGGGGTACAGCAGGATAAACTACAGAACAGTACAGCAGTCCCAGAGAGATGCAGCTTTATTACATGGAAGAGAAGCACCCACTAGAGACAGCGTGTTTAGCCCCCAAGGATACTTGTGGTGCAGGACATGAAATACAAGCTAACTGCAATTCATTGCCTCAGAGGGGCTGGGCAGGCTCCACAGCCCTTGTTAAACAGTGTGCTATTGCAATTAAACTCTAAAGAAAAACCAGAGCAGTTTAAACTAGCTCAAGTATGACCACACAGCAACTACACACACCTTTGACTACTTGGAAGATGTACAGTAATCCACTTTCAAAAGACAAAAAAAGCAGCAGATTTTCAGTATTACAGCGTGCACTGGGAGATGTTCTGTGTTCCTTTTGCTGCAGCTGGCACAAGGCAGGTTTTATATGAAAATTTATTTCATTTCAACATTGCTGTACAATAGATTATGTGCATGGAGGAAGAGAAAGAAAATACCCATTTGAGCAATTAGCTATGCTGCTAAAATGGACTTACTAGCCATGACCCTCAAATGCCTTAAACATTCTGAACTACTACAGGCCCATCCATATTCTTCTGTCACAGTGGTTTTGACCAAAAACAGATAGAAAGGAGCGTAATTTCCAACCCACACAAAATGAGGACTAGGACTATATCAAGCTTCTAAGAAAACATGCCTAGGTCAACAGAGAAATCTGGAAGGGTAATTCTTAACCATAAAGACAGACATCATTATTTGCTCTTCCAAATGTATAGCACAAATTGTGTCAAGAGTTATTAGAAATACAGAGAACATGTTCCACTCATATTATCCTTCCTAATGAGGAAGCTTTATTTTAATGTTATATTTTAAGTATCATAATATTTGTGAAAACATTCACAAATTCCATCCAAAAAGTCAACCTTCTGCCAAGTCTGGAAGTATATAAGTAAACTAAGCCAAGTGTCTGAACTTCCATAAATTGCATTAGACAGATTTCAGAATCTTACCGTTGTTCTGTTCAACTGTCATGAGGTTGTGCTTGGCTTTTACTGACGCCTCAAACGTGTCCACGTTTTCCCGTTCATATTCCTTAACATCAGCAGCTACTCTTTCTAGGATGTCGTCAGGAGAATTTGAGCGACTACGTGTACTACTTTGAGGACTGCTTGGTTCAGATGGTACAGATATATTACTGTCTTCTGTCTGGCCTTTGTATTTCTAAAAAGAAATTTAATTTTTAATCTCGTTGTCACATCCTATCACAATTTAAGCATTTTCATAACCATCCTTTCAATGGTTTGTGCTAAACCTTAGTCTTTGCTTTCATAATCACCTACGTCTCTAAAGACAACAGATTACTTGCAGAATGGGATACAACCACTGAAAACTCAATGCACCACAGCCCAGACCACAAGACTGAAAAATTTGTGTGTGTTCTTTAGGTCTTCACATTTCTGTAAAGTTATTATTTCTGTAACGTTATTATTACTGAACATTAACTATTTGGTTATGTGCAACAAAATGTCAGCAGCAAGAGATTCATTACCAAACCATTCTGGCACACAAACACTGAAACATAGTCTTTGAGGAAAAATTAATTATTTGATATCCTACAGTCTAGAATCTTTCCCATTTCTTATTAGTGTTATGGTACAGAAAAGTAGCTTTTAGGTTTTTTATTTGAACTGGAAATCCTATTTATTCATTCATTAATGTTGAAAAATTTCAGAAGCATTAAAAATGTTCAAACAACATCTTTACATTTTTTTTTTACCCTTAAGTACTATGAAATTATACAGATCTCACTTCCTAGCCCAAAAGTTAAAAATCAATGAAGAAATGCTGATACCACTCAGTTGTCAAACTATTCAATAATACAATCAAAGGTTTTCCATTTAAGGAATTAAGCTCTGCAATTTGCTTCCTGCATGCACCAATATCAGGTGTAAGTGTTTAAAAAGAATTTATACAGTTTGGCTCAGTCATAGTTCTGAAGGATTTTACAATGGGCTTTGCATAAAACTCAAATCATGAATGGTATTTTTAGTGCTACTTAAAATAAGCAGTATGTTAAAGCCACTGATTTTGTACCTGATACTAAACAAATATGCTACAGCATTTTGCTTGCTATGTTCTAATTGTGTGACAAATCCCACCTTTGCAAAGAGATACCTGACTTGTACTGTACAATTACATCCCCTTTGCTCTTTCAGGGGTCTCAATCACACATTACACCTGTGATAGTTGTTACCTGGAACATGAAGTTCACGGGAACTCACGTGGGCAACTGAATACATTATCTACTTTTAGGGAGGAACCCGTATCAGTGGCTTTATGAAGTTTTGAAAATTGACAAGGACAACTTCTACTTGAAGCAAACTGACCAGTTAGGTTAATTGAGATACAACTTCCTGCTCTACTGACACTATTGTATCAGTGATACAGCTACAGAGAAAATCTACAGATGAAGATAATAATTTTTAACATGTTTTAAGACTGTCAGAGAATGTTTAACTGTAGCAAAAAATTACTCATAGAAGAGTCAGTTCAGTTTTAAAAGCAGTGCTGTGGCAATAGAAGCTTATAGTTTGAGAGAGATTAACATTTAAAATGAACTAACTGGAAAAATTTAGCAATAGTAATTACTATTGTAATGTAGCAATAGACAAAGAGCCTTCCTTTACCCCAACATTCGACACTAAAAACATAGAATTAGTTTCTGTAACCATGTACCTGAACAATTGCTTGCCGCTGTAATCTCCTTTGTCTTATCTCTGCTTCTTCATCCTCTTCTTCCAAATCAAAGTCTTCAAGACTGTAAGAGTATGGATTTTTTATATTATAAACACAGGATTATCTACGGAATTTTACCAAGCACAGTTCCTTGGCATATAATGCACATAACATTAAACAATGGCTGTTCAAGTAACCCGGAAAGCAATGGTGTATCAAATCCCACTGAGTATATTTACATTTCCTTACAGAGAAAATTTATCCCTTGGTATCTCATTGGGACTTTTTGTATTCCATTTTTAATTGCAAACAATTAACAGTCATCTTTTAAAAGACAACAAACAAAAAACATTGTTCATTTTCACTGCAAATTATTCCTCAATAATTTGATTAAGAATGCATACTCTTGCACAATTGAATAAGTTAGATGTTTAGCAAACATAAACACGATTTGCAGACAGCAATTAATCCTTTCAGTTATTAAAGCTTTTCCTCAAGCAGTAATCTTTAATAATCAGACCAAAAATTTTCACAAGGTACTGATCAAGTTGAATTAAAAAACCTAATGATATATTATCACCACAGGTCTGCCCACTAACCAACAGGTCTTGATATTTTTTGCATATGCCAAAGTTTTTCAGACCATCCCAACAGTAATTTGACAAGATCACAAGTATTAACACATGATTATGGTTTTAGGTGACAACCCAAAAACTACACCATGGAGATGTTAGTTCATTCTCAGAATCAGTGGAATTGTAGGTTTTAAATAATCAGTGCAAGCTAGAAATTAATTCTTACTTTTCATCTGATGAAGACTCCTGTTCAACTTTCATACCCTCAGAAAGACTGCCTTTAAATTTGTCTTCTTTAACTTTGCTTCTGCTCCTACGTCTATGGCCACCACGTGACCTGGACCTCCTTCGAAGGCGAGATCTACTTCTCCGGCCTCTATCCCTGTTGATATTAACAGAGATTTGGATTTTAGGGTTTTTGTCTTTTTGAAGAAAAGAAAGAAAACCTATTCAGAAAACATAAAAGTAGACAATGACTCCAAGTAATAATTAATTCATGGAGGACAAAATGAATTTAACTATGTTAGCCCATACTAACATGGACAAAAAAAATAGCATAGTCTTTTTACACATAAGATAGCAATCCTTATTCCTCCCATAATATTTTACAAAATACACTTAAAAATACGGAGTGTCTTTACCTCCTCCGAGGAGATCTGCTCCGCCTTCTCGGGGATCGGCTACGTCGAAGGGGTGTACGAGATCTCCTTCTAATGGGGGACCGAGACCTTCTCCTGGATGGGGACCACCTGCTGGGTGGGCTAACATCTTTTGATCTTTCACGTCTAGACAAAATGTCATCCCTGGTCCGTGTTCTTAAAATAGAGCAAGAGAGTGATAGTAAAAATCAGGAGCAAGCTGAAAACAAAAAAATCACAGTTCCCTCTAAAAACTCACTCAGAAAATCTTACTGTACATGAGGGACCATAAGATGGGCTTCTGAGGGAGGGATGGATAAGTATGCTGCAGAGCTGGCTGCCCTTCCTGCATCTCTCCCCACCCTGGGAAGTATGTGCCCATACACAGATCTAATTCAGGACAAGTCTGGAAACAGCTTGTTAATTACTACCACGAAGCTAAGAGAGGTTTTAAAACAAAGCTTGTGTTTAGGTCTTACATAAATAGTGGCCTGTTTTTATGTTTACTAGAAAGAGTATTTAAACAATACATAAACCCCAAAATCTTATTCTTGAGAACTACTTCACCAACTTCACAACATAGTACTGAAATTTAGCTTCAGGATCATGCTACTTCACAGTAGTGACAGTAATGCCTATTTCAATCTGGGCACTACAATTGCATGTCTTCAACATTTCACACATTCCAATACAGATGAAAACTAGAATTCTTAATCCACATGTAAACTAACCCTTCTCCAATTAAAAAAATAATTCAAGTCTGATACTACATACTAATTCAAAATTTGCTTATTCTTGCCTATACAGATTCACAATTATTCAAGAAAAAAAATCCATGATGGGACTCCTACGTTAAAAAGCTTAACTGCATGACAGCAAGACTTCAATCAAAAATCAGAAAGAATGTAAGTACAAAATATTTAACAGCTATTCCAATAAGATTGCATTAGAAATTGGAAAATAGTTCCACACTATTTCAAAGAAAATGTTGTTACTCTATTTTTTCCCTGCTCCTTAGTTTTGACTTTTTAAAAAATCAAATTGGAACAACTTATGGCAGGTGGTACATCTCATCAATGAACAAAGTATGTTAGGTCTGAAAGATTAATTCCACCCATTCTGTGTTTTCTTTCATTTGTTTTGAGACTACTACATCAGTTTCAGTTACCTTAGCTACAGACCATGATCAGACATACAGAACTGATGCATTATGGTGAATAGGTGGGGTAAAAGGAAAATGTATGCATGTGCAGAGTACTGGCAGTTTCTACAAGAAATTACTGTACTCAAATGCTGGAGTAGGCTGATACCTTTAGCCCAATTAATTTATATTATGTTCTTGTGAACAATATTACATAGAAAGTCACAGGATGAAGAGAGTTCCAGGCTTCCTGGCTAACATAGTTGTACTGCCAAAACCCAATCAAAATATCTGTTACAAAAAATAAACCAGTTCAGAGATCACAGGGATGAGATAAAAAGTTGACACTGATTAAGAACTCATAGTAACATCACATAATGAGCAACTCCAGTCAAAGACCTGAGAACTGTCTTATATGATTAGGACACTGGAAACAAACTTGAAAATGAAATTACTGGGATTTTTTTGTTAAAATCATTCATTAAAGCTCCTGAAATTCTTGGCAGTTTGAGTAATTACAGGTAGTTAAAATTTGAACGCAGGTGGAGTTAGTTCAGATGTCCTACAAGGAAAGATCATTCCTGCTGATCTGCAAGCACCTCCAGCAGAAAATATTTTAGTAGTCCCCCACACACATGCTGCTCACCACGCAGTTACAGAAGTATGAATTTGACAGCAAAATTCTAGACACACGCATCACTTGAAATAAGTGTCTAGACAACCAATTCAAACTGGCTGCAATGCAAGCTGTCAAGGAAAATGAAAACTGAAAGGTGCAAAACGCTACAGAAGAAAAGTCAAATACTATGCCAGAAAAACTCGGCGGTTGTGCCGATACATTCCTGATTCACCAGAAAGCAGCCACATAAACTGCAGGCGCTTACAACACTTGCTTGGTCTGGTTAACACCACTGGGGCCGTTCTCCAAAGTACCCGAAGATACCCCACACTTGAAACCAGAGTAACCTTCAGTGATTCAGACTAAAAGACTTTCACATTTTTAGGTGCCTAAAAAATTTTGTTCTTAATTCTCGGACTGGGTGAAGCCAAACCCCATGACAGAAAGTTTTAAATTATTCATTATCCAATGCTGAACTCTTCTGCTTCTTGAACTTCCTACAGCTAATGAATTAACTTCCAAACATGCGTACACTTAGATTGTTCTCTTCTGGGAAGCTTAGCATCCAGGCATTATTAGCTTTCAAATTTCAAGCTAATTGCTTTCATAGCCTAAATTTGTCTTTTTAAAAGTATGTCAAGACTACACCAATATATTAAATAGATTTCCATCCTTCTCCTTTAAATGTATGCAAAATATGTTAATTATATAATTAATATATAGCAGTCCAATAACAAAGCAACACTTCCATCCCTCTAATAAATGAAAAATACACAATATTTTAAAGAAAAAACAGAACTGTGAGAAAGACATCTTGATATAAAAATTTACATACACTCATACATACTGACTCTATCAATTAGGACTTTTTTGAGGGGAAAGAGGTGTTAGTTACCCACTTTTAGCCAACACTGCAATGTAACACTGGAGAGGACTCTCACTCCACAGAAACTTCTGAAAGCATCAGAACTACTGACAAAGAAACAAAATAGAAGCCAAATTCTGAATCCAACCATCCATAAAAATGAGAACATAGTTACAAAACTTGTTCCCAGTAATGGTGTGAGCAGTAAATAACTTAGCACTTTAACAACCACAAGATGAATTTGCATATCTGACAGCTGGGAGGAGTGGTTTTTTAAAAAAACTGAATACATACAAAGTAAGCTCATGATACAATGTACAATCTGATTACCTTTTTTAATACGTATTTTCAGAATCAAACAAGGAAATAAACACCAAACTAGAAGACAGTTCACCCCATAATGCATTTGTATGATGGCTCATGACATCTTTAAGTTACCTGGGAGAAGAAAGACGCCTCCTTTCTGATTCTCTTCTTTTCCTTTCTGCAGATCTACTCCTCACTCTTCTAACTGGAGACCGGGTTCGAGAAGGGGATCTGCTCTGTTTAGATCTACGATCATTAAAGAGAGGGGATCTGCTTCTTCTGGACTTTTCACGTTGTTTGGGAGATAAGCTTCTTCCTTTTGGGCTTCGGCCAGGTCGTCTAGGGGACCTGTTTTCTTTCCCTGAAGAAGCATCTTTAGAAGGAGATTTAATTGGCTTTTTTTCTTTGTCAGTCTCTGATCTCCTAGGTTTTCTATCTTTGGACCGTGATCTTCTATCTTTGGATTTGCTTCTAAGTTCTGTTGGAGATTTAGATTTTCTGCCACGATCTCTGCTTTTGTTTTCATTTACAACTGGAGACTTTCTGCGGTCTCTCGATTTACTTTTATCATCAGCCTTATTTCTATCCTCTGCAGGAGACTTAGACTTTCTGTTTTTCTCCTGAGATCTTCTCTTAAGTACTGGAGACCTAGATTTTCTTGTCTGATCTTGAGACTTACTTCTCTTATAAGGGCTTTTGGATTTCCTCCTTTCTTTTGACTTGCTTCTAGTAGTCTTCTCCTTGACTCCATCAACTCCTGCCTTGCCTTTCTTTTTGTCAGATCTGTGCCTAGTCCTTTCTTTTGATTCACTCTTACTTGCTTTCTTGGAACTAGTTTTATTGTCCACAGGTTCTAATTTCCCCTTAGTATTTGACTTCGCTGTAGGTCTTGTTCCATTTCGTGCTTTCTCATTAATCTCCCCCTCTTCTTCAGATCCTGACTCATAACCTTGTAATATTAATCCCATCCCAGACTGGACTTTTCCTTCCATTAATTCATTTTCAAGTTCAGCTTTCAGCAATGCTCTTTGTTTCTCTAAGTCTTCCAGAGGAGCCAAAAAATCAATTTTAGTTCTTTTAGCTGGTCCATCTTCTTTGTCAGAGGCATCGGCCACCTCTTTCCATTTATGTTTCTTATGTTTGTGTCTGTGTTTATGTTTTTTGTCCTTATCATCTTCTGAAGAATGTTTATGTTTCTTGTGTTTACTTCGGTGTTTGTGTTTCTTTTTTTTGTGTCGGCTGTGCTTGTTCTGAGGTTGGTCTGCCTCTGATACCTCCCCATTTTCTTCATTCACACTTTTCTCGGATGCCTCAGCATCCTCAACCCTGCAAAAAATAAAGAGATCAGTACTATAAACTCACTGTATTCTATCTCATGTTAAGTAGACAGCCTTTTCATGATAAAAACCCACTAGTGTTTATTTACCTACCTTTGGGAGAATTAAAAATGTACGAGTAATTTAACTAAGTTATAACAAAAGATACACCTCCTCAGGAACAGACAGCTACAACTGCAGAAAGAAATACTGCAGAAGGAATAGACAGCAAATGCACTTACAAAACAAAATGTGTGGGTGGAATCAGTGCTTACGCCTTTACATGCAATTCTGACCGTATCTGTTAACTGCATACAACAATGCTGAATATTTATTTGTCAGTCCATCATTATCTAGCTCACTTTCTGCTCCACTCCAATGCCTAACCCAAGCTATGTCTTTTAAAAGTATTTTCAAATGGCAGAAAACAGCTGTGCTCCAAAGTTCAAGATTTATTTCAAGGTATGATGCTGACCATCTAATGAAAACTTCTTGCAAAATCTCACTAAAAGCTGACTCTCTTAGATGCAATTTTTTTCTGTAAGTGTACACACCTGTTGGAAAATCAAAAATTGTTCTTATGTGTTTATATTATTTATGCAAAACAGGGAACACTACTGAGGAACAGGATAAATTAAGGAAGTCTAATTTCAAAGCAGATTTCTGATAGTATACAACAGACTGGCAGCTTTGAGAAAATGTGGTAATCTTTACATCTGTAAAATGGCATTCACCGAAACAGCTCAAAATAAGTGTACAGCAAGTTATTAAAATAATAATATAGTGTTTCTGCTAAAAAGAATAGTTTCAATTAACTATAATTTCTTCAAATAGTAACTTCAAAAAATATAAAATTCAGGACTGATGTTACACATTCCCTTGTATTACCTTCCATAGACACTGACACTGGTTTAACAATAGGGGGTTTGACAGTGTTTAGCAAATACCTCCTGATCTCCTTGAGATTATGAATTAAGTTACCATCTGCAGTAATACAGACATTTACCTTTCGAAATCTGTTGCCAAATATTATAGGTGCCAGAACTCACCTTTCTACAAAATCACCACATTTAAATACAGTTTTAGAATTTACTAGCTAACATTTTAGTAACTTCAACCTAGCTCTTTCTGTATTCCAAGCCTCATTAGGTGAAAAGAAATCCCCTAAACATGACAGCCAGGAGCAGCAAGTGAACATACATAGAAACATCAAAATTATCTTCCAAACCCTACTAGTTTCATACGACAGTTGTTTCTGAAGAATATGATCAATAATCTGATAGAATAAACGTATCGGAGCTATTCTAAGCCAGACCTAAAAGACAGCACCTCACTACATATTTGATTAGTGTCCTCCCAGTTAAGGACATGATCTTCAAGCAGTGCCCATTTACTCTGTCCTGCTTGAGTAAATGCAAATTCTTATACTAGTAAATAATACAGACATTTCTGCAACGTACACTAAAATTATATGCTAAAACCATTAACACTTCAGTGTTATGAAATGAGAAACTTCCTAACGGAAAAAACTGTTTGAGTTAAAAATACAAAATATTCAGACTTAACTCAGAATGCTGCTTGTCTTTTCATCTTTACCACTATCTCTGCTTACTCAAGGCATATGGAAAGCAGCTTTTCTTAATTACGTCCTCTTGACACTCCACACCATTATGATAAGAGAATATCAGAACAAAAGAGAAAAATTGGCTTAAAAAGAGCTTATTCTGTGTTGCACTTGGCACACCAAAAAAAAGCATTAAATGCAAAACTTCTTCAACTTGGACTTGCACTCCCGAACAAGTATGTCCATGACATAAGCTGGTGGAGAAATGCCACTAGGAGGATTTTAAGGGAACTTTGTAACTTTCAAAATTTCTTTTAGTTGGATACAGGATGCTGTGTAAGTCCCCAATTAACACATTAAAAGTACATTAAAAGAACAACAAACATCACACATGTTCAAGCTGTTCCAGATAAGTCTTCCTTCTCTTAACAGCAGAAAGTGACACCGAAAGCTTTAAGGAACTTATTTTGTTATTGCATGTATTTTAAAGTTATGTAATAACCTCATCTTAAATTCTGGAAAAGCAAGCTGGCAGCGAAGGTGCTAGATGAAATACATCACCCCAGCAGTATCTCAGGCCACTACAGACTGCCAATACAACTGCCAGCTGTCTTTGTAACTCAACAATTAATATTAAGTTCATTAATATGCAAGAAATAGTTAAAATTTTCTTCATGTACAGGGATATGCTTATTTCAAGTAATTTCATCAAACTGTGGACAAACTTTTACTTCTGTTAAATGCTACAGAGATATAATGATGTGGATGAAAAAGCTTTTAAGAATATTTAGAAGGTGATGAGGTGGTCTAAATATTTCGGTGCTAATGGCTTTAAATAGAGAGGAACTGTGACATGATCTTGTTATAGCCCTACTTTTTCCTATTTCTGAATTCAAGAAGAATTATAGGAAGTTCACACAGGGTTCCAATCATCAGCTTCTACCTTATTACTTAACTTTCTCTCTACAATAGTAAACACTCTTCTTTATGAGCACGTGTTTTACGTGGCTCATATGCACACCCACTGCTTTTCCTCACCTGTTTTCTACTTCCAGGATTGACAATAAAATCAAGCCTCAAATCAAAATATTTACGTAGCAAAGAGGAGCGAAATAGTAAGCGTTGTTAACTCCGGGTAAAATTTCCAGGAGATTGTGTTCACGAGCTTCTGAGTTTGGACAAACTTAAACCCCACGGCACTAACCGGGGTGCCAGGAAAACGCACGCCCGGGAGCCCCGTTCCGGCGGGGAGGCGGCAGCTCGATCTTCGCTTCCCAACGGGAGCCGGGAGTTGCCAGTCACTTCCAGGGCTGGAAGGAGGGGCTGGCGGCAACAAATCACTTTCTGCTTCCACCAGCACAGGCACTTTCCATACCGCGAGAGCGGCCCGGGCCCGGGGGCAGGAGGGATCGCCGCAGGGCGGGCAGCGGCTCGGCGGCCCGGGGGCAGTCCCGCGGCACCCGCTGGCTCTGAGCCGCCCGGCCCCGCTCGGACAGGGTGTGTGCGGGTGCGTGCTGGAGGTCTGAGTGCCGGGGGGGATCCCGGGGAGAGCCGGCCCTGATCCGCCTCAGGGATGCCCGAGCACTGCGCGCCCAGGCGGGCAGCGGCCTCGCCGCCACGCGAAGGATGCGCATGCCTCCCCCCGCGTCCCTCTGTCCCAGAGCCCCCCGCCGGCGGCACACCCGGTTCACTGGCTGCAATCCCGGTTCCCCGTGGCCGGAGCGCCACCAGGGCGGGAAGGCGCACGAGGGACTCCCGGGACACGCGCCCGACGCCGCTTCCCTTCTCTTCCCTCCCCCCTCCCCCCGCGCGGTCCTCCCGAATCCACGGGCGGATCCAGAGGCCCAGGCCTCGCCGGGCCGCCTCGCCGCAGGGCTAGCAGCACCTACAGCAACCCCTCTCCCTCGGAGCGGCCGCGTTTCCCCATCCTCCTGTCCTTACCCCCTCTTCCTCCTCCTCCCTCGCCACTTCCACCCGGGCCGCTTCTCGTCGTCCCCGTCCCGTGTGTGTGTGTCCCCCTCCCCAATCCCCTCTCCCGCGCTTCTCCCTCCGCCTCCCCGGGCCTCCGCGGCGAGGAGCCTCCCCCCGTCCAGCGGCTCCTTACTCGGGCGGTCGCTGCTCGGGCTCGGCCGCGGCGGCCATTTTGAACTTCCGAACTCCTTCGCTGCCGCCGCCGCTGCTGGGAGGGGGCGGGGGGGGACGCGGGGCCGGAAGTGAACCCCGCGCGCGGGGCTGGGAGCGCGCTGGAGGCTCCGCCCCCTCCTCCCCGCCGCTGGGGGCGTCCGAGGGGAGGTGGCAGCGGCGGGAGTGGGTCCGGATGGGAGTGAGCAGGTTGGAATGGGGCATTCGGGGGGAGTTCTTCGCCATGAGGGTGGTGAGGCACTGGGACAGAGAAGCTGTGGATGCCCCATCCCTGAGAGTGTTCAAGTCTGGCTTGGCTGGAGCTCTGAGCATCGTGGTCCAGCGGAAAGGTGTCACTGGCCATCGTAGGGCGTTGGAACTGGGTGATCTTTAAGGTCCCTTCCAACCCAAACCATTCTGTGATTCTGTGATCCTGTTGTAAGGCGTTGCTCCAGTTTATTTGCCTTCCCAGGCTCCTCCCGGCTGTGCCGAGCTGCACGGAAAGGGTCGGGGGGCTCTGGGGACGGGGCGCTGGGCTGTGTCTGGGGTGCGCCTGTGATGGCTCTTGGACTGGAGGGTGCAGGTTTCTCACCAGCCTCCTTGTCTTTTAAGATTAATACTAGATTTAAGATACCTGTCTCCTAACAGAAGCTGTTAGAAACTTAACACAGCAATGCTGTAACATTGCTAACCTGTGGTTCGTATTTAATTCCAACAGGTGATTTGAGTAGTGATTTATGATATAATTTTTCTCATGCAGGACTCTCACTTCTTTCAGGTAGTCTTAAAATCTGCAGTCATTCGTATGACTGGAACATGAACCTGGATTTCAGTGCCCCTTAAAGTTTGGATAAGACACTTGAAATCATTAAGTGGTTTTTAACTCTTGTTTATTATCTTTTCACAGATTCATGGAATATTCTGGGTTGGAAGGGATCCCCAAGGATCCTCAAGTCCAAATCTTAAGTAAACGGCCCGTACAGTGATTGAGCCCACCACCTCAGTGCTATTAGCACCATGCTCCAACCAACTGCAACTACAGAAAATTAACAAATTTCACTACAAATAGCAATGTGTTCTGTCAATGAACCCGCGCATCACCGTGAGGACATCTCAACATCCCGGTTATATGTTGCTCTGCTTCAGGGTTTTGAAGCCCAGATTGCCTGGTGTGATAGGGATATACAGGTGCAAGCTCTGCTATTTCACAAGCAGGATCAGGACACACCTGGCTCAAACACATGAAACAGATATGGCATGTCAAATTTCAGACTATCCTAAAATGGACCAAGGTGAAAATGAGTCATATATCATGGGAGATGAAAATATGAAAACAAAGAAAATCCTGCAAAAGGTTATTATCTTGTTGCCTGTATATCAGCTGCCTCAAAGTAAGAGTCCTTGCTGTTGTGACAGGAGCCTGAGCATAATCCTCATGCCTCTCACTCCTGTGAAATGAATACCTTGTTTGGAGAAGCAGCATCTTATTTGCAACTTGAGAGACCCTGCAGTGCTGACTTCTCTTCCATATTCCAAGAGAAAGGATGGATAAACCCAGTCTATGTGCATTAGCATCTGTCATGGTTCCAGTGCTAGAACCCAGATATTTGCTGGAGAGCTAAAAACCCCTAAAGTTCAATCAAGCTGTAAACATCAAGAAAAATCAGTTGCAAGCTGGATGTAAAGGTCAGCTCGCCCAGTGGAAGATGTTTGTGCCTTAAAGCTGGGTTCTGAAAGAAGGCAGCATTGCTGCAATGTGTGCAATATAGCACTAGAGTTGGAAGATGCTGAGAAAATCCATTTAAAGGGTCACAGTGTGGGTCGCGGCTTTAAATGTGTTCTTTGTCACATGATCAAGTAGATCTTAATGGAAAGTCATTGAAAATCACACATGTGGATAAAAGAAACCTACCAGTGCCTCATCTGTGAAAGTGCTTTTATGTCACAAAGTGCCTGGAAAGTGCACAGAAACAGTCATCAGAGGAAACCTCATCTCAGTGCACAGTATATTCAACAGATAAGAAGTCTGCATGTAGCTTGCTTGCCATTATCAGGATATGGTTAGGTGTTCACACAGTGGTTTTACCAGTAAGTCTAATTTTATTTTTCATTTACATATAGGTGCTTCCTCAGCTTAAACTTAGCTGTTCAAATAACTTTATTTGGCCAATGCAAAATTTATTACAGAGTTTCAGTGTGAACTGTAAATGTTCAGAAACTACTGTAAAACATCTTCATGCTGGGTTAAGCAAAGAAAATGTAAGAATTGCAGAAATTCTAAAAATGTCTTTTAAATGTTCACATTTTGATGATGTTCATTCTAGAAAATCCTGTCTCATTTTATATTTTGGATTCTGAATATTTCTACAGGTAACTGACCATCATATTACAATAATTTCAATATTAGTAGCTTTTTCATGGCTCTACATTACTGTAAAGGTACTTCTATCAGGGCTAATGTTTTTTATCTCTAAGTTTTGTGACACTGCTAATAGCTAAATATTACCTCAATTTATAAATGAAAGACCTTGACTGAGTAACATAATCTGTCTCCTAAACCACAGAAGGACATTATTTCAGTGTTCTAGTGCTGTTCTCCTTTGTATTAACTACAAATATCTCATTTGTACCAGTTATACTTTTAAATATTTTTTCTCATTGTTTAAATAATATTTTTGTTACTAATTGCAACTGTTTTATCCTCAATAAGGATATGCATTTAGTGCTCACCTTCAGGTCTGTGGGTAAAATCTTGAAAGATTATGTACAAAGGTAGTCTGGGCATTTTTCTGTTAACCATTCAGTGTTGCAGGTGGTTGCAGTGTTTAATTAATTGATTTTAGCAAGTTTCCATGGCTGCTGCTGGGATATAAACCAAATTCTTGCCTTATGGGTTGAACTACTGAGTTGATTCTGCTTGCTCAGTATGGCCAAGTGAGAGAACAGGTAATTGTGAAATAAGATGATGGCTCACGGGTGTGCTCTGGAGTTTGTGGTAGCGGTCAGGTAAGAGACAATGTTTGGAACATGGAGGAATGTGGAATGACTGGGCTTCCTGTGGTTGTAGCCAGGCCAGGTATTGCATCTGTGTCATGATGTACTGTTTAGATTAGATTATGAAGGGTTTTGATTGAAGGGTTTAGATTAGATTATGTGTTATCCTGTACATTTTTGATGTCTTCATTGTCTTTGGGATATGTGGGTTTGTTCTGAGGCTTTTACTGTTTGAAAGGGCAGGAGATAGAATTTTTAAAAAGGTCATAGCAAAATTTCTGGAGGAAAAGTAATAGAAAAAATGGTAATTTTTACAATTAAAAGCAAAACAAGTGTTTTATTTCCTTCACAATGACTTACAGTGTCTACACTTAATTGTGTGTGACTGTAAGCCAACTACAAGGCTGCAGTCCAGTATAACTTTTTCTAAGGGGTTGGGAAGGAAAGTGCAATTGAAATTCACAGTATTTCAAAATGAAGATGACTACCAAAGTGAAAAATTTATGAAAGCTTATACAAACAATTTCCTTTTTAAGTGAAAGGAGAACTGCTTTTTATTAACAAATTATAAATTATCTCTTGAATGAGTAATTTCATTCCTTTTGGGTGGGAGGCATGTGGATCAAAAATCTGTCTACCTTACAGCTGTAGTGAGAAAATCTGGGACTAGGTTTTCTGAGGTACTCTTTTGACAATTTACATTATGTCTGGGGGCGATCAATTTTGAAGATTATACCTTCCCATTCACTGTTACCTTAACATGAAGAAAGGTTTACTTAATTTTAGCTTCCTGGTGAAGACTTTAATAGGTTAAATACTTAATAATTTTAGAATTGTAAGTATTTTATATTTCTTCTGAAAATTGCTTACATTTTAGTGATAAATGTCAGCAAAGGAAACCTTTCTAAAAATTTTTTTAACACCATGCTAATTTCTATACAGTTTTGAGGTGGAAAAGAAAGATTAAAGAAACTGTAAGAAATCTACAACTTGCTAATGTTTTTCAGATGTTTCATTCCATTAAGGGAACCTTTACTAACATTATAAGGAACTGTTGTCTTGCTGATTTATTGTGCCTGTGGAGCTGATACAATGAGAGGCTTCCTCCTTGCTATGGGGATAGTTTTTGGAATAGTTTTAACAGTAGCTTTTTAGCACTCAGCTTGTGTTTAACTAAGTGTCAAATTCCAGCTGTAATTGCTAACGCTTTTTGGTATAATATGTTTGTTGTAGCTTTTAACCTACATGAAAGCCTAACTGGTTAGTGGGAAAACAACGTACAAATTGGTAAAATATGACAGTGGAGTATACTGGAGTTTCTCCTTAGTTTCTTATTTAGGACAAAACTATCAATTTGTCATGATGGGAGATTCTTGTGTGTGACTCTGCGATGTTACTTGTTGTTCACTTCTCTAAATTAAAACAGTTGTTGATACTTGTGTAGGCTGTGTGGTGACAGCCTACTGTCTGCATCTGGGACAGAGGCAAAAGACCTGGAAAATTAATCACACTGTGTGTCACAACTTTTGGCCTTTGAATCTTAAACCTTAGTAAAAAGTAGTTCAGAAGTTGCTGGAAAGTGAAGTGATTTTATATTAAATCCTTTACAGGAAAGGATTAGTGGTCTCAATTGCATTTCCCATTAACCAGAAATCCTCTATGCCAAACCTGCAACCTCCAACCAGTACTTTCTCCAGACCAAATTTAGACTGTCAGCAGATATGCTTAGAAGAAAATGACCATGTAAAGAATATTGTGTCTGCCTCTAAAAAGAATACTTTGAAGTTTGGGTATTCTGATGTATCTGTTCCTTCGATATTTTTCGTATGCTTCATAATTCATATCAAAATAACTCCACTGCAAGTATATGTTTTGCTAACTTATTTTTAATTGCGGTTTGAAATCTTTGGGAGCTCCTTTGTTAGCATGTTTTGATTTGGTTTTTTTTTTTTGTTCTGTTTTGACATTGGGAGTGCATTAAATATTCTTAGAGCTGGGCTAACCTTGGACTTGCTGCCAGAGTCCCCATGCTCAAATTTTGTCTGCATAATCAATAATTCCTCTTCCTTCTGAAATACTCAGGTTTGGCCTCATATTGCTTAAATAACCACAAAATACTTTTAAACTACATAGGAGTTAAGTTTGAGCATTTATGTTAATAATTGTTTAATGTGGAGATAAGTCTTTCTTCTATTTTAAATTAATGTATTTGCTCTGATTTTAACCTCTGGTAACAAACTGTGGCTTTTAATATAGCTAAGGAATGCATCAAGGTCTGCAAGCATCTGTGCAACCACAGTTACAAAATCAAACTGTACTGAATGCAAGCTGTGAGATGTTTTTTGCAGTTATATTCCCCTTTTTTTTGCAGTGCCAAATACTTGCTTAATGCAAGTGTACATACAAGTAAATTCATTTTAATTGGTGGAATAAGGCTTTAAAACTCATTACGATAGATTATAACTGTGGTTTGCAGGGCAGAGGGGAAGGATTAGGAACTTTTTACAGTTTGCTTGAAGGCACTAAACCAAGAGCCTGATCTTTCAAAGGCCATCAGCGGCAGCAGGATGTGGCAGCTGCATTGAGCTAGAGGAGAAAAGAAGGCAACAACATTAGGTGCAGGGAATCTGGATGCAGTACATGATGAGATGCTTGGGTTTTGAATACTTCTTATGTTGATTTGAGCTTCTGATGAGCTTACTTTGGCAATGGATAATTGCTTGGTTGTATAACTAGTTGTTAGCTTAGAAGGAAATCCTTCCTTGTTAAGTTAGTAGCAGCAAGTCTATTTTCCTTTGACAAGTCTTGCTTCATCTTACTTGCTGAAGCTTTATTTCTATCTGCAAGAGGTAGATATCCTTACTTCATACAAGGGAGTCTATTACCTCACCGTTTTCTTGTTTGTTGTGTTATTAAACTGGGGGTGGGGATATTGTCCTGCTTAGAATGTCAAAACTGAAGGATGCTTCATGTCTGAAACTTTTCTGGCTTTAGCTTTGTGACTGGAATAACACCAGAATTGTAATAGTCTTAATGATGACCATCCAGGTTCAATATTCAATTTAGATCTATTTTGACCCAAGGGTTTGGTCTCTTTCTAATTCCTTTTTGACATTTAATGATGTCAAAAGTGCATGTTGCAGCTCATACCATTATCAGCTCCAATTCCTTAGATCTTGACCTACAAAGAAAGACCTAGACTTGTGGTAGAGCAGAGCTGTGTGAAGAGATTTGTCCCCAGGTGTCTGATTTCCGACTTCCGTCTTCGGTTAATCTTGTGAAATGAAACAGGGTGAATCTGATGAGGAAATGTACAGAAACCTATCAATCAATATATATTTACTTTAATTCCTTCAAATGAGTAATACCTATGATTAACTTCAATACTTCCTAGATCCTAAAGCAATTTTCAAAGAACTTTATGCAGCTTTGTCACTTGGAAGGAGAACAAAAGTGAAGTGTTAGGGGGAGCTGTGCAGTCTTACACCATCATGTTTGATTTTGTAATTTATATTTTAAAAGTAGTAAGGGCTATACATCTCTTGCAGCAGTTCCTCTTATGCTGCGTGTACATACCCTCCCCAGGATTATGTTAAAGAAGGCCTTTTTCACTGAAATCAGAAATTAAATGAGTTAGTGACATGCCTACATCTCTCACTTCTATAATTTAGCTGCACAGTTCATATTTAGTGTTATAAAACCACACTGCATTTGTTTACTACTCTAGATGCTCTGCTTTGTTAACAGTGTGTTTTGTTTAAAAGATACTGATTTCATTTGTTCTTTGCTTTTTTGTTTGTTTGTTTGTTTAAACTGTTTTGGTTGATACTTCTCAAGTTCTTTGCCTACAACTAATACTTGTCCTTTCAAAACAAATCAACCAAAATGATTCAGCCAATTTTCTAGAATGCATATGGGGAAAACTTTCTATTAATACTGTTTTCAAGTGGAATCTGCAAGACCGTAGATACTTTTGATTTAAAAAGCCCTAATAGTCCATGGCTTGCAGGAAATATATAAGCAATTTTCAGATGGTGTCTTCTGTTAGAATAGATGAAAGGCCATGTTGCTGATGCAAAAATCTGTTGAGATTTGGCCTTTTCAGTGTCTCTGAAAAATGCAGTGAACAATGACAATACCTTACTGCAGGAAGCTGGTTGTGACAGACTGTTTTAGGGAGGCAGGGACAGGAACTAAGAAATCTTGCCAGTATTCTTTGGTACCTGGCTTGCAAAGGTTGTTAATTCTTTTGTAAACAGCATATAAATGAAGTTGGATACTGAAGACCAGTGGGGCTGGAAAACCTGTGAGATGTTGCTAGAGGAAAAGATGAGATGAAGAGATGAACTTCAGCAGAATTTGGCATATTAAGAAAAGTGCTACTGGGACAAAGCAAAGCAGGCAAATAGTAAAATAGTGGGGAGTCTCAGAAAAGGAAAATAACTTGGGCAACAGTTTGGTCTGAAGTGGACAGAAAGGATTTAGTCTCAGACATGTGAACCAGCATTAAAATAAGAGGGTACACAATCACTTCTATTTACTATTGCTGCCATTACTCAAATGACAATGAGTTCAAGCATCAGAGGTTTTTGGAGTGTGTGTGTATATGTATATATATGTATATTTATATGATTCCCCATTGTGAAATGTGGCAGTTATGTTTTAACTTCTCAGGTTTTTTGATTCAAAAATGAAGCCTAATTCTTGTTAAACGTTAAAAAGAAAACAAAACCACCACACACACCAAAAAAAAAGTCAAGAGGACTCTCAATACGGCTCAAAAAGCCAAACACTCTTTTGTGTGGGTGGGGTACACTTGCAAAATCTTCAATTGCCTGATTTGCCTGTATGCAAATTTGTGTCCCCAGTGATCCTTTTGAAATTCAGCGTGTAGAATGGGTAGTGCTTCATTAGCCTGGGTTTTTTCTTTAGAGAGCAGAGTAGATACACAAAAAACAGTGAAATTAAGGTTACCAAGGCAACTTTGATTTTGGCAATTCAGCTTTAATTTTGGCAATTCCTAATTTTTATTTCCAAATGAGTTGAGGCTTTGTTTGAGTTTTTTAATATAGGTTTTATTTTGTGTTGCGGGAAATGGATATGTTGGGAATCTACCTTAGCATACTGAAATAAATTACCAAGAGTGCCATTTTCTTTGGCAGTACATACTGCTCTATGTTCTGAGTGACTCAGCTGTACATTGCTATACACCATGTATGTACCATTTTAGTACATGGCTATTTAAAAGTTCACGTGTTTCTTCTTTAGGTCCTAAGACATGTGGACCCTTTAGGGTCACTGGCTTCAGCTCCATCACAACGTCCTTACACGTGTTGGTGATGTCTTCACCACTGAACCACGCTGGAGAAACTGCTGTACACTGAGTTGGAGGGTCAGGTAAGAGTCTGATAATTCATAGTGCTATCCTGAATACAGCATATGAAAAAATCCTGTTATTCTTAAATATGTTTTTAATCTATAAATGGTCACATAATTGGCAATTTATCATCCCTCTTCTTTCTGTGCGTCTCACTAGAGACTCCATAATCCAGCAGCATTTGTAATCTGATGCTTGCTGTGTCATCACATTAAAAGGAATGGGCAATTTAATGAATAAAGCTTGGTGACACAGGGTGACAAAAAAGTCTTTATTTTTTTTCTTTCTGTAAACAGCAATGTGCTGAAATGTCTCACATTACCAAGTTCTGTTTTTCACAAATAGTCTTCAGAGTTGGTACAACTGTTTTGAGATTGATTTATTTATATAACAACCAACATCAGTTTTTATATCTTGTTTGTAAGCTTTTGGAAGGGTGGTGAAAAGAGAAGTTTTGGTGCTTTGGTACTTTGTTGCTAGTACAAAAGCAGTAATATACAATGTCAGGACCAAAAAATTGAGTTAAATTAAGTTATTCTGTGCCAAATGATACTTGGTGTGGATAAAAGTGTTTCATTTACTCTGAAACAAACACTGGCTATCTTCTCAATCATGTAGTGGACTTATATTTTTTTTTTCCTAATTTTGCAAAATATGGTATATATTTAAAAGTGTATGCAGCACTGTGTTTCTTAAGCTTGTGTTTTGGTTTGACATTTCACTGATCTTTGTATTAGTCTTAAAAATGTAGTTAGAATTATATGTTATTTTAACAATTTCTAGATATTCATAACACAATGAAAAGGAGTCAATTCTGTGCACCATAATAGCTGTATTATGTAAAAAGGTTGGTTGTTCTTTATCTACATGTATAGTGATCATTGAAAGTTTAACTGAGAAAACTTTGAAAAGACAACTACTTAAAATGTGCATTGTTGGATAAAGCTTTTCTATGATAAAGGCATTGCAATCTGGTAAACCACATGGATTCAGGTCAAATGAGAAACCTGAAAATCATGTTTCTCCTTCCTACGCTGTCACTTTTAAAATGAAAGGGATGTTTATTGTCGTGGCAAGTCTGTCAAACGGTAGTAACTTTTCAAATGCTGTCATTTTTGTACTTACCTAATCTTGTTTCATCTTTCGTTGTGCTGAGCAGCACTCTGGCAATTTTATAATGCAAGTGTGCATCCAATAATGGTGATCTGTACTTCCAGGGGGTGTGTGAATGGCAGTTAAACATTTCTGTAAATCACTTTTCTGTTCATTATATTTGCAATATATGCAAAAATAAAATAGAGCAGTTCTTTCCCCAAAATTACTTATATTTAACTTGCATCTAATTTTGCCCTATAGGTTAAAAGAAACCCAAACTACACAACAAATTAATAAACAAAAAGTAACCCAAGCAAATGGTTTTTCTTAAGAAGATGTATTTTATGTGTTTCACAAACATAACACAGAATGAGAAACAAGGTTTATTTTCTCTACAATTTTGTGTTTAACCTCAAAGTATCATATCTCAGATTTGTAAGTCTTTCCATCATTGATATTATAAAATACTGGTTGATAGTGTATTTTGGATTTCTTTTTGAATCAGTTTACCCAGCTTATTTCTAAATTGGCAATCCAGAGAAGAGTTGAAGAAACATATGGAAAATCACAGAACTTCTGCAGCCCTTGTGTCTTCATTTTGGGATCAAGTATTCAAAACCAGACATCAAATGAGTGGACATTACAAACAAATCCATCATAAAAAAAGAAGAGTAAACCCACAAATGGAAGAGAGGAAGAGAACAAAGAAGCCTGAAGATAATCCTGTATTCCAACACACAAGCAACTAGAAAGAAGGATTCAAGTTAGTTTAAATGCAGTACCTACAGTAGGTTTAACCTGTATTCTAGCAAAACTTGCTATTTTGTTTCTTCATTGCAGAACATTTGGTAATCTGGCACACTTACTTATTTGCTCATTTGCTTACTTATTTTTAAAAGACAGTTGCCCTTAGGTAGCCTGAACACAAAAGTAAGGCACTCTGTTCAAATAGCTGCCTTCTACTTGGTTTGTGATAGTACCAGTCTTGGGAATAATCTAACCAGCTGCTGATGAAAAGGTGCAGCTAAAGGTTTGCTGTTACAGTTTGTTAGAAGCAATAACAAGGTAGAGTCACTGAGATAGGCTCTTCCAAGAGCCAAGAAAGGTGCTGTGAGACTTCTTGGAATTCTGCAAGTTAACTAGGTGAAAAAACAGAATCCTTTGTAGTCATGGCTGCATTTTTAAGACACATATTAACTGAAGCACCAATTTTATGAGTTAATGTAAAATTCTACTTATCTGCAGTTGTAAGAACTAATACCAAGACTTTGCTTGACCTCAGGTGCAACCTTTCTTCCAAACAGAATTTGAGAAGGCATTGATTCTTTGCTATTATTCAGAAAAGATCTCTTTTTCTATGAGAAAGAAGACAATCTCTGGTAGCCACATGTCCATGAGTTGACTTGACAAAATATTCTGATAACTTTTAAAATATTTCAGTAGAGATGTTTATTAATATCTATTTGTCCAAGTTTCTTCTAAGTATATGAATTTGGCTTGGTGTGTGTTTTCTTTTTTTTGTTGTTTATGGCCATATATGTGTCTCTTACATTATTAGAAAACATTTTCAACAGTTTAACTAGAGAAATCACTTTCTGACTTTCACTGTTGTGTATTATAAAGTAATTCAAATCGTCTAAGTTTTTTTCCTCAGATAGCTTCTTTATCCCACTGTTTTCTAGGACTGAAGTAATTGTCTATAGTGAATCTGGATTTCCTCGTTTGAAGTTATTACTGCTCATGTGGAAAGATGTTTTAGTAGCTTGCTGAAATTGGTCTAATAAAAAGCAAGCAAAAATGGAATTTGGGTTTGGTTAGTCAGAGGCCTAATTGCTTGAAGTGAGATAGAGCACTTTTGTTAGTAAGTAGGGAGCAGACCGATGTGCGGATGATGTTCCTTCCACGCAGGCATCTGTCCCACAGCATAGATGGAATAGCTGGTGGCAGAAGGGCATAAGGATAACCCTGCTGTGCTGGCTGGGACTCTGAGAGCGTGGGCTGTGCCCTGCACAGAGCTCCAGCGTGCCAGAGTGAGTGGCCTCATTTTCTCTTCGTCCCACCATTGTCTCTCGTTATGCCTCGATTAACAGGCGCACATGGGAAGTATATTTAAGAGTTAATTGATAGTGTAAAAAGTCAGGTAATTCCTTTAAACTGAGAAAGTCCTGCTGTCACGAGGTTACCAGCGAAGTGTAGGTAGCGGGAGCGGGAAATCCAGCTGTTTTCCTGGCTGTCTTGTGGCGCTTTGTTTGCTTTCCACCAGGAGGGGGCAGCAGGTGAACAACGTCACACGGGCTTTTTTTACCTTTCGAACACTTTTCCAGTGACCCTCTTTGCCTGTGATCCTCAGCGTGGGCTACGTACCCAAGTGAGAGTTTAAAGTTAGGATTTCTACCTGTGTGCCACATGGATAGCTGGAATGTATGAATTGGAAGTCTTCATTCTTTTCAATATTAAGCAGGAGAATTTATTTTAATTAAGTCTATCTCAAGTTTATAAAAAAGGAAGTTCTTTATGAAGACTTAAGACTTTTATGACTATGGCATTAGTGTGTATATTTTAGAGGATAAAATAACCAAACAACCCAACCCCATGACATTATTAATGTCACCTAACTCTTAACATCTTTCAAATATTTATTTTCTTTATTTCAAGTTACATATTATAATTTAAAACAATGTTCTCACAGTCATTTTTCTCCCTTCAGAAAATAGAACTGAGAATAGAGTAAATCTAGTGATGCTTTTAATTCATGTGTAATTAATGTGTTCACGTACAAGGATGGCTTGTGCATTCTGCTGACAGAGCATGGGAGTTAAAGGCCTCATTTCACAGGCAATGCTACTGATGCTGAACAATATAACCAAATTTTATTGCCTTCTTTCAGCCACAAAGTGCAGTTTTATCATCTAAAACTTTATGGAGGCATACTATATTACTGATTGAGAGTATAGTGAGGATTTTTTAGTATTATATGGGAAAATGGTGGTTATTACCTACCGTAGTGAATTTCTTGAAAGTGTGCAGCTGTAATTCTGTTTAAGTTCCAGATCAAGTAGTTAGCAAGGAGCCACAGGGAGAGGGCAGTCGAGCCTTTTCAGCTGCTGCGTTTTATCCAGTAGTTCATATAAAGGAAGGAAAATCACAGTGGCATCTGTGAGTATCAGCTCCTGTAAACAATGTTCAAAAGCTAACTAGGAAGAATGAAACTGATTCCTAACAGGACTAATCTACTGATAGACTTGCCTTGATTTTCATTAAAATTGTATTATAATCATGTGGGACCTTTCTGGAGCCTAAAAACTTTATCAAGTGACTTGACTTATTTTTTCTTTTATGATGATTTTTCCTCTTTAAAGATCACAAATGTTTAGAGAAGAAGAGGAAAAAATTACAAAGAGTTATTCAGAATGGCACAACTTGCCTTACAGAGTTGGCTTTCATCTTGAAGCCTGCTGTTTAAATCACAGATTTTCCCATATAGGCCCTTAGTTCTACTGAGATCACTATTTTAGCACTTTATATGCATCAAACACTTCAGCAACTCCCCTGAGTACTTCAGTTCCCTCATGCAAGTTAAGGGCTGTTATTCTTCAAGCAATGTAGGCTTAATTTTTCTGGTGCGAGAAAGATCCACACAAATAACTGAGGATTGAATTCCCTTTTGCATCTTTCTTGGTTTTAGTACTGTTGCATTAAATAACAACTGTATGATTCACTCTTACTTTGTGCAGTCATTAGCAGGAATACTTTTTTTGGTAGAAGCCTTGAGTATAATATAAACTAATTTCATAGTATTCTAAAATACTTTGTTTCCAAAATAGCTGGACTTTAATTGCCTTCACAAATTCGTCCTGAAAATAGCTGTGTTTCTATTACAGAGCGTTCATAGTATGAGTAATCCTGTTTATTACATCTAATATATGAATGTACTGCATGTATTTGAAAATAATATTTACTCAGAAATTAATTATTTACAGTATGTTTTGAAAGGACATTTTTTCCTTTTGCTGAGTGCTGGTCAATAATCTGGATAGATGTGTAAGCGCCTTTTAAAGCTGCTATAGTTGGTTTTCACAGGATAAGGATTTTAAACTTTTATCTCTTATTTCTTTCTTTGAAATTATTGTATGTTAAAGATGTGACTTCCCAGCATTAAAGACTTGTCTTTGAATTTGTGAACAGCCAGTGCTTCCTCTGTTGTTGCTGAGTTTTGAGAAACTCTTAAGTTAGATGGTTTTGAGGTATACTAAGCATGGTGAGAGGGAAAATCTGGAAGATCAAGGAATTTGGGACACCAGATCAGTAATTTGCATTGGACTTTTCATGTTTTACAATTTTCCTTCCTAGGAATCCTCTCTTTGTATGTTATCACATATGTAATTTTCATATGGGGTTTTTTTTTTTCTCCTTTCAAATAAATTCCACTTGCAGGCCTGAAAGAGTAACAGATCATACAGCAGAGACAAAAAATTTCTGGATAACTATGATGGGCCATTCAAACATCAAAATAGAACAATCATATATGATCATGTTGCATTATGCAGTATTGGTTGCTAGAAAATTAATTCAACACAGCAAACTATGTCATTTGGAGAATATAAATAAATAATTGAAAGATAATAAACTAGTAACTGAAGTATTTCATTTTATACAGGTCTGATAGGAATCTTTGTGCTCTTATCTTTCCCATAGTGATATCAATCTTTCCTAACTAATAGCCTTGAATTCTCATGATAAAAGGCATTAAAAGCCTAAATTAACACAGTAACTGAGAAACATAATCCCTTCAGACCACTTACACGGGAAGAATAGATGATGATTTTCCAGCTGTGACAAGGTTCATTTCCTTTCTGACAGGAAGCATTCTTATAGTTAGCTCTGCAGAAACCCATGGGAATACATGCTGGCATCAAAGCCTCTCATTGCCAGCACTGAGTAGGAAACAAGGTCTCTCTGATGCAGCACATGCAAATATATATAGGTGGATTGCATGCATGTCTTCTTTATGTTACCACTTAGGTAAACTGCTTAGGGAAGAAAAAAAAAAGGTACTGTACAGTTGAATATTGAATGCTGTGTAAAAGTTATTATTTTGTGACATGAAAAGGATTTCTAGAGAAAAGGGGTATTTTTTCCCCTGCTGGTAGTTTTCCCTCTTATGTTGAATATGCAAAACCCAAACACTGTGATCCTGATTTAACAAAATAGGCAAATATTTAACTGAAATGGGGGGGGAGGTTTATGGCATTTAGGGATATTGATCTTTACGGATATGTTTGATCCTGGTTTAGAATTTGTACTCAGAAGACACTTATGTAAAGGTATAGATTCTGCAAAGACAAGGACAGCTTATGTTCCTGGCTTGTTAAATGAAAAGGGTGTCTTTGTTAGTTCAGAGGAAAGTGGGCTTTAACCGGTTCATAATTTTTTTTTCTGTTGTGGTACTCCATGGCCAGGTTAAAAGTAGGAATGTCTTCTCAAAACTTTAAAAACCAACTTGCACATATTGGCATATTTCAAAATTTTCAAAATAATAGAGTTGGTTTTCCACCCTAGCTACATTCCCTTTCATTTTCTGGAAAGCTCCCTGCTTCAGTTTGTTTTGAACGTTAATGTTGAACCTCTGTCAAAGGCCCAGTCTCTGTGACTGATGCTCTGGCATTCTTTCTGCCTCAATCAAGTGATTTGTTTAAATAGACTTTGCATTGCCATGGTTATATTAAGTTCATTATTCTGGGGGGAAAAAAGATGCAGTAGAAATCCTGACATACATAGAAGAAAGTACCTTTAGCACTCTCTGCTTGGAACTGTTGGATCCACTCCATCTTGTTGGTATTTAAAAAGTGAAGCCTTCCTGCTTTCTTCTGAACTGAGCATCTCACGGGATTAGAAAATAAGGTTAGCTGAATGAATAGGATGGAAACATGCTGTGTTGTGTTAATGGTACCTGAAACCTGCTAATTGATGTGTGCAGTGGCTGGGCAGGACAGTGAGCAGCCAATTCGATGCTTGTGATAATACTTAAATAAAACAGCTTGTGGAGCACTTGTCCTATAGGACCTGGCAGCACAGTGGATAGGGAATATCCACCTTTGTCCACACAGGCAAGATGAACTTTCCGTGGAGTTGAAGAAATGAAATGCTCTTGCAGTCACTTGGCAGGAGTGCGGCGCTCCAGCACTTGAGCGACGTGGGTGGTGCTTCATCCCGCGGCGTTGGAGCCGTGGCATCACACATGGTGGCAGAGGAGAGTAGGCAGATGTCTGGCAGGAAACATGGGTGTGAAGGGGGCTGATAGACGTCTCTTGCTACTGGGACAGATGGCTCTCAATCTCTGTGGTGGCAAGTATGCCATGTCTGCAAAGACAGACATTTGCTCTATTAAATATTCTTAGCTTATGCAGAAGGCAGCCGACAGGGCTACAACAGGTAAGGAGGAGGAGAGTGATGGGCAAAAAAAGAGGTAAAGGACTTCTGCTAGGAGGCTGACTGACAGTGTGGCCGGGCACTGTTGATGGTGTTTAGGTGCATGAGTAAACAAGTGTCCAAACCCATGCAAAATGAATTGAACACTTGCAAAAAAATGAAAACAGTAAGTCACTGTCTAGAAGAACAATTGCAAATCTACAACCATCTGCTATTCCTTGTTGTGCTACTGATCTAATATGTGACCCACAGCAAATACATGTAGTTAGTTTTAGGAAGATATTTACTACCTATGAAAATATAATTTATTATCTAGATACCAAGCTTTTGACTGCTGCTCCTGAAAATGTCATCAGCCTCTTCCTGTTTACTTCACCATCAACAATTGGGGGTAAACATAAAGAATGCTGACCATGCAATGGTCATGCAATGCATTAGTTCTTGAAAGATAACAGTAATAAAACGGGAAAGTTGTAAAAATGTTGGAGTAAAATGCTGCCTTAAGGAGAATCGTTACTATACCAGACTTGGTGTTAGGACTTAGATTCTTAAAGTATGTTCACTTTTCATTATTTTTGTAACTCAAATGTTTTCATTGGTATTTTATTTTTGGCTGTAAAAATGAAAATAGGTTTGCCTATATAGGGGTTAGACCAAATGTCCTCCATTCAACCCTGACCATTCTGTGATTCTGTTTCAATTTTTCAGTCTGTGCTTTCTTTCTGATTAGGTTCATTTCAGGTTCTGCACTGTAAGATTAATATTTCAGAATTTTCATAAAAATATGAAATTAAACATTGTAAATTAGAATTTGTCGGTGGGAATGTAGATGGAGGGGGTGGCCTTTCATTTTAAGAATGTACCTTTCAAAGCTTTTGTTATTGGAAGTCATTCTTTTCCTTTGTATTCGTGACCTTAATGTTGTCCTTGATGTCTGTACAGAAAATTCTTTGTGTGTTTTCTTCATTAAGTTAAAATGACTTTACCTGAATGTAATTTCCTATTGCTTCTTGAAAATTTCCTGTTCTGCTACATTTCCCCTTTCTGGAGAATTTGTTTGGATTTTATTGGTGACATAGAGTACACTTAAAGTTGTCCCTCTGAACTTTGATTCAGAAAAAAAGATTGAAACTGCATTTGGAAATGGTTCTGGCCATTGATTAGTCTTATGGTTAAAACCAAATTTGGATGCAGTAGGTCTGCTACTGGTAAAATAGACTGCAACCTTTAAGTGCCCAGACCAGTATCTAAGATCATGCTTCATTAGCAACAGGATCATGTGAAAGATGAGCTGCGGCTTGGAGGATGTGCTGTAAATGCTAATCCATTGACACTCTTTCAGATTTCCCACACACACTTGGTGTTTGCCTGGAAGATACTACATCCTTCGTATTTGCTTTTCATTTCCTGGTAGGTGAGAAGCCTTTCAAATGTGAGCTCTGCTCTTGTTCCTCTGTAGTGGCACTTGCAAACACATGCAAGTCAGAGGCCCTACGAATGTTGGCTCTGTTCATGTCCTTGGTAAGTATAAATAATCCCTCTGTCAGACAAATTCTGTAAATCTGGGGGTTTTTTTAAAAACAACAAACCCCCACGCTTTAAGGCATGCACTCCTACCCAAGTCAAGCATTTACACATATTCCTGTTGGGACCTTGGCTCTGTGAAGGCTTTTTTGCTTAAGGGAAGTGCTTTCTTGCTCCTTTACTGCTCTCTCTGTGTATAACTACCGTAGACTGTGCTGGAAGATAGATGGAACACTAATGGAATAAATACAGAAGTATCCAGTAAAAGGTGACGGTATCTGTGAGTATGTGTGAAGGGGTACTCGAACAAGTGGTAGTGACTTAAGTTAAAAACCAAAAATGTGTTCATTCACTAAGTGTATGTCTTAATTTGGTGGTTTAGGTTTACCGTGCTGCTTTGTCACTCTGATTTTGTCGGCAGCTTTGCTTGTAGTGTTTAGATTCCACGTCCCACCCCTGTGGATTGAGGAAATGATCACATTTTTGATAGTGCTAATACATCTCATTTTGCAGTGTTGGCAGGGTGTGTCATGTGATGAGTGGGAGCATTAGCAGGTCCTAGTAAGGCCAAAGTACATGTTCAGAGTGTGTACTTAGCAGCCTTAGAGGATGTTTAAATGTTAAATTCATGTGTATTTAAGGTCTTTACACTAAATAATATGTTCTTTGCTTCATTTTTTTTTTCTAAAGCAGAAAGGTTTAAACTAAGATAAGCTGATGTCTGTGAGTCACTTCTTGAGGTATGCAGTGGTTGGTGGAGAGACTGATTAGTTTTGGTTTGTTACTTATGTAACAAAGAAATGAAAAGCTTAATTTACTGTGGTTCTTTAGCTGTACAATAGTAAAGGTAATTGTGATTACAAAACTAGTGCTCTGTTTGGAGAGCCTATTGATGGCAGACCTCAATCTGGAAATGCATTTATCAAAAGTGATATAATACCTTGAGCTTAAAGTAAGTTCTTTCTTCACCAAGAGCTTTTCAGTATCTGGTTATGGAATAACTGGATAAAAGGCTTTTTCCTAGTTTTTGTGGCAGGTGTGTAAAAATGCAGAATTGTAAACATTATCCAAATGTTGTAACGAAAAATGAAGAAAATTCGTGTAATGGAATGATCACTTACTGGCCTTGTTACAAGGATTTTCTTAGCTACTGGCTATAACTTAATGGCAGGGAACTGTACTCATTAAGTTCTGTACTACTGAAAATAAACCTTTCTGTAATATCTGTAATGATATTTTGTCTCTTTTTATAGTATTACTTTAGAAGCATATACTTTTTCATTTACAGTTGGCCCCTAGTTACAGGGACAAACTATTTTGTTGCATGCAAATTATCAGTGTGCCTTCTTTCACCAACCTGCTTTGCACTGTTAGATGCATGTTAGCCAACATGATATTATAAACACTTGCATGCTTAACTTCTGCTGTAAAACTGGTCCCATTTTAAATTAATAGAATTTTTCATTAATAATTTAAAAACTTATTATATTATGAGAGTCTATGAGATCAGGAAATGAATAATTCCACTAGTGTCCATTAGAGTAAACAATAACACTGTCTGAAAGTTCTCTTTTGTTGTATGTGAAATCTGTACTTAGAAAATATTTACTTCCTATCTGCACAGTGTTCCTGACCTAAATAGTTAGGATGTTTGAAATTGTCACTTGTGAAACAGTTTGCTTGAATTGGGTAAATACAGTTAAGGTTGGGGGTTTGTTTGGGTTTTTTTTTTTCTTAAGTAATTTATTTTGGGTCTGTGTTGGTCTTAAGATTTTTAAGCATAATAGAATGTAACACCCTCTACTTCTGAAATTTTATAAAAAATGCAATAGAATGTAAGAATACTAAAGAAAAAAAAAAAAAAAGAAAGAGAAGAATCTAAACAAACCCAGCCCAGTCCCCAAGCATACACTTTGCACGCACACAGAACCTATTGACTGATTCAGTGGGTTGTATTCAAAATGAGGTCTAAAGGGTAGAAATCACACGCAGATCTGAGTGTAAACAAGACTAAGGATGGCATAACTACACTGATTAAATATACAGAAAAGTGTAATCTCTAAACCTTTCCAGTGTTCTGATATAGTTCATGAATAAATATAAATTACTACTGATATTCAATTAGAATAGTGCATCTCTGTGTGTATTGATACATGTAGGTAACTGGGCTGCTCACAACAGTTAGCCTTTTACTTTAAGGCTTTTGTCTTATCAAGAGCTTAGAGCTGTGTAGAAGATGGGACATAAATTTGCTTGAGATATTTGCCATACTGAGTGACTTGGAAGAGGCAGATGACTGCTTCTGATGGCACAGAATCTGACAGGTTCACATTTTTCATAGCTGTGCTGTCAAAGACTGCAAGAAGATTTCCTGAAAATTGTGTGTTTCTAATGATAGTAGAGATAGGGAGGGTTCTGTGCTGCTTTAATAATAATGTATGGGGAAATATTTCATCTTTCATATAAATCTTAGCTTGAAAATGCATATTCTTCTATGCTAGATCAACCAATTAAATTTCTTGTGAGGTGTGAGGGCAAGGGAGGGTTAAGGTATGCTTTTCTAGTAAGCATACTTTAGGAAAGTCTGGTGTTTTTTGCTTGTTGCAGTCATGTAATAACACCAGCACCCTAGCACCACTGCCCCAAATATAGAAAACCCATAAATATTGGCATCACCAGCCGTGAGGTTGTTTAACTGGTATGGTGTATACATTGCTCAGTCTAGAAACTAGTTTTAGCCAACTTGTTTAATCTGATGTCTCTGTGGATCCCCTTCTATACCCAATGGTGAATGATGGGCATTTCTAAAGACATCCTTCATTTTCAAAGAACAGATATATCCACACGTGCACAACTGACACTGAAATAGAAATACTGCTGCTGAATACACGGTGCAAGCTCCACTGACTTACTCCAGTGATAGGGAAAAAATGGTGAAGGGCATCATCTTGCTTGTGTAAAAGGAGGGACACCTTAGGTCTAGGATCCCTCAGTTGGGAATACAGCTAGCTGTAAGCAAAACCGCTCGGGAGAGCTGTTCTGGGCTAGCTCTGCTATTGGGCAGAGCCATGAGACCTTGCAAGGGATAACTCATCCCCTGACCTACTGTTTGGCTATTTTGGATTTGTGAACCCCACAGCTAGAGACTGGCAGGCTGTGTTTGTGCAGTGCTCACTCACTGCTACTGATGGTAACAATCGCTGATACATTTCTGTTTTATTACAGCATTCAGAAGAGCTTGGACCTTCACATATGGTGACATCACACTGGTGATGAGGTGTTTGGCTGTAGTTTTTGCTGCTCTTCCCTGGATAAACAACTTCTCTGAAAACACATTAAGAAGTATCACCTGGGTTCACGAACCTCATTAATGAGTTCCCAGTTCATCTTTACCCTCAAGTCACTCCCTGTGGAACATTAGGTTCTTCATGCTTAAACTTCCACCCGACTATTCCAGCAAATTAATAAATTGTTGGCATCGTCAGGTTTTTGTGCTGAAAGCCAGAGATTATCTGTAAGAAGAGTAGAAATGGTCCTTACGTGGCAATTAAAAGCACTTAGAGTGGTCTTTCCAAAGTGCTTTCTGTGGGGTATGGTACTGGTGTTAACTCTAGTGTGCTGAGAACTTCGTGGAGATTTGTCCTGCACAAAGGGGGGACATGTTGATTTTTGTTCTGGTTACCTCTTGCTGAATATTCTGCTTACTTACAAATGAAGAGTTTGACATTTCAAGGCAGAATCTGTTGAAATGTGCCAAGGCTGACAGTGAACACTACAAGTGGTTTCTTCATGGCATCTTTCATTTTTGATACAGTCTCTATATAAAAGAGTAAATGATTCAAGAAAATGTATTGATGCTGTGGCATTCAATGGAATGAACAAAATTCACTAAATTTCTTCATGATTACTTTTATAACAAAATGTATCTATGATCATAAGTTTATCCAAAAATATGAACTATTGAAATATGATATCAAATAAACTTAATTTGAAAATCCAGTGGTTGAATATATCTGAACCTAATTTAGCCAAATAGAAATTGCTCTTTAAAATGTCTCTAAAAAGTCTCTAAGACTCCACATGTATTATTTGTCTATGGTATTATTTGACTATGGTTTAAAAAAACCTATGGGGATAAAAAACCTATCACAACTTTCTACCAGACAGAAGCACTGTTCTCTGAAACACAGTTGTGAAGTATATACTTCTGCAACAGAATAAAAGTTTCCCTTCAGGTGAGTTGTAGGTTTCTTGATTTACAAGAAAATGTTAGAGAGTTATGTGGAGAGAATCCACTGGCAATTTGTAAGTAGAATCTTTATTAAAGAATTAAAGAGAAACCTTTTCCAGAGAAGAAAATCCTTATATTGTTAGAAACTGGTGAGCATCACAAGTCTCATCTTCCTGTTGTACATTTGGCACAGAAAAGGTTGGAGATGCATACCAAACATAGACACTCGGTCCCTCTTCACCTGGAAGAATAATAGTTGGACATTTGCAACTGCGTACATACAGTATTACTAATGGGAAATATTTTCTTTCCTTAAAATGCTGCAATGTAAACTGTATTAACTTGTTTGCACAACTGTCTTAGTTTAAAAGAC